>CM017913.1:12351581-12951581 GCA_008369825.1 Triplophysa tibetana | reverse complement strand
CTTTCACCGCGGCGTGGTCAATGGCAGAGGTCCCCCCGCTCGTGATTCCCGTACTGCACTTTTCTCTCTTATGTCTGCCTCAGTAGTGAGCTGCAGGGTAATGATACGGCTCAACTGTCACATCCGTGCGCTGTCATATCCCTCAAGGCTTGTGAAATGTGTTTATGGATGATCAACATATTATCTAGAGAGAGGTTTTAAATAGAAAAATTAAATTTCATTTACATGCACAAGCTGATTATTTCTTTTCACATGACGGTGCAACACTGTTACTTTTCAGTTACTCTGGCAAATCCGTAATGGCGGACAAAAATCAATCTCATATGACGGTTTAAATACATGTCAAAGTTTTAATCCACAATTTATATATCTCTGTTTTAAATTAATTGTTGAAACGCAATTTGAATTGATATAAAACAATGATCAACAAACCCTAGATTATTTCTAAATTTAGTGTTTACTTTAATCCTTGTTGGTGCAACCCACCCTTAGAGTGTCTTTGTGTTTACAGGTCAGGAGGGGGCAACTATTGACTTTGATGAGGGGGTACGCATCACCCCTTTTAACCTGGATGAAGAAATGGAGGAGGGATACTTTGATTCAGAGGGGAACTATTTTATCAACAAAGATAAAGAAATCAAGGACAACTGGCTAGATAATATTGACTGGGTACATTTTGTTGCATTAATTATGCGAAATAACTGTTGAATCAAACTATCAGCAGTTTTTTATAATGTATCTTTACCACCCTTGTATATCTTAACTCAGGTTAGGATAAAGGAACAGCCTGTGAAGAAGAAGAAAGGCCTTGCAGCTAAACGGAGGAGAAGAGCTGGGGATGAAGATGAAGCAGAGGAGGAGTTAAAGAGGGAGGAGCATAGGAAAGACGGTGACACAGATGAGGAAGAAGAAGAGAAAGAACCAGCAGAAGACCCTCTGGCTACATACAGTCTTTATCAACTCATAGAAGCTGTTATTGAACTCATGTTGCCTGGAGAAACAGTGGCTGCTGCTCTTCGGAGACTTGGGGGTCTCGGAGGACGGAAGAAGAAGGGAAAACCAAGACAAGAAGAGGAGGATAAGGAAGCCACTCCAAGCAGAGATACCGATAAATTAGACAAGCTGACAGCAATAGCAGATAGACTGGTGGGGGTTGGACAGTTTGACATTTATCAGCAGACATATGAAAAGCTGGCCTACAAACTTAAGGGGATGAACAAAAACAAGGCAGCAAAGACACAAGATGGCTCTGATGAAGAAGAGGATGAGCTAGACATGTTTGCTGAAAAGTTTGATGAAAAGCATGTTGAGAAAGAAGAGGATAAAGACAACAGCAGAGGTGAGAATGTTTAAGTGGTGTTGTGATTAGGATTTGTGTTTTGTGATTGTCCACTTGCAGAAAAATGAATTGTACTTGACTTTTGTGAAACTATTCATTGAAACACTTTGCTGTCTTGAGTGAAGTGTCACATATAATTGAAGTCAGATCTTTCTGTAAAAGAATGTATTTTTTGTTCCTTTCCAGTGATTGATGAAGTTATGTGGGAGTATAAATGGGTAAATGAGGAAAACTCTGAGCTTTATGGGCCCTTCAGCAGCCAACAGATGCAGGTAAGACAGTAGATATGCTCTATTACCAAGTTTTAACACACATATGTAATTTCATTGATTTGATTGTTTAATGGTGCAGATGTCTTTTTCTATGTTAAAATACTTTGCACTAGTCAAGTTCATGTGACGATACAATATTACTGTCACTTATCCTTGCACTGACAAACTGGTTGTGTTTTTAGAAAAACTGTTTGAAAAGTAATACATTTTTTATTCGGTTGGTTTCCACTGCCGGTGCTAGATGTTATGAATAAAAATGTATTAACACATTGCATATACTTTCATTTAGGACTGGGTGGATGAGGGCTACTTCAAGGATGGTGTATACTGTAGAAGGATTGACCAAGAAGGTGGCGCTTTCTACAACTCAAGGAGAATAGACTTCGACCTTTACTCATGATCTAGGAATCCTGTTACCTTCAAAATCTTTATTTCTTCTGCCATTCTGGGTGGGCTTCTCTAGTTTGTGCACCAGTGTTTTATATATGATGTGTTTTAAAATAAAGACTTTTTGGCTGGGTCCAAGTTGACATTCAGATTATTTCAATTTAGCTTTTCTGACTAATATAAATTTATAATTCAGTGTTTGTTCTATCTACTATTTTACAGCTTAATATTTTGTTTTGTCCTCTGCCACCCCAAAATCTATCTCCTTTTTTGCCTCTATGTAGGTTGTTGCTAGAAGGGATAAAGCTTTAATTGCAGTAAACTACATTAGCTATCACCTTACCTAACCTTACAATAATAAAAACTATTAGTCAACTGATTTCAGCGTGACAAAAATGATGCGCTATTGAATAGCGCATGCCCGGTGGAGGTACCTGTTTCCCTTCTAGTCAAAACCCTCCAAGTAGTGACGAAATGATAAATCCTAAAGTTCAGATAGGGGAGAAAGGCGAATGTTTGTGGTATCGCGATTGGTTGCTTTTCTCCCTCCTGAAACCCTATTGGCGAATTCGCTAGTTGCTGGCATTTGTAATTGGCTGAATTTCTGACGGTACTCTAGGGGCGGACCATTGTCGTACTGTGCGAGATTGTGATTGGCTTCTATATAGATCGGGAACACGATTGCACCGAATAATACGTCTGAACCTTGTGAGTTTAGCGCAATGGTGAAACCCGGGCGCCGCTCGGCATGGAAATGTCACACCGACATCGACTTGTGATGTTATAAAAACAACGCCTAAAGGAGATGTTTATGCATTTACCGCATGTTTCCCTGAAAACGTTTTAGGTTTGTACGCAGCTTGTCTACATACACTACACATTTACCTCTTAAACATGTGAGAAAGCATAGGGCTCTCTCAAAACGATTGTATTTGACGGGTTTATGCGTAGATAGCAGCATAGCTCAGTTAGCACAATTTACGATGTACACAGAACCGCACCAGTGTCTGGACACTTGCTTTAGTAAAGCGGTTGTCGAGAACCAAACCCAATTCTTTCTACCCGCCGAAAGATGTATTTTGTTTTCGGTTGTTTTGGATATAATATTTGTTTTTGACTATGGTTTGGTTTATGCCTGTGTGAACGATAAATATTAAGACTGACAATTATTTGATGCATTTTTGGCACAGTAGAGCGTGTTTTCGATTAGCCGTACTGCTAACTGATCTTACACACTGTTACGATCAGAGAGACATCTAGTAGTTAGCATTTAACTGTAGTTCAAGATAAGTATTGAATGTTGTCCCGAACGTTATATTAACTTGGATGTTAAACAAACATGTCAGCACAACAAAGACTTGTCGAATGTAGTGTAAAATGTGTCAAGTGGAAAATTATATGTTTTATATATTATTGTCTTACGTTATATTACATATTTCTAGCTAGCGTCATTAAATAATATATTAATTATATGCAAAAATAAAATGTATATTACTTTGACAGCAAATTCTGTTTAATCAAATTGTGATTAAACACAATGATAATGTGAATGACTTCTTTCGCATTATTTCTATGGGCTAGGTTTACTTTTATTGCTTGGAGTGTGATGTAGAAGTCATTCAGAACAGCTGTAACGTTATTCACTATCTTGGTTACGGTGTGCGTCCGTTGCCACGGGTAGTGTGTAGTACCATTGACCGTTTCCCCAACTAAATCAGTATTGATACACCTGTTTTCCAGTGTTGCCGTTTATGTTTTGTAATTGAGAAATTATGCAAACTGATTCACTCGTACATATTTTTGCTGTGCTAATGGTTTACCTTAGACAAAATCTCTCAGACTTTTACACAAGTGTATGAATTAATATTGTAAACCTTGCTGCCTGTTAACAGATATTGTGCTCTAGTAAAGTAAAATAAAGCATGCATTATAAAAATGCAACATCATTTACTGCACAACGTATTACAATTCAAGCTGTAAGTTTTATCCTTGTAACCATGGCCTTACTGTATGTAGTAAATTTTGTTTGGGACAATGACTTGCTAAGTGTATAAGTATATACACGTTAAAAGCGGGTAGAAAAGCTAACAAGGAATCTGCTTATTTCACAGCTGTGATGATTTGGCAATAAAAATTGAGCGAAAAGAAAAAGTTGAAGCCTCAGGATCAGAAAAAAGACTCGGAAGGTGCATCGATTCAGCAATGAAGCCGAGTCACCACAACCTCAACACTTGAGCTCATCTCTATACAAGAGAGAGAGCAACAGCAAGGTATGTCACATTGTTTTTGTGCGCTCTAGACACAGATCTTAAACGGTCAAAAACAAATTATGTCTGGTATATAGGAAGCTTCCACTTCAGTGTACAAGCCCATTTGAGTAATTACTCATGAGGTGTTGCTGCTGTAAGAGCCAATAGGTTGGTTTCACGTGACGTCATGCTTCTGCATCGCGAGGGCGCGAAATTCAGATGGAGGGCAGGAAGTGAAATAGCTGAGGATCTACCAGACAGTGCCGTCTAAAAAAATGCCAATGTTTTGTGTAGTTTACGGCTGCTCCAATCGTTCAAACCGAGAAGAGGGAAAGGGATTTTACAGAGTACCAAAGATTGTCACTCATAAATGTGAGAAATGTAAAAAGCTCACAGAACAACGCCGTAAAAAGTGAATTTTAACGTACGTCTGCGGTCGGGAGGGGCAGAGTCTGTTAATGCACGTGTCTGCAGCGACCACTTCGTCGGAGGTTATGTTAGTTAGCTAACTTATTTTTTGTGTCTGTGTTTATATAGCATTAGGTTTTCGTTAAATCCTCATTTACTTAGTAATGGTTATTAAGTTACCGATAGTCTAATATAGACTTCATTCGGGGCTTCTTAGGCTGCCGTAGCGCTTTGGGTGACGTTGAGTCTGTAGATTGAGCTCCGACGGTCAACCTAGGGTCCTAAAAAACTAAACCCAAATCAGAGGCGTCTCTTAAACGAGAGCAGAGGGTGAAGCTCAATGAAGACCAACAAAGACGGTCGGAATGTGCTGAGGCCATGTTCGATCTCCTACAGATAGATGAGAGCCCGGATCTGACACAGACAGCCGAAACCTCCGAACCGAAGCAGCGTGACTAATGGATAAAAGTATTACACTTGGGTAATGCTAGTGACTAGTCCAATTGTACTGGCTATATGTATTATATGTAATGAAATGGATTCTAATGTTATTCCACACCATGTTCTTATTATAACAATTGTTAAACAATCTAATATTGTAAATAAACCACCATTTATAATTCTGTCTTCTCAATGGTATTTAATGTTTTCATTTATATTATACAACAGCCAGAACTCACAGAGACCACACTAATAACTATAGTCAAAATGATAGATAGTTGGTGATGGCAACAGCCTCCACGGTCGGCAAATCTTCAAGTTCGACCGAAAATTCACTCATCTTCATGCGGAACGGGTCACGTACAACATATCTGTTTACTAACTCCATGTATCTATTTATTGAAACTGGTTCTTAATGCATACAATACTGATTCTCCGCAACGATTTCCTCCATAGACGTATTGTCCATGTTTACTTCCTGCCCTCCATGTGAAATCGACCCGCCTTCTCGCGTCATCATAATCACGTGACTGAAACCCAGCAATTGAAGGTGGCAACAAGCGTAGATAGACACACAGTGAACCTCACAGTGACACACCTTTGTGAGTAGTTTAGAAAAAATGCAAAAACAAAAGGGAAGAGATGTAAAAAGAGAGAGGCACTGAACATAAAGCAGTGTTGTGCTCTCATGTTGGAACTGAGGAAGCATTGCAAAGTAAAATAACTTGTCTCACTTTTATTTTTTATTTATAGACAAGCTTTGGAGCTGAGGCTGAGATGGAGCAATATACAGAGTGAGTAATGCCATTCAGGATTAGCTGTGCTAAACAAGTAAAATGGATTGGGCTTTTAAACAATATATCTGCTCTGTTTTTATCTTAGAAATCATGTCGAACTGGCTTCATCCTGTGGGACCCCACAGTTAGAATATGGCAACTCAACAAAGGACCAATCCCATGACCAGAAGTTGATGGAAAGGGAATCTCCGGACAGCCCTTCTCCAGTCAAAAGATGGGAGATCGGTCAGCTTCTGCAGTCATTCAAATCCAAGATGGCCTGTTTCACGGAGATCGTCATGAGCCCCGTCCGGCTGTTTAAGCCAAGTGACACACTGTCCTCCATCGTACATCCTGAACGGCTCGTTGAGTCTAATGAGGAAAGTTCAACCTGGACTGAAGAAGGAGAGACATCAGACGAGGAATGTAAAAATGGTTTGCTTTCCAAAAGGTTGTCTTCAGAAAGAGTGCAATGTAACTCTTCTCCAAAACGCCACCGAGTTGCACAGAGGCTGCATTTTGAAACAGTTTCAACTAGCAACCACGAACCAGTATTGGAATGTAATAAAGTGTGTGATGATGTGAGGGTTGCCCACAAAGAAAATAATCAAACAGACTGTCCCTCAAGCCAACTGCGAATTGTTCTTTACAATGTAAATGATCCCCGTCCAACAACACAAAGCACTTTCCTCAATTTTGATTCAATTCCGTCCCCAGAAAAAATGTCAAATTCTACTCATGACTTACAAGGGTCAAGTCATGCCAAAAGCGACAACAATTCCAGAGATAAGCTTAATTCTTCGAATACTTCCTCTGGTGTTCTTTTGAAAGATGAAGATAGAAGCCGCATTAATGAATCCAGTACACAGGCTATTAGGAAAAGCCCTAGAAAGGTGTTTAAACATAGATCAGAGATGGGTGCTGATTTGGCATCTTCTGCTTCAGGGCCAAAGTCTCTAAATGATAGAATGAATGATTTACACTCCATAAATATTACGGAACAGATGCACCGCTCCACTGAAGTATCAGACCCTCCAAAGAGCACTTCTGTTGGGCATGTGAGGTCAAAGAGATGCAGAGAAGCACTTAGAACTGAGACACAGAAACACATGGTGACAAAGAGGAAACATCAAACGCGGAAAGGCGAAGATAGAGGCCTGAGACGGGCTAAGAATAAAAGTGACAGCAGCATCACTTTTGAAGAGAATCAGGAGGATATCATTTGTGTTCAGATGAGGAAAAAGATTTCCACAGCTCAAAAGTTCAATACAAGCGATATCGCCAATGTTGAGATAATAAATTCTGACACCTCAGAGTCATGTGACTCAACAGAAAGGGGGCTGAAAAAGACTGTAAAAACAAATTTGAATAAAAATATAAAATGTAAGTCATTACTGGCTTCTAGCAATGAAGGTGATTGGGATATAGCCTCTCAAAATGCCACAGGAAATGTTGATAAGAGCCTGCACTGCAGAAACATGAACACCATGAATGATTTTAACGACGAATCCAGGCCTCAAGAACCATCAGAATTCCAGATAGATGGTGAGAAGACAAAAGCTCGAAAAACAAGACGTGTTTTTAAAACCGCAGGTGAGGTGTTTTTTCAGAAGAAGAGTCTTCGTCCACCCAAGCATAAATTTGAGGACTATAGTTCAACTTCAGTAGTTGATCCAGCGGGACCTAGTGGAACTTCAAAAAGAACACTATATCAGAGCGATCGGCCCTGTGGTGAATCACAAAGGACTATCATGGCAGGTGAGAAGCAGATGACATCACTTTGCGGACTTGAAACAAGAGAGAACAAAAAGAAACTTGCATCACCACCATTGCATCCTGAATCCACAGTTTCACTGCAGTCTGAAAGAAAACCAAACCGATATAAACAGACTGTAAACGGACCAAAAAGAAAACAAAGGGAAAACGTAATTGGAGCCGAGGACGAGGCAACCATCCCAGAAAAGATGCTAGAAGCCATTTCTGTAGAGTCGTTGTCAGGTAGCGGCTCCAACCGCCTCCTGCGCAGCTACTCCTGTCCTGAACTCCCCTCCCTTGTATTTAATGGCTGTGACGTACCCCTGTCCCACATGCATGAAAACTGTTCTAACTCACCCACCAAAAAAATCACAGCAGTTCCACTTCCCACCCATCAGCACTCTCCGTCCAAGCGTACTCGTCGGCACACCGTTTGTAGTGTGGAGATCGAGCGAGAGATTGCCCCCCTGTGTCTCCGTAAAGAGGTGTACCCTACTAGTAGGAGTGCCTCCTCCTCTCCTTACTATCCCTCCAACTCTTTCACAGCTCTTGCCTCGTGTTTTCTGTCCAGTCCTTTAGCATTTCTATCCAAAAGCTCAAGCCATAGACGAGGCAGCGCAAATTCTGATGCCTCCTGCTTTACCTCTGGTTATGTAACAACCTCATCACCATCCTTGTGCTTTTCCCCCTTTGCATCCACTCTCACATCCTCCGATCCTGTAAATGATCCTTCCACTGTTGTCACTCCCAGTCCCGAGATACCTTCTGCCTCTTTGTCATCACTCTGCAGGTAATTTATAAGAGTCCAACTTCCCACATCAAGTATACTTGCTTTATCTTACCTGAAGCTTAATAACAGGTGTGTTTGGTTGCTATTGTGTTGTGTATCATCTAGATATTGTCAAATTATTCCTGCTTTACTAAAGTTGTGAATAAAAAAAAGTGCAAGTCAAAAGTCAAATTCCTTCTCTCTTCCTCAAGTTCATCACAAAGTGCTTTGGAGGGAGACCATGAGATACTGCAAATGGAGTGTCGGAGAGCAATGGATCCAGAAGAGAGATCAAGCTTTAGTCTTGCCATCTCAGAGGAAAAAGCATTATCAGACTCTGAATTCAAGGTACCAGACCTTTTTTCAAGTCACGAGTTGAATTAAAGCATCTGATGAATGCTTAAATGTTACATGTAATTGTCTTTTAGCTTGCTTTTTGGAGTTGTACAAATGTGGCGTTTTATCCTAATTATCTTTTCTTTCTCTTGTTTTAACAGACGCACAACAAGGAAGGTCAGGAAATGCGAGGAAAGGTGTCTTCTATTCGTATATGTAAAAAGATTCCAAAACCTCAGAATAATCTCACTCCGATGGGCCTTCCTAAAGTCATTAGGTATTTGTAGAAAGTTGTAACTTTCATAATGTTTTCTAGTGGAACTGATTTGCTTTTATTACTGCCATTTTTATTTATCAAACATGCATGTTGTGTGTATTAACAGGATAAAGAAGAAGGATTTTAGCTTGGAGGAAATCTACACCAACAAAAACTTTAGCAAACCTCCTGATAGGTAAGAATGACTTGTCTATGAATGAACGTAAATCAGCGATTCACGCCTAAAACCTGACTCGGGTTAAACACACTTTGATTTGACAACCAAGCAACTTACCAGGTCCGCGCCAGTTTTGAACCAATTTCTGCGATTTCACAAAGCGTGCTGGGAACCTTATGTCAGCTCCTGTTTGATCCAGAGGTCACAAATGTGAACCTGCCTGTGAAAACCCAGTTTAAGTTTTCTATATGAAATCATCCTACATAACATGAACAACGTTCTGTAAAAATATAACCTTGATATGTTTAATATTGACAAGAGTATGGCCACTCCAAATATTGAAATTATAGTGAAATAATAGATTTTACATTTATGCAATTGGCAGACGCTTTTATCCAAAGCGACTTGCATTGCATTATGTTATATATTGCTTCTGAGCATGTGCAATCCCTAGGATCGAACACAATATGTTGGCATTGCTAGTGCCTTGCTCTAATCACTGCACTACAGCAAACTTTGATTATACTCATAATTAGATATGCCTGGATTTCACATGCTGCATCCCAATTCATTATCTATCCATTCGAAATTAAACATCACTATCCATTCGAAATTAAAATATGTCCCAAATTAAAGTATGCTGAAATGAGTCTACTGTTTCCGGTGAAAATTCAAAGTTTAGATCCATGGACACACAAACTCACAGTGAGTGGGTGGAGTTACAGTGATCAATGCAGACGCTACACTGCATTAATAAAATTATTTATTGAATGAAGCGTCTCTAATTTAAAAGTAATTATACAGTAAACATTTCATAAGAAATAAATAAATGGTGAATAAGTACTTCAATGTAAAGAAGGACTGAATTTTGATCATTGTGACAATTAATCCGTGTCGTCTGGGCACCAGCATTCACTTCCGTTTTGAGTAAGAATCTCCCAGTGTGTGCGCATAGTGTTTTATTACGTACAAAAATGTATACTTTCCATAACAAATCCAGTACATACTTTAAGGGCGTAATATAATTAAGTAAATTGGGACGCAGTAGCGGACATGGTCACATCTCTAAAGCTTATGCACATAAAAGTATGACATTTCCATTGAACAGCTATTTGCATGGAAATTGAGCATCTTTTTACATTGGGTGAAATAAGCTTCTGTCGTTTTTCAGACGGTTGGAAACCATATTTGAGGTGCCTCTAAACCGGCGAGATGGCTTACAGGTTGTTGTAGGCCCAAAAAAGGTAAAGCGCTTTGTTGAATTCCCCGAACTGGGCGTGGTCAGGAAGCCCAAGAAGCCTCTAGTCGGTGGAACAGCAGCCCAAAGGAAAGCAGGAGGGAACTCTGGCATCTGTAGAACTAGACGAGGTGTAGGCGCCTCTTCTAAAGTGGAGGATGGGCTTTCCCTCCAGGAGCTGGATTCACTTCTTTGCTCCAAGCTTCAGGAACTAGACACCTGGATGGCTCTCCAGCAGATTGCATGCTGAGGCAGGGATAGTGGCTGTTCTCTACCAAACTATGTGCTCCGCGTGTATATGTTGAATGGGAACTTGTAATTTACTGTAAATTCCTCCATGTATAATTTAAATATAATGGCTCAATTGGATTGCAAGTTGTTTTTTCTGTTTTTGTACAGATGAAATTCCTTTATAAAACTGTATAGTCGTCTGTGTTACTGATTGGTGTCTTTTTTATAACCTTGCTAAGGATTCGCTCTTGTTTACATCATTAAATGAGCAATACTGCTAATATGTAACCACATCTCAGTATCCAAAATAAGTTGATAAATCGCCATACCTTGAATCCTCAGTGTATTCACGATGACATTCAAACTCTTCTAAGGTTGACATGAATACACTCTCAGGATACACTGTGTGTGTTTGTTTCTCATTATAATAGAGTCATAGCACAAGGCCTTTACAACAATTGTAGCGGCTGCTTTGAAAATACTGTGGTGAGCTTTATTCAGATTGAATTGTGATTTTCATTTAATGGCATAAAGGATTAAAGGTTTCAATGGGATCTGTGGTATTACTCAGGTACTGTAAAAAAATATTAATTGTTTGATTTTTCTTCTTTTTTTTGGTCTTCCTTGATGTAAAGGTTAATGATGTTGCTTATTGTGTTTCGTTAAAGAAGAAAAATCGGATTGTGTGTAAATTAGTTTCGGAAAGATGTTTGGGTTCACAAATCTGTTTTGTATTGTACCGTTTTGTCAAGTTGTTTGTAAAAATCACGATGGAATAGGTGCGTTTCGACTGTTATACGTTTTTATAATGAACAGTGGGAGTAATGCAATATAAAACATTTAAAAAAGCACAATGTATTAAAACAAACTTTAAAACAAAACAAAATTTACAAGTAGAAAATAATGTAACCAGTTCCATATCCCAACATGTAATGGATGTTTTCAAAAGCGTGGTGCTCTCTGTGAGTTTCTCAATGTTTTGTTGCAATATTGGATTAAGAACAAAAATAAAAGCAGTTCACTGAAGGTTCAATATAATACTTTAACAGAGTTGGTTCGGGCTCTGCGGTTGGTTTGTGAGTCCCATTGATGCACTTGATGACATTTCTTTATAGGGAATTCAAAAGGCTTTGTTCTTCGTGCATGTTCTTCAGGTTTTTGACATTCAGAATACTTTGATATAACCGTATAACAAGCAGTATATAATTGCACACACATTGAATATTAATGAACAGCGTAAAAGGTTTGTGGACTAATTCCAGTCTGTCCAGTGTAAGTGATCATCCATGGCAGACACCTCTGGTTAATGATATCTGAGGCAAAGGTTTGCTGTCTTAGTCTATGAAGGTCACTAGATAGGAGATAAACCCCAGCATACAGAGAAAAATTAAAATTATAAACATCCATAATGCAATGGATGCTATTCCCCATTTTAGAGCTTTTCTTGAGTATTCTTTAACTTTCAGATTCTCTTGTGTCTGAAGTGTTTTTCTTGTCTCTCTAGACTGGATAAAAGGAAAGAGGGATCAGATTTTAGATTACTGGCAAATGCTATTCACATTGATGGTACACTTTGTTTCATAATATCTTGTGCTTTTCTTTGTCAACAGTATCTATGTTACTGTTGCTTAGCATCATTTTTAAATAAGATCCACACAGTAGGTTACTTAAGTATATATCTCATATTTACCTTGACGGAGTAGATAAGGGACACAATGCCGATGCATGAGAGTCCACATATGATGCTGCATATGGCTAATCTCCGATGGTCTGGGTCTTTACAGATATCATGTCGTCCTTTACAGCAGATGACATCAGAAGGCTCTCCAAGGAAAGCATCACTATCCTTTCCTTGTGTTGATTGGTTATTACTAGCCGGATCGCCCATCTCTGTTCAAAGTAACAAATGGCAAAGAATGAATATGAAGGCAACGTGGAATGTGATCCGATGCAAAAGTGCAGTGATTTAAAAACAAGTTGAACAGGGTTTAATTTGATATTTTTTGTTTTAACTTTACATATTGAACATTTTTATTAAATTACTTACTAAAAACAGTATAAGACATACACAGAATACCTATACACATTCTAACAATTGGTTGGGCTTAAAAATAAAAAAATCCCTTTTTATTGCAGATGAAGCTAATCTTGTTTTGAGGCCTGAAAAACGGGTACGACTACAGGAGAAACAGTCATGGTATGACAGAGAAACCAATAGAACAATGTAAAAAACGAAAGATCTCAATGGACATTTAAGTATCATCAGTGTTGATAATCTTGCTCTACGAAAAACAACAACATTTAATTGAGACGTTTGATATTAATCATCACTTTTATTTGGGTCTCAAAAGTATAAAGTATGAAAACGTATGAATAATCATGTCTTTCTTATTTCAACCATTACGTAATGTTACGTGATACAATGAAGAGAACAAGAGAAGACTATTTTCAATACTTTCTATCAATCTAATGCTCACCAGCAGCATTTCATTTAAACAAAAGACTGTCTTTGTACTTACATACTCGCCCAGACTTGATTTTAGAGAAGAACAGTGTGGAATTCCCCAGATGAGACGGTGATCCAGTTATGTTATGACCAAGTTTGGAGGTTTCTGCTCCGTAAAAACCTCTGGTGATTCTTGCCTTTTAAGCTCCTACTGCTTCATTCAGTTTATATAAAGACTTAAGTTCAAAGAAGTATATCAGGAGTGCCAGTCACAACCAGATTACAAACTTCCTCTTTTTGTTAAATATATTTACTAAATGTTGAAATAGTTTATTAGCTCAAGTCCAGTTGTTTGAGAAGTGTGTGCAAAAAGATATCTGTGTGAGAAAACTAGCTGGCACACTGAAATGACACAATGAAACACACCTCCTTGTTTTTTGACAGTCCCTCCCTCTGTTTTATTCAAACCTATCTCTTTCAATCCCCGCACATTCCTGAGGACGTACGTTTTTATCAGTCTGTTAACCGCACCTTGTTTTCTCATGAGTGACAGAAAAAGACTTGGTGTAGCAACACTTCTTGCTAGTTCCTGCACTTCCTCCTCTTTCTCTTTCAGTTTACAAAACCACAAGTTCCTGACATTGAAGGTTAGGCACAGGTCTCCGCTGTGAAACTTACATTTCTCCATTTGTAAACAAACATTTTTTTTGGATAGAAGTAGAAAATGCATGATTGTGATGTAACTGTATCACTTGTGTCCAAATGTGAAGATAAGTCACCATGTTTGTGTCAGCTCACACATTTTTCTTTCATTGGAAAATGTTTATTTATACATCTACATGTACATGGCTTTGAAAAGCAGTCACTGATAATGCAATTAAAATAATAAAGCACTGTTGAATTTTTAGTTCCCCTGATTTCTCAGTATAATTTTATTTATTTGACACAGACACACACACACACACACACACACACACGAGCATAACATCTGACACCAAAACATAGGCTATATTTAGACATCTGTAAGTTTGTGTGAATCCAAGATATGCTGATACATTTATGAAGAGACAAATGCAATGGTCAGAAGAGACCAGACAGCTATCCTAACTTTACTTTTCCCCTAAATAAAATAAACAAATAAAGAGTGAAAACAGAAATGGCAAAAGCTGGAATGTAATACTCTAGGAATGAAAAACAATTAATTATTTCAAACAAATTTAAATGAAATAAATCATTGGGGACAATGAAGCGTGAAACAACATGAGAATATAATTACGACAACTTTACTAATGTTCGAGAGCACAGACTCTCCACCACTTTGTGTACGACCGTGATTGTCCCTACGTAAGAGCTCAAAGACCAATCGCAAGCGAACATGCCCGTGACGTACTGAAACTATACACGGAAGAGGAACACGGTCAATTCTTACGTGTATTTCTTCTCAAAACAATTGACTCATTTAACGCACTGCAATTTCAAAACAGACTTTTAACTAAATGATTTAAGTTGCGGACTATAGCTACAAACAGTAATAATTTAATTAAAAACAAAAGACAGCTCCGTTGTTCACTTTTTTTATTCGTCATCTCGTCTACCTCAGTACATGCTTTTATAGCAGAGATGGAGATCACTGAAGGGGTGATTGCGACGGAGCGTTATGGCTCACAGGAGTCCTGGAAATACCTTTTGAAGGCCGGGAGAATGAGGAGGAAGAAAGATGCGGGGGACCGCAGACTGACTGGAAACTCAATCTCTGGCGCTTTCAAAGTGCGTGACTAATAAAGAAAGGGAAAGTTAAAAAAAACATTTTAATAAACGTTCTGACCCATATCTCTCCTCTCCCAGAGTGTTTTCATGCCACAGGGATATCCCGAGAGCGTCAGTGAAGATTATCTGCAGTATCAGCTATGGGACACTCTGCAGGTCATAACACTGATGCTATTGCTGTTTGATGCAAAAAATATCTTGTAATTTACACTTGTTGCCAATGATATTAAAACACTGCCAATGTGAAGTCAACTCTCTATCTCTATATATACATATCATTGCAAAGCCAAAAACATAGTGTCTTTTATTTTCTAAGGCATTTTCCAGCTCTCTGTCAGGTACACTTGCTACTCAGGCTTCACTGAGGGGTGTTGGAGTTGGAAATCATGAAGCAACAGTTGCAGCAGCCACAATAACATGGCTACTCAGAGGTAGGCGTACAATTTACTCTTTCACTTTTATTTCTTGAATCCCTACTTAAAGATCATTTGTATGTTGTGTTTTTGTTAGATGGAACCGGGATGTTGGGAAGGATACTTTTTGCTTGGCTCAAAGGGTAAAATTGATCTCATTGGGCATTCACAGGAATGTGTTTTGTTTTGAAGTGATTCACTGTGTCCCTTTATTTTAGGAGCAAGTTAGATTCTGAAGCCAAAAAATGGAGGTATAGTAAGTGATTGACTGGTTATGTAAAATTCATTTTTACCGTAATTGAATTGATTAATGCTGTTAGAAATGTTTAAAAGGAACTAGTCTTTTACTGTTTTAAAATATTCAGGCTCTTCGCTGATATTCTTAATGATATCGCCATGTTCATGGAGATTGCAGCCCCCCATTTCCCACCTTTTTTCACTCTTATCGTCTGCGTTGCTGGAATATTTAAGGTAAACTATTTTGCAAGATCATTCACAGTGATTAAATATTTATTTAAAATCAAAATATTAAAAAACATTTTGATTTCTTTATTTATCCAAAATGTATAGGGCCTAGAAACTGTTCCTTGACATTCAGGGCTGTCAAACGATTAATTGCATCCAGAATAAAGATTTTTGTTTACATAATATACAGTATATGTACTGTGCATAGTGCATATTCATTTTGTACTTATAAACACAAAAACGTTTATATATAAGAAATATTTAGATGTATTTATTTACAGTTAGGTGCATAAATATTTGGACAGAAGCAAATATCAAAATGTATTCGAGTCACAGTTTTATAATGGATATTGTCTATAGTGCTCACTCTCAGCTTATTTAGAGTGTATTCACATCCAGATTAGATGAAGGCTTTAGGAATTATAGCTCTTTAATATGGAGCCCTCCTCCTTTTCAAGAGACCAAAAGTAATTGGGCAGTTGAATCAAAAGCAGTTTTATTTACAGGTATGGGCTTTTCATTAAATAATTTTTTCATAAATGAAGCATGTTAAGGTCTGGAGTTGTTTCGTGTGGTGTTTGGATTTGGAACTGTTGCAGTAAACCCACTTCATGGGATTCAGGGAGATCTCCGTGCAAGTGAAACAGACCCTAGTTAGATTTCAAAAACACAACAAATCCATCAGAAAGATGCCAGGAACTTTAAGAGCGACTAAATCAACAATTTGATGCATTCTGAGATAAAAACAACACGCCACTGAGCACAGCAACAAAAAAATCCTGGGCCTCCATATGAGATAAAAGGGGTGGATGATGACATTATCCTCTCCACGATAAAAAAAATAAACATCTGGCCCAGCATGTTTTGTTGCAGAGCTCAGCTGTGTTTTTGTGTTTCTCAGAATGTACCAAATTGTTGATTTGGCCCCGAATGTGGTTTGGTTTTCGGACACAATCGAAAAGCTGTATCTATCTTTTATAAATGTGATGAAACTAAATACTCTTCGAAGATAATAAATATCCAATACTACTCTATAGGTACTCAAGATTAATAGGGGTTTGGCAGAAACCATGTGTGTTACGCCTGCTTTAATATATGCCTTTATATGTATGTTTATAAATATAAAATTACTATGCACAGACATTTACAATGTAAACACAAAGTTTTATTCTGGATGCGATTAATCAAAATTAATCGTTCGACAGCCCTATTAACATGACTTAAAATTTGAATGCAAGCTTGTTTTCCGTTTCTTTCATTATAGTCCATTGTAGGAGTTGCTGGTGGCGCAACCAGAGCTGCTTTAACTGTCCATCAAGCTCGCCGAAACAACATGGCTGACATCTCTGCCAAAGACGGGAGCCAGGTTGCTATTAGTCACCTTTAAATATGCCACAGGGCATTTTCCCAGCAAAATTCCCCTTCATGTGGGAAATTCAATTTATAATCGGTGTCAGTGATTTTATGTTAATGTATTATTTCTTGACCCTTTTGTCCAAAAAAGGAAACTCTGGTGAACCTTGCAGGACTGCTGGTGAGCCTGGCACTCATCCCACTAGTAACTGATAACCCTTTGTAAGT
This sequence comes from Triplophysa tibetana, assembly GCA_008369825.1. Classification (NCBI taxonomy): domain Eukaryota; kingdom Metazoa; phylum Chordata; class Actinopteri; order Cypriniformes; family Nemacheilidae; genus Triplophysa; species Triplophysa tibetana. The sequence goes on along the minus strand of CM017913.1, from coordinate 12,934,275 downwards.
TTACCCTCAGATTAAGCATGCTTTGAATGAAGTGTGTACTTAATAGTGTACTGATTTATGCTATAGCCCTGTGCTTTCGCTTTCAGGTTGACATTCACCCTGTTCTTCCTTTTCACCCTTCTCCACCTGTTTGCCAATTACAAAGCTGTTCGGTCTGTTGTTATGGAGACCCTGAATGAAGCTCGACTATCCATCGTCCTCCATCAGTACTTGCTTAATGGTCAACTGCTCAGTCCGTTGGAAGCCAACCAGAAAGAGCCTGTTTTCTTGTGTATGCCCTTGCAACATCACAAAGGCTGTTTTAAACGCCTTCTCTTGATAAAGATTTTCATAATTTGTTTTGTGCTTTTTGCCTCTAATGAAAAATCGTATTCCTTTTGACAGCTTTTCGAAGAACGGTTCCAATCAAGTTGGGTGTGAGACTTGGAGACATTGTTCAAGAGTCAGTTTATCTACTTTACATTTACATTTATGCATTTGGCAGACGCTTTTATCCAAAGCGACTTACATTGCATTTTATTATACAATTGTTTGCGACTATATGCAATCCCCTGGGATTGAACCCATGACCTTGACATAGCTAGTGCCATGCTCTTACCACAGGACAGCTTTAAACCTAGGCAATTTAAACCTAGTTTAAATACACCCAAAAAAAATTTAGATAATTGTGAAAATGGCTGTTAAAAAGATTTTTTTTTTGACCTAAGGCCAGAAGATCTGCAGCTGGCATTGAAGAATAACAACAAATCGTACCTCATTGGAATCAGAAATGGTACAAAGATTGTTCTTTGATATATTTCTCCTATGCTATTCAACAGAGGTTAGACCTAACACATGTTTGTATAATAGTTGAAGTTGTAGTAGATCTAAAGTGATACTAAAGAATTTACATGTTAGCATAGAAAATCAATTTATGTGCTGGATTACTCTTTCCAGGGTCTGTTTGTGTATGTCTGGGAAGTGACGCTTCTGTGCATGATGAAATAATGGCAGCATGTCAGGCCTTGTGCCTTAGGACTGTTCTACACAGTAATGCTTCACTCACTGGGGCACTCAATCAGCTCTCTAACACCAAAGGTGAGCGCTTGTTCAAATTAAATTGTATCAAACCTTATCTTATTGTGGACAGTGCTTTGATAACTGTTTTTGTAGCCAATGGTACTGTAACTTTTGTTCTCCTATGTTTTCTGTTTCAGACCTATGGGAATTAGTATCAAAAAGTCATAAGATGATTGATCATATTTTTAGGATGTTCCTAAAAGGTCAGTTTAATGCTTGCTGAAATAAAGTTCCATAGATAACAAAATGCTTGATGCACATGCAATGTAAAGAAAAAAAATTCTAGAGATAATGTACATATGGGAAACTGATTCTTTATGCCAGAACTGGAGCAAGCGAAGTGGCAGACAGACCAAACCCTATTGGACTGGAATGAGTGGCGTGTGGAATGGAGGAAAAAGAGAACCTGAAGCAAGCTAAGAAGACGGACTTCCGTGTTGTATTGATGTGTCTAGTTTTAAATGTCTGAAGGACTGGGCAGAGATGTGAGGTTTATATTAAAAACAATAAGCTGTATCAGTTTTGCCTCACATGAATTATTTTTAAAATTGCCTAATCTTTTATCATAATGCAGCCAGCACAATCTTTTTGTCTAGTCTCTTATCCTCTAATCCATTACTGAGTTCACTGCTTGAGTTATCACCGCTCCATTATGAATTTTCCTTAAATGTCTCTTTAGATTCTCCGTTCGGTTGAATCTCCGTCCACAGAGGGAACATTTGTAAGGCCTTTCCCCTGTATGAATGCGCTCATGCTTTTTCAGGTCAGCTAACCGACTGAACCTGAAGTTGCAGCACTTGCAAACAAAAGGTCTTTCGTTTGAATGGCACACAAAGTGAGCTCCGAGGCTCGAGGAGGATGCAAACGTCTTTCCGCACACGTGGCAGCTGTGTGAATTCTCCCTCCAGCCACTGATAGTGGGAACATTATTAACATCTACTGTATTCTCTACTCGTGACCTAAGAATGTGTTCAGAAATGACAAAAGTGGAGTTTGGAAGATTATGTATTTGGTCATAGCTAACCACGTTGGTGGAAAAAGGCTCCTGGCTGTGTTCGTTTACTAGGGGACCCTCTGGAATGTTAATAACATCTGTTGTCACATTGTCTGTCTCTGAAACAGAACAAGCCAGAGGCTCTGGTTTAGATTCCACTTTGATCCTACTTGAGGTTATGCTTAATGGCTTCACAGAGTTGCTGGTTAATGGTTCTTCGCTGGTTATTGGTTCTTCACCGATGTCATGTAAAGAAGGGTTGAGGATTGTTATAGGGCTACTCTGTGACTGCGATGAGGGTCTTTGCTGGTTTAAAGAATCATTACAGGTTCCTTGTAAAGAATGACGTGGGTCTTCTGTTGGCGTTAAATGTAAATGATTCTTCCCTGTAAATGAAATTCTTTCACTCCAGCTTTCCTTTACTACCATTGACTTTCCATGATAAATCATCGTCTCATAATTCTCCCCTGGATGCGGCTCATGTTGGGTAAATTCATCTGAAATTATAAGATGTTGACGAAATTTTGGGCAAGTAGAAATGCGTTAAACATGTTACAGGATAGTATACTGTACATAAAATCGGCAAATACAAAATAGGTTTTTAATATCACCTGAAACCACAGCCATCCTCTCTTGCAGTTCTTTCAGTTTCATCTGCAGGTTCTGATTCTCCACGCGTGTTCTGGCAGCTTCCTTTTGATATTCGGACACTGCGTGACCCATGATGTGCAACACTTCTTGTACTGCAGCCGTGAGGAGCTCTGCTACATTTGTCACGAGAGCATCAATTTGGGACATTTTCTGGTTGTTTTTTAAAAAACGGGACCTGTTTAAGTAGAAGACGAATCTTAACGTCCTAATACTGCATCTGAATCCAAGCAACTACACACACATAAAAAGAAGCTAACAATGGCTTAATGTTACAATTTTAATATTTGACTTACCAACGGGAAATACGATGAACTGAAGTCTTGTCATCGGTGGCCAACTGTCACAGCTTATATTTAGCTGAATTATTAAAAATAAATATTATAATAAATAAAGTAATTATCATTAAATAAGACCAAACATTATACAATAACACTGACCTCCCTGTTCTCTGAGATATCACTAGCCTTGAGACCGCGCTAAAGATAACGTCGTAATAATATTTCTGTCATTATACGTGATTATTTATATTGTAAAGGTTGTAATTGTTTCTGTTTTGGAGTGTTTGGACCGACAACGGTGTTTACAGTAATGACGTCATGTGTGTCCGTGTTGTGGAAACGCAGTTCAGTGACGTACTGCTGCTTCCTTTACTACGACCACGCGCTGCTTCCTGTTTAGGTTGCCAAATGTTCATTCATTTATTTCTATGGTTAAACATTAAACGAGACGAAAGATATTTTTGATGTATTCAAATGGAGCCTTTTAGTGTTATATTTATCAAGTTATATTTGATAAAGAATTTTCTTATTCCATAATTTATTGTATTTCCATGGCAACTTTGTCCCCATTTAATTGTCATTGTTTGTTAGGCTACTATGCAGTGGTGGAAAGTATTGGAGTAAATGTAATCAGTTACCGTAATTAGGTATCTTTTTGGCTACTTTGTAGTTGTTCTGAGTATCAAAGATATTTGACTCTTTTACTCTCCTTGACCACATTTTTGAACAAGTATATATGTACTATTTTCTCCACTACATTTGTAATGACTAATGCAATTACAATACATTTTGCATTTCACCTATCTCTTTTTGCAGCATTTTATTTTTGTTATAGAATTAATATTACCATTTACAGAATTGAAGGTACCATGATATTGTGAATTTTGCCCTTATTAACTAAAACTTGTCAATACGAGTGCAGTAGGCCTATAAGGTTGTCAATCACTGGCGATATATATGTGATATGAAGACATGACTGCAGCTGGTGATGAGGCCAAATCAGCATGTCTAGTGCAAAAAGGCTTTGAAATTTTAATTTTACTAAACATTATATTATTTATCCGTTAAATTAAAGAGACATTTTTGAAGAGCTTAAATGAGACTTGGGTGTTTGTAATAGGCGTAGATTATGGTGTCGACCATGATTTGTAAAACATTTTGAGGTGTTCAGTGACAGTCTAATTACGATTTAAGAAAATGAATGCGATTGCTCTCCTCACGAATCAACTCTTTCTAGGTTTTCACATATGTCTCTTAAGTGTTGAGGACTAGTGCTTCTTTGAGCCTTTTTGGAGTATGAGTAAAATACTCAGAGTATATGATTTTAACAGTACTTAAGACGTTTACCGAAGTCATTTTTTGAATTGGGGACTTGTAAATTGTAATGGAGTAATTTTCGCTGTAAGGTATCTGTACTTTTACTCATGTATGGTTTTCAGGTTCTCTTAACACCTCTGCTATGTGTACCACATTAACTCAAAAGAACAACATAGGTTTAACGTTGACCAAATGTATTTATTTATTTTTTGAAAGACACACAGAAGCAATTGCAACACATGCTTGGCATTTCATATTACAGTTAAATCTATGTGAAGTGCATCATTATTAGTAAGTAACTAAATCAACTAAATATAAACTGGCTGCACACGAATGACAATTGGCCTCCTGATCTAAAGCTGCCACAGATTTCAATCATAAAGGCCTTTGTAAAATGAATGGTTAATATATTACATTTACCAATACGTGTAGCCTATGCCTAAAAATGACACTAATTAAAGTTTAAGTCACTCTAATGATTGTAACAAAATATATTTTATTCATTTTAGTGCAATGACTTTGGTTTATGTTAACTATGGATCTAATACATATCTCACATGATTAATTTGAAGCATGAGCAAAATCTCCTCTATGCCATTTGTGCTGAGCCAATGCTCTTTCATTAAGATGTTGATGGTTAATATATTGATTTGCAAATTTTGTCCTCACAAAACCATTCCCTTATACCATCTATAGCGAAATTGACAGAAACACTGTAATGGTCCGTTTAAATATATAACCAACTGTCAGAACGTCCATTCTCTAAAATTAAGAGATGCAGCATTTAACAGCCTGCTTTTTACCGTGACATAAAACAAGTTAAAACATACAATGATAATCTGCTTTAACTTATTTGTTAAATTGGTGAATAAAATTTATTTTAAGTTTCTGTAAGTCTATGTTTCTCGGATGCAGTCTACGACGTATCACACCATTGTTTGAAGAACAAGTGTCTTTAAATACAGCAACTGGAAACTTATGTATAGTCTAACAGAACTGTGTGACAAGTGTTTTATGCAGTACAGTTAGGAATACAGCCTTGCTTACTGTAACAAAGAAAACGCTATTCTAACGGTGACCAAGACCTGCTAAACTACAGCAAAAAGCATGCTGACAAAGTTTCTTATGTTCCTTTAGGTAAGCTCCATTTCAACGCTAAAGGGTCAATAGTCTTGTTGCCTCCACGCTTTGCCTCTTTGGTTTTCCAATCATCAATCAGATCCTAAAGATAAGACAAAAAACATACCATGACATTACATTAAATAATTGTAGATATGACCAACGGTGCCACCCTGCATATCTACCTGTCTTTTCAAGATCAAGTGCTTCCCTTTCCAATACTTCAGCATTTGGAGTGACTGTAAAGTGCTGACAATGTCTACAGGATTGACGGCTGTTTCTTGACTGATTTCTGATCACAAGAGTTAAAACAAGGGAACAAGGGAGGAAAATCACAATTACATATTTTATAAAATATAAATGAGGCTATGAAGCATAATACTTAACAAGTACCTTTAATGGATATTTCTTTTCCTTGGAAGTTGTGTAAGTAGCGTAAGAGCACTTCTTTCCAGTAGCTTCTGTAACTGATGAGGCCCAGGTCAGAGAGAGGGCGCTCAGGCGAGCCAACCTTCTCTTCCACTTTAGACAGCAGGTAACCTGGAAGGACATCAGCCATTTACATAATAATGAGGTTGTGATCTTTTGCATTAAACAAGAATCCATAAGTGCACCTAAAAGTATCACCAGAAAGCGCATTTCACCCTCTTTGACAAATTCAACATTTGTCTCAAATCTCTGTTTACATATTTGATGGTACTTTAAAATGATCTATTTGCAAGCCTCGACATACAGATGCATTAGACCCTTTGTTTACAATAGCTTGTTTCAGTTTAAATGCAGCAAAGACAAAAAAATGGATAAAAGTATACAAATGATCTAAATCTACTGCACTCACTGAAATCAATCAGCATCTTGCCATAACCCTGTCTCATACACTGTGGCATGGTCAGGATGCAGGAGACGTTGTAGTTCAGGAATGAATTCTTTTCCTAAATTCAGATATATTTTGATTATCACAAAGTCATCACTTGCAAGGTCAGTGGATTCAAACCAATCCCTAACAGAGTACCTTGGAGAAATATCCTACAAGGTGACAGCCGGTATTGTCCGCTTCCGTCATGACATAAAAGAGGAAAGGCTCCACATCGTAGTACAAAGTTTTGTGGTCCAGGAAGAGCTTGGCCAGCAGGCAAAGGTTTTGGCAATACATCTGTGAATGGCAATCACCAGTGTCAGCAGGGCGGACATACCCAGCTCACTTGAACTAAGCTTGTCAAATAAAACTAAATATATTGAAGAACTTTTACCTTGTTTTTCTTTCCATCCACTTCAAAAACCGATATAGCCCCCTTTCTGTAAATCTCGTCACCTGGTGGATGTTTCCACACACATTTTGCCTGCAAGTGATATGTTACACATGCTTGCAACAACAATGTATTAAAATTCTGATACTCTTCTTTATTAACATTAAACACAAAATAAATTTTGCTTAATACATTTCTTTGTTATGTTGAAAACAAAAGTTATTTTGAAGAATGTAGGAAAGCAAACAGTTCTGGGGCACTTTTTACTACCACTGTCATTTTTCCTACAATTGTAGTCAATGGTAGCCAAGAACTGTGTTCATCAGAACAAAGAAATGTATGCAGATTTCGAGGGTGAGTAAATGATCACCGAATATTCATGTTTGGGTGAACTGTCCCTTTCAGGGAACGTAAAGTGAACATGTAGAGTTACCATGTGACGTCTCAGTATGGTCTGACTCTTCATGTATTTGAGACAGAACTCGCACATGTAGAGCCGGCCAAGACGGGCGTACTCTTCAGGGTACGGCGAGTGGTACCATGTATCCAGCTCATAGCAGCCAAACACAATGGCCTTTATCATGTTCCCTCCCTCTGTGACCTGTCCCTGGAGCCGGAGCTTTTCCTGCAAGGACCAATCAGGGCGGAGGAAACAAAGGTCTGATTGAGGAAATGGCACGTAACCTAGAAGTAAAAACCCTGAAGCTTACCACATACAGTATGATGAGAGAATGAAGAAGCAGAAAACGCATCAAGAAATAACTGGATTTAATGTGATTACGTAGAAATGAAAGTCACCAAACATAGAAATCAAATTAAACAGAAGTATGTAATGTTGATTTAAATTATTAATCTTTTATCTTCTAATTTTATTTTTGGATTAAAAGTAAGGCGGTGTTGAAAAGAAAATGATATGACATGGTAGAGAGTATCATTGCACCAATTTTAAAGCTACAATGAGACAGTCCAGCTTAGGCCATCAAATAACCCAGACAGCAGTGGTGCGAGGGGGCCAGCCCGCCTGCCATCTTGCAGAGTCATGAAAAGAGAAAGGAAAGGAGAAAAAACAAGGAAGAAAGTATGATCAGCATTCTCTCTTACAAGATCGTCCGAGGCACGTGCCTGGGCTTTTCTAAAGAGCTCCAGGTCATAGTCACTTGTAATGTTCTCCAGCAAGGGTTCCCGACTGCCTCCATGCATCTGCTTTTGATCCTCAAGAGAGGGAGAAAGAGCAATTTAGTTCAATGCCAATGGGACATTAAATTAGGTGTAAATGATGAAGAGTTATGTTTGAAAAGTATTGTCATCATTTTATCTTTGAACACAGAGCATATTAGTATTCTGGCACTCACCAAATACTTATCTTTTTGATCTTTTAGAGGTACAGAATTTCTCTTCCTCCTCATCTCTGTCACTTTCTCCTTATACCTCAGTTGTCTCTCTGTTTGGGCCTGCATATAAGTTAACTCAGAGAATGTGAGTGCTGGTCAAAACTTTTATTCAGTAAGTATTCTGAAGTAAAACCTGGTAACATTTGTAGCATTATAAAGGGCACAAACAATTACAACATTGAAGACGTGAAGCTTGATGTTATACCTGCTGTCGAGCGGAATGTCGGTTCTCATCCTGCCGTTGTGACAGCGTCCTTTCCTCCACATGTTTGTCCCGAGAGCCTGCCTTCACCTGAGCAAACGATGTTTCCCAGATCTTGTTTATATATTCCTTTTTTTTTACCAAGAATTAAAAAAGCACTACCTTGCACTCATCTGCTGAAAGGTTATGGTAAAGCGGACATCCAGATATTGAAAAATGCCGTTCATGTTTCCCTGTTAAATGTCCTGAAAGATGGATGAAGGTTGAATTTAAAATACTTATGCATTTAAATACCTCATTCTGCGTCAAGTCTACAGAATAACTCATAAATAAATAAACTCGATTCTAATTACCAAGTGAGTTACAACCAGGTGTGGGGCACTTCATGTTAAAGTTGTAGCTCTCGTGAAAGCGCCGTCGTTTGGGCCGATGGGCAAGGCTGGATTCTTTGAGTGACAGCTCCTTTGCCAGGCTCTCATCATGAGACACGTTTGGGCTGGACATGTCAATGTCAGATTCAGAGGTAGGAGCGTTGCCTGTGGGAGTTCTGGGAGGGGACTCATCATGGTGTTTATTGTCTGCATGACCCACACAATGAAAGACAACACTCAATAAGGTTTATCAGCAGTATAATGAAGATTAGCAAAACTACAGCTTAATACACAGATTAAAAAAACCTACAGCAAGCAAAGCAGAGAAATGCAGAAAAAATTACTTCAATTTTTACGGCTTAACAAAGAACCACGAAAATGACATAACTGGCACTCATACAGCATGTTCAACACATTACAAGAACTGAGAACAATCAATAAAAGAAGCACAGCTAAGCAGAGCATGGAGATATTTAAATGTGATAAGGAATGAATTAAAGACCATACAATTTACCCATACCCCTTTCTGAGATGTCCCCCCCATGCTGCTCTGTGTCTGAGCCCGAGGAGCGACTCTGCCTCAGGGGGTATTTCTTGGGCGCCGCTGTAGCCCCCTGCTGTTGACTGCGGGTCACGCGACGGGTGGAAAAGTTCACATCTCCTGAAACTGGGGCAGGGTTCCCCACTGGACTGGAATCTACAAAAACAAGTTTTGTTTGTTTATACATTTCTCCCTATATAACTTAATTCATCTAAGGTTCAACTATTTAAAATATGTAATCACAAAAGTACTGAACTTTGGTCATAGACCAGCTGAGATGAGGTTCTGTTTTATAGTTTGAGAATTAATAAAAACATTCCCCACAAATCGTAAATATTAAGGATTATAAAGCAATCTTGTAAACCTTTTAATAGATCACACTTAAACTGAAATGCCTTTATTAAGTGACGTATAATATCAGTTATATGAAGTAATATCGAACCTTGTGAGATGAGTCTCGTTGAGGAGCGAGTGAGGCGGGTGTTCATAACCGTGTGGGCGTCACTCTCTGAGCTGTCTGTATGCTCAGCAGAGAAGTCTGAGTCCTCCGTACCATCGGAGCTACTGCAAGCATTTCTCTACGTTTACAATAAAACCAAAGCCTTGTCATAAAGACCTTGAATCACACATTTTGGTTTTACACAAGTGGATTTAAAAGGATGCAACTGATCAGCCGTGGCCCCAGCATTACATTTATATTTATAAGGTGAGATGTACAATGAACCAACAGTGAATGAAAAAAATACAAAATATGAATTAGGATAATAAGGTTTTATATCCTAATACGTGAAAACATTTGCCCGCACCAGAATGCGAAACTAAATTTTGCATGAATTGTGGTCATCACAATGGCTGCAATACAAGTTGTGTTAATTCCTGCAAAAAAATATCTACAACTTTCCCACAATATTGATTCAGAGTCGTCTTTGTATAATTTAATTTTGGACTGAGATGTGCACCGAGCACCCAAATGTAGAGTTCCATGTATGTCTGAGATGAGCAGGTGCTCCACGCAGCAGGTCATGAGTTCGCACGTCTGTGATGCTGAGCACAGGCGCTATATAAACATACGCAGCTGGCCTGAAAGATGCAGTCCTACCTTCCGCCGCGGCATCGCACCTTCCTCGATTCTGCCTGGGTGGAGTTGATTCGCAGGATTTAATATTGGTCTTATTTCCTCATGCAGTTACATAAAACAAACCCAAATACAGCTTCATATTGCAAGTGGAGTGTACATTAACTGCGCACAGCGCACAATGTTTCATCTCTAGCAGTCACGAGTCATGACTGCGCGCTTCTGTTTACACTCTTTAGAACTTCCGGTAGAATTTTTTTAACGTAAAGGTCTTGTGATAAAATGACAAACGCGAGGTAGCAATGATTAGTTTTTTTTAAGAAACATTTTTATTTATGTTAACACGATCTGTTTACTATTTACAAAAGTTAGTCAAGTAAAACACAAGATTTAAACGTGCTGTGTCGGGGTGAAAGCAAAGTCTTGTCACTAGATGGCGCTATAGCCTAATGTCACTGTCAGTGGTGAAACAGGCCACCAATGAGGGACCTCTAGTTGGGGGCATTTTATATTTAAAACAACGGATGCAGAACATTTCACTGTTTACGTATCAAAATTGCATAGCGTTTGAAGGTTCGACCTTGATAAATGATGGGAATTCCTTCCAAATTACTTTAAGATGCAAATGAACACTTAGATATATCAATCCTATTTTAATACACCTATTCAAGTCTATTCTATATTTGTATTGTATAAATTAAAACATTCAACATTTAACTATTTATTGATTCTTATTAAAAAAACATTTCCTTGGAGTGTATTAAAAAAATGCTCAAGCAACCCAAGTTAAGAATTTATTTTCCAAACACAGATCTAATTGAAAAGCCATGTTGTACTTTTCTCAGCCAAATGTACTTCAATTCTCTGCAATACATTAGCTAATGTGCTTATGCAATAAGGTACAATACTTATTGTGGTCAGAGGCACTGTGGCACTCTTACAGAAAGACAGCAGGTAAAAAAGAGAACGAGTGTTAGTGGGTAATGTAAACGAGTCTATGAAGCTCAGGAGTGGCAATGTTGCTGCAGTACACGTCAACCTATAGATGGCACTGTTTCCACAATGTTTATCCATATCAGCCTGAACAGGCAAATGGAGACTGAGCCCTAGGCCAAACAGTGCGCCTGTGTTGCGGAGGAGGCCTGCGAAAGGAGTAGTGTCCAGATGGACCCATTCAGACTGAATACACCACTTCTGTGCCTTTAATAGGCTCCAGTGTGGATCTATTGCGACAGCATCCAACAGGATGTAAAGTCCAACGACAACAAATAGCAAACAGAGTATGGTTTGCACATAACCCTTCAAACTTGCTGAGTAGATCCAGCAAACTCTGTTAAAAGCTTTGGCCACAGCAATGCCTGTGTAGGTAAAGAAAAAATAAATCATTATGCTTATTATGGTACAGCTGAGTCAGCGGTGATAAGAAACAAAAGACAGAGGTACTACTATTTGTTGCATTACTTGCATTTACCTTTTTATTTCGCTGCTGTCCTTCTGTAACTGTATTTTGTGAATTTAATTTTTTGCCATGAATCCTTATTATTAGTCATATTATGTTTGTCACTGGGATTTGCAAATATCTAACCAATAGAAAATATTAAAAAGTGCTTGTCAACTTTGGCAACACAGTGTTGAATCATTTAAAAAGTATAATGTTTACAATTTCCTGAAAAACAGCAAATTTTGACATTCAAGGTTTTTAAAGGACAGCGTCGATATGTAGGACTTAATTGCTATTAAAGTCACCATGAAACAAATGTTGCGTCAGAATTATTTTACCATATCTTGATGTATATTTGAGTGAAACGGCTTCTGAAATTAGAAAAAAAATGTAGAGCGGGGCTTTATTTTGTCCATCCCATTTTGATTGGTTTGTTGTGCGTTGGGCCTGGAGTGTAGGGTTAAAATGACTGGCCATTGAACAGTGAGTATAGTCCTACCTCTTTTTTGTTGCTTGCGTCATGTGGTGAAGACTTGGTGTTGAGAGGGGGAGAGGAGCTTAATGTTTTTGATTAAAGATAACCAGAAAAATGGTGTGTACAAAAATATTTATAATAATCACTGCAAAACTGCGTAAAACACTTATAATTTTCCTGTTTAATTTCATGGTGACTTTAAAGAAAAATTGAGCCAAAGAATGCAGTTTAATAGGAAACATTTTGTAACTGACCTATAACAACTCCAACAATGACCTGATGTGGGAAATGAGCAGCAATGAAGACCCGTGAAAGACTGACACATATCTGCACACCCCAGAACAGAGTCCAAAGAAGACCCTGCATGCACCTAGTATGTAAACATAAAGAGCGTTAAATAATATTTCGACAAATAAATAAATCCGATTTTGGCAGTTTGGCATAACAAATTGTACATTTATTATTCATGTGTTTTTGCATAATGAGGTTGCTTTGTTTCATTGTCTACCTGATGGCACTGGTATTTATTTTTAAACTGATTCTAAAAGGGATAGTTCATCCAAAAGTGAAAATTCTTTCATCATTTATGCACGCTCATGTTATTTCAAGCCTATATAAATAACTTTGTTTTCCGATGAACACAAAGAAAGATATTTGGAAGAATGTCAGTTATTTTTAGTTCAGGGACATCGTTGACTACCAAAGTAGGAAGAATTGAATGGTATAGTCAAAGGTGCCCGAAAAATCTTTGTTTTCCTAAATTCTTCAAAATATCTCATTATTTGTTCAACAGACAGACCAAAAAAATTCTATATATACTATGGTAGTGGATGATGCCCCAGAACTGAAAATTGCTAACATTCTTCCAAATATCTTTGTGTTTATTGGATCAAAGACATTTATCCAGGTTTAAAACCACCTTGAGGATGATTAAATGATGACAGATTTTTCATTTTTGTATGAACTGTCGCTTTAAAAAGTGTTTGAATAAACATGTAATCAGATATGGCAACAAAAGCATATTTGGCATGCATTCCAAGGGGAAGGCTCCACGTCTGGAATTTGTCTGAACTCAGAGTCCTCCCCCCTTCTGACTGGGATAGGAACCAGCCGAGAGTAAGGCGACGTAGTTTCAGTGCGGAGCTACAAAACTGCCACTGGATAGAGAACAGATGCTTAATATACGAACGCCTTCTCAAGCTGATTGGTTGGATTATCTGAACATTGCTCCTTCCAGACTTTATAATGCGTGGGCACATTTAATTGTTTTTGCAAATAACAGGAGAATTCTTTAACTAGTTTAATGTGAAACTACGCACTATGAAACTTAACCTGTTTCAAATTAAAAACTTGATTTAGTGACTCATTTGTAAATTAACTCCAATTGCTTTACAAGTTACTAGAATCTATATTAAACAGTCTTGAAAAATCTAGTTGAATGATTAACTTAAAATATCTAGTTTCACAAATTTCCATTTCATTTCTTAAATCTAGTTTAAATTCAAGTGACTTGTAAATTGAATAATCTCAATGAGATGTTTTGGCTAAATAAGGGTATAATAATAATAAGTGTGTCAGTACTACAACTATTCTCATCTTTAACACATCAAACTAAAGTATACAAAGCATAATATAAGGTTGGTCGAGATAAAGCAGAGGTGCTGCGATAAATTATCTGACTGAGGTGTTTCCGTTTCACTTGGAGGCAACGTGAGTTGACTTACAATATCACTTATCATTACTTTTTACTACTCCCCAGATAAAGTCCACAGATTTCCTTCCTTCCTCTTTAAATATCCGTTTTATTTAGAATTAGTGACAGAGGATTTTTTCATTTTTAATAAGAAATAGCTGTAGGACAGATCCCTCACCATCTTTTCATGGCATCACCGCCTTGCAAAACCGGCAGCAGTGAGGTGACCATAGTATAATAAACTCCTGCAGCTCCCATTGCATGACCAGAGGGACTTCCTGAAAGAACAGAACCTGCTGTGAAATCTGCTTTTGATTCAGTCTCTATTGTATATAATTCCAATGATAAACATTGGGCATGACTCACCAGGACCCGTCTCACAGGTCATTGGGAACTGTCGGATTTGTGGTACAGTCAAGTTGCCATAATAAACAGTTTCTTTAACCCACCAATAAGGACGCTCCCCAAACATGAGCCTGTTCAATAATTGAATAAATAAATCCGATTAGGAACATGTTTATGCTTGGTTATAAGTGATAAATCCCATATCGATCTTAAGGTTTGCAGATTAAGATCTTGGACTGTCCACATGTAATTATTCCAAATAAACAGTTGTTTGCCTCATATTAAATGATTTACTATTCAAGTCCCCAAATATGGCTTATGAAGAAGAACTGTAAAATATTAGTCATCAATTTAATACTAGACCATAACTGAAAAAAGGTAACACTTACCACTTGAGAACCAAGTTGAGCCAGTCTCCCACTACGGCAACCCATACCAGCTTCACTCCTACTGCTTTTCGCAAGTGAAACCAGATTGGAAAAAAGAACAGAAAAGTAGTGCGTAGGTCTGCTATTGTAGACACAAATGCAAACCAGCTTTGAGCATACCCATAATGCATTTGCAGGTATAAAGTACTGCTTATTCCAAAACCATATAAAACTTCCATTGCTATTTTCCTTTATGTTCTAAGTCTTTGGATTGGAATGTTAGCGGAATCTAAAGTTCCTGATTTTCATCTTAACATCTTATTTTCAGGTGTTGACAGCATTATGATGTTCTGAATCCACATTCTTAGCCTGGAGATGAACTGCACAAAGCCACAACTGCTCCTTTTATCCTTCTATAAGATGACCAGTCACCGGGCAGCACCTGAGCTTTGGACTCAGTGGAGTAAATAGAGGAAAAATGGTCTCCAAACATTAAACAGTGGTCATTAAAGAGGTGGCCTGTATCATGCATGTGTCTGAAGTGGCAGGTTTCAGGTGCTAAATGTAGCTCTCGATTACGAGAAAGAGACTCATGAGTTTAGTGAAGTGATGACATGATGTGTTCTCGGCACAAAAACATAGAACCCTTTGAACTTGTTTTGTGACTGAACAAACATCAGGTTTAAGACAGATTTACCAATGTCATATCATGCTTTATTAAGGGAGGTTTCATATGCCGTTTTGAAGATTTGCAAATGTTGCATTAACGTTACATTAACATCAACATCAACAACACACAACAAAAATGATCTGAAGGAAATTGGATCAAATGGGCAATTCTTTGCAAATGTTTACTTTAAGATGTGGTGGTTCACAAGTGTACCAATACGTATTCTCCATATAAGTCAAATGTCAATATGACATTGGTGGTTTCAAAACCCTTGTGAATTCTCTCTAAAGCATTATTTGGTGTTAAGTGAATTGTCACATCTATAACTGCCTATTTTCCCTATAAATGGGCACATGAATTAGTAATTTTTTTTTTTCCAAAAAGCCAATAAACGTTATTATTGCTGGTTTGCACAGTCTTATTAACAGAAATCAGAGAGTGTTATCTCTCAAAAACGTGCATCAAAAACACATTAAAACAATGAACTTGTGCATAGACCAATATTTTTGAGGTCTGGACTCATGGGTTTAGTGAAAAAAAACAATGATTCAATAAATTGGTGATAAATACATTCTCTGGGAAATTATATTCAACTTTTGACATAGAATAGAATCCATAACCCTGGAATTGCCCAAATGTAACTGCCTTCATAAGCTCTTGAAGCTCTGTTGTTAGGGGATCACACTCTTTAAAAAAGTAGAGTCGGGGATATTTTAAGAGTTTGATCTGGACACTCATGTGATATTGTTTACCTTGACCTGCTCTGGTTCATTTCTAGCAACATCCTCTTGTGGTAACACCTTCCTGTTTTTTGGGTCATTAGAAGGCCTGTTCGTGCAATGTCTCACGTCTTTGTTAGATGGCAAATTTTCCACTGGTTGCCGAACTTCTGAGAGCTGCGGTTAGAGCAACTGGACCATGTGGAAAAACAAAGATGGAACATGTCCAGAACAGACTGTAAACAAGAGCACTACCTGCAGAGTGTTAAGAGCTCCATAATGTTTACAGCTGCCATCCCCAGGGTGATGCTTCAGACTAGTCATGTGAAAAATACTCATGGTGCTCATTGACACCAACATTCCACTATGGAAATAAAATGCCTAATTTCTCTGCTGCAATAAACAGCCTGAACGAACCAGCGGGTCAATACTGATTAAGCTGGTGTACGGGCTTTTCAAGTGAAGTTATTTCACCATAAAAACATTCCATGCTGTAGACCAGGATATAAAACACAGCATATGGTTTTCATCAGGGATTGTTCTGCATTTAAGCGGTAAAGCATTTTGTATAGAATTGAAGCCTAAAGAACTGTGTTCTTTGTAAATGTAGTTTACCGTTGTGTTCTCATGAGCCAAATCTAGCTCACATGCACAGGAAAACACACAGGAAAGAGTGCTTTATGGGTCAGTTCAATCTCACGCCCTCAGGTCAAGTCCAAACATACATCTCGGGAGTCGATTTCCCCTTTAACAGCAGGAAATTATGATAACCAATGGTCAATTCCTGGGCAGACATATATTGTGACTCTTTTATCTATGTTGGATTTAAAAACAAATATCGCATGCAATCTTTTAAAACCAGCACTACAGATTCTCCATAATTGTTGTCAGAGATGTTACATATGCAATTTAAATGACTGGGGAAAGCCACTACATAACTGTCAGATTTTACTTGTAATAAAAACACTAGCTGTTGTCAAAAGAACTAGCAGTTATTCCACTGATTGAATGAGTAATCTCACATTACGTGTTTTCTCCTCTATAACAGTCCATTATAAGGGAACAGTACAGCTCAAGGCAGCGCAAACTCAGAACATAAAACTTTTCTGAGATCATGCTGATGTTTGATAAAAAAAGATTTGATAACTTGGTTTTCCAAGGTCGTTGTTCAGGTACGTATAAGCCTTAAGCTATTGCAAATAATGAACTAACGTGGTAGATAATGCTTTACGTGAGATTAATCACCTTAAACATGGAATAAGACCTCATTTTTTTGACAGCGGCTATTGTTTATTACAAGTACATTTTAACAGATATTCGATTTTTCCCAGTCGTTGTGCAGGTATGTTAAGAAGTTTTAGACATTGAACCGGATACTGAAATTCATCACTAACGCCAGTCCAGCATGCACATATATTTTAGCATGTACATAGGTTTGTTCAAGATTAGTGAGGTTGCGGAAGATTAATGTTCAAAGAGGGAGAACACCATGATGGTAAAAGTAGTGTAATGTCATTGTAAAACAACACCTTAGATTCTCTGTGGTAATCCTGTGGTTATCCTAAATTTGTTGAATTTTGTTTGTGTTGTGAAGACGGTCTCATTTTGCAAGTAGAATAATTTTATCAACCATGAAATCAAAATTATTGGAAGAAACCAGATAGGCTATTTTCGACTTTTGTCTTTTTAGGTGATTGTATTTCATTTTACTTGTTATATTTTGGCGGCTACGGCACACAAGAATGGCCACGAATTCTATGTAATCAGCCTTTGATTCGTTGCTCAACTTTGTGCCATGATCTGTATTTCCAGTGGGAGTGCTGAGAAAGTTAAGATAGCACGCAGCTGCATGCAGAACTTGTGCAACCCTTGTAACCTTGTAAACCTCTGCAAACGAACGACGTGTTTGTAGTTCCATCCCATAAAGGCAAAAAATCTCACTCACGTACCTTCTCCAGATCAATTCCAAACAATTCTTGCTGCTACAAGATCTGCAGATTCTGTAGCCGTCTTTAAGAAACGTCTGAAAATCTGGTCCGTCAACACCTGACTGATCAGTTCTTCTCTACTCTTAAAAAAAAATATATATATAGGTGGAACTAACTTGTCTCTGTATACTGTGTTAGGTTATATGAGACCAGTCTTCTTTTTTTGATTGCACTTATGCTTTTGTTGTACTTATGCTGTCCCAATTGCTTCCATTGCTTACCCCACCTGTAAGTCGCTTTGGATAAAAGCGTCTGCTAAATTACTAAATGTAGATGTAAATGTAAAATGTCTCAATAAATCCATGTGTCTAGTACAGTGGCTGCATCATGTTATGGTGCTTTTTCTTTTCAAGAAGGAACTTTTCATCTTGTTAAAATAGAAAGCGGGTCTTCCCAATTTAAATGAAAAATATTCCAAGATATATTCTTTTAGTCTGAATTACAACCTCCCTGAATATTTTACATTACATTTACATGTAGTCATAGCAGACGCTTTTATCCAAAGCGACTTACAAATTAGGTAAACAATGGAAGTAATATAGCCTCATATATAGTCTCATATTGTCATGATTCCGCTACCATGTCATGTTTATTCTTGTTCTTGGAGCGGAGTCATGGCATAGCCTTAAGGTTTTGTGTGAGAAGGACATGGCTGTTTCTCCTGTCTCGTCAGTTGTTCCCGCCATCTCGTTTCCTCGTTAGCTTTCCTTGAGTGTTCATCCCTATCACCTGGTCCTTGTTAATTATCCTCTGTCTGTCTCCCTTTAAATAGTCCTCATGTATCATTGTCCTCGTTCATTGTATGCTGTACCTTGTTTGTTTCATGCCTGACCGTGTATTTCAACCTTACCTTGTTACCGTACCCTCATGTCCCGATTCCTTGTTCCTGTTACCTCGTGTCTTGTAAGTGTAGCTTTAGTGTTGTACAAAGTGTTTGTTTTCTTAGCCTAGTGAGTTTGTGTCCTTGTTATCGTTATTATTTGTCCTGTCATGTTTTCCCCTCATGGGTTTTGTTTTGACCGTTTTGTAAGATTGTTGTGTGTTAATAAATATCCGTGCTTGCCTGCAATTGGGTTCTCCCCTTGTATTTCATGACACATATAGCCTACCACAGTATGCAACATTTTTTAAGGATAGAAAGAGTATAGTAAAGAAAGAAGTCAGAACTAATCAGTCAGTTGCTGAAGGAACAGATGTGCTCTCAGCCAATTCTTAAAGGTGGCTACAAATCTGCTGATCTTGTAGCAGCGGGCAGATCATTCCACAAATGTGGAACTGATCCAGAAAAGGTATGCGAGTAATCTTTTCCCTTTCTGGGATGGCACTACAAGACCTCATTCGTTTACAGAGCATGGGGATCTGGCGGGTATAGTCTGTGTTAGCGAGTGAAGATGGGGGTGCCAAACGAGTGATGGTCTTGTAGGCAAATAGCAAAGCATTAAATTTGATGCAAACAACTATACGGAGCCAATGTAACTTCATGAAGAGAGAAGTGACATGTGGTCTCTTCGGTTCATTGAAGCCTACTCTTGCCGCTGCATTCTCTATCATCTGTAGAGGTTTGGTCGTACAAGCAGGAAGTATAGCAAGAAGCGTATTGCAATAGTCCAGTCTGGAAAGAACAAGAGCCTGGACTAGGACTTAAGTAGCATACTCGGAAAGGGAAAGGTCTAATATTCCTAATGTTGTAAAGGATGAATCTATAGAACAAGGTGGTCCAAGTTTAGATGCAAAAAGCAAGAAGAGAGAGGAGAGAAGGAACAAACACCCGTGAACCCAAAAACAACAACAGAGGGACTTTTTTGGTGGTCTCTTTTAAACAGTAGGATGTCACATCCTACAGACGTGACTGACACAATCAGGAGACTGCAACTTTGGAGGGAAAGTTAATTGTCATTGTCTTTCAGACGGTGATTTGCATGTGGAAGCTGATTGGATGTTCACTAGGAAAACGTCTAAGAGTTTGATAAAACTTATATGAAAAGAGTTACCAAAACACAACAAACATTAACATGAAGGAAATCAAAATTTCTAGTTCATAGACATCAAACATGATCTACATTACATCTTGGTTAAATGAGTTACTACAAATCTAATAATTATAGCAGTTATACACACATTCATGGATACTTTGAATTAATGTTTAAAACAGACATAACAACAAGAACATCAATTCAAGGAAAGGTTATAAATGAATATATGTAATATACTGTATGTCTGTTCCCAAAGTGAGTAAAGAAAGTTTAGCTCCCTACATTCCATTCGGTCGTAAAATACTCTAATCATAAGGGTTTGGTGTGGGTTGCTATGGCCACCAGAGATCTGGTCCTGCCTAGGTGTTAGTTGCAGATTGGGGGTAGACCCCCTGGCGACTAGCTTGCTCGTTGGGTGAGGGGTGTTGTTGTTATGTTTAAAAAATATAACTAGTTATTGCGTGTCTGATCGGTCTCAGGCACAACAATTTACAATATCCCACAATAAACAAGCAAATCCAGCACGAGACTAGACGAGAACAAACGGCACTTCAACACATTTCAACACGTGACACGGCGGTTCCAAACAAAGCAACGATTCCTAGCAATGACGGAGTCAAGGTTTCACAAGATGATAACAAACATGTCTTGTCTCCCTTTCCAGTTACTTCCTCCTTTTTGAGTTCAAATACAGCAGATTCACGGATCTAAAAATGCTGTCACTCTGTTTATTCAGAATACCGGTTTCTCTCTTTCACCTGTTCATGAATAAGCTGTTATTGCTTTTTTGGTAAGACATGTTGTTTGAAATGTCGAACATGAATTTATTACAGATAGGATATTTTCACTTAGAGTTTTCTAAGTGAAGTACAGTCTGTAAAGTGTGTGGAATGGCTGCCTCATATCGACCATATAAGACAAATCTCCGAAAAGGCCCAAATATGCGGACTCTTTAAATAATGTTTATTTGAGTTTGAGGGTAAATTATGCATCAACTGTTTGAGATAATATGGACATTACTGTGTTGCAGCTCTGGTATTTACCATCTGGAATTCATAAACTGCAGAAGTCTTGACAGAATAAGTATAAACAGCATGTATGTGTGTGTGAGGGTCAGTTTGAGATAGCAAAAAGGAACAGCAGACTGGAAATTTGTCTAATATATCTACATCATCAGTCTTTCATTGGATGTATATGCTTTGAGTAGTGAGCAAAACAACCATCAATCTTGGAAGAAGCTTATCTTCCAGCTTTATTTCACAAAATGTACAACCCTGTATTGGGTCATGCTCTTAAAAGGTTTTTGATTCCTTATCTTTCCAGTGAGTCTCTGATGTAGGCTAATAAGGAAACTTAGCTGTAGACTTATTAGAGCTAAACTGCCTTGTGTAAGCTCAGAGGAAATGCATATAGAAATGGGTCAGAGAGCGAAACTTAATTGTTAGAGCATGTTACTAGCAATGCCACGGTCACAGCGAGCACATATAATATCAGGTGAAATTAAAATAAAGTAGATGGATAAATGTAAATGTAATCTGATGGTATGTTATAGGCTGAATAAATTTACACTGCATGGTATTTTGAATTTTGCAATGTATCTGACGGCTACAGCTACAAAGAAGGTTTCATATCAAATATGTTTCTTATGATGATGTCAATAACATAAAAACACAGTTCATAATCTTTAATGTTCCATGTCAAACCATAGTGATGTTAAACCAGCCGCATACTTGATTTGAGAGACGTTCTTACAAAAGATTTCTTAGAAGAATGTTTCACAACCCTGTTCTTGGAGGCATATCAATAGTAAACACTTTGGATGGTGTGCCTCCACAGCTTTGGGAAACACTGTGAGATCAAGCCAAGACAGATGTTTTCCTTAGTAGATGTCATGTTTGATTTAAATTGCACGTTACATAAATTAGTTGTAATTTTCCTTTTAAATTATTCGACTTATGTTTTCAATTATTGCATGCACTTAAAGAAATATACAGCAAAGTTATAGTCACCCTTGAATTTTTATTGCATGGATGAACATTTTTATATAAAAAACAAGAGTGATTTTGAGAGGGTTATTTTCTCGGTCTTTCGAAAACTACAGAGAAAACATTTTTACAATACAGTAAAAAAGTACTATTTTAGTAGAAAAACTATGAAAAAGCACACTGTCTAACGGAAATATTTGACAAATGTAATGCAAATTGAGTGGTCTAAATATAATAAAAAGGGAAAAAGAAATTCTGTTGACATACAGGCAAATTCGGTCACATCACACAATCAATTTCCAACGAAAAATAAAAGAATTTTTTTAAACTATGACTGTTTAAGAGAAGTTTAACATTGTTAAAGACAAATTCATTGAAGATTACTATATACTTATACTTTTGCTGCATGTATAAACAGCATACGTACATACAGTATATCACATTCCTACTCAAACTTCATAACTCCTTCAAAGCCATGGTAAGTAAATGGCTCCAGTGTTGAACTGCACATATCCTTTTCCATACAGGCCATTTTGTTGTACTCACAGTCACTCTCAGAGCCTGGCGAAAAATAAATACCATCAGGGGAGTTGATTGATGGATCTTCATCAAAGTAGTTGTGGGGTCTGAGGATGACGCCACCACCATTGCCTACAGTAACCGTGTTGGGGATGTCCTCTGCATGTGGAATGTGAAGGAATCCGACGGTCACCCAGGCAACCAGGTCCTTGAAAAGACATGAATGAATAGTGACTCCATTGGAAAGCAATGTTGCACTTATAACACGTTATTTCAAAACAAGCCATCGGCTTTTGACTGATTTATTGAGTGAGTTACCTCATTGTTGATGGTCTCATTATCTTCAATATATTTGCTAAAGTCCACATATGGGGCCCACATGTAGTTTTGACTATAAAGGCTGCTGCTACTTTGCTCTTCATCTTTATGTTTGGTTATAGCAACTTTATACCTACAAAAGAAAAAGAGAATAATGAAATTTCTACAAAATGTTCATATCTCTAGATATTGTGTCTGGCTATCGGCCTTACCGAGCCCATGACATGGACTTTTCCTCAGGCTCAGTCTCAGGAAGGTGATCGCCAGCAAAGCTAAACACCTGAAGCCTGTAAGAACGCTGGTGGCCCCAGCGGTTGGTGCTGTTACTAGCTATATGAAGATAGCGGGGTGTTTTAGTGTTATACTTCATTGCCGCCTCTTTCTCGTTCATGATTTGATGCTCCACCAGTTTTGGTATTTTTGCTTTACGCGAGGGCATCCATGGCAATATCACCTCATTGAACACCATGTCTTTAGTCTGGAACACGTTTTTCACACCTTTAATGAAAAGAAAATGTAACTTTTGTTTCTTATGGCCTCATGTTGATTTACCACAATACATATTATAAAATGTGATCTCAGTTGATTGTGAAAGTTTTACCAACGATAAAGCATTATAGATAATGGCTTGATAATAAAATAATAATTAAAATAAGCATCATAATTTATGCCATTTAAGATGTGCGGATAAGACACGGCACTTCTCGCCACAAAAATACCAATGACAACTTATTTTCTTCAAAGTCATTTTTGAAGGCCAATGTTTTGTGGGAAACATAAATTATTAAAATTATTATAACTTTAATGTGTTCTGTATCTTACCCAAGATATCCAGATCGACCTTGAAGTTGATAAAATGTGTATGGATGTTTCCAAGGACATTTTCTGCAACTTGGTGACCGTACTCCAGACTTCCATCTATTTTATAGGAGGATGATATATAACCAGTGGCATGAACTTTAGCCTCCACGGAGCCACTCTGATAGAAAATAAAGTCCCATATGTAATCGTAGTTACCTATAGCAGTAATAGTACGAATTATTAACGCACTGTTTGCCATACCGCCAAAACCATTATGAAAAAAATCAGAAAAATGTCGCCTCAGAGGTCGGCCCATGTCATGCTCAAAAACGCAGATTGAGTTCCTGGAGCGCAGGGTGACATTTGTATCAATATAACGGTACGTGTCTACATATGTGGCATGGTGAGGACAGTCGATCCCTCGCACCAGCTCGTGCGCAAAGCGACCGATTCCAATACTTGAGTCGAGAAACTTTGTGAGCATCATACCAGGAGTGAGCGAGCCGTAGACAGACATCGCCTCCTGCACGCTCAGCTCGTAAACGATCCTCTCTCCTTTAAAGCGAATATCAAAAACTCTCATACCAGTCAGGGAGCTCAACCCAAACGCAAAGCTCCAGTTTAGATAAACCACCTCGTTGTTCCTAACGCTGAAACGTTTACCTTGAAGATAATATTGCTGTGGTCCTATACCAGAGGGCTTATTTCTCGGTTTCAGTGATGCGAAATTCGGGATTTCTTTGAATACAATTTTTTTCACAGAACCAGCTTCGTATTTATTTTTGAAATCTTCAATGGAGTCAAAGTATTGTCCATTGTAAAGCACCCTGTCAACTGTCCAATCTGAAGAGTTGCTGCTTTGGTGGTGGATCAGGATTTCAAAGCCCACTGGATGGATGTACATGCCACTATAGTCACGGAAGAATGATATCCAGGTTTTGCGGTCACCCACCTGTACACCTCTAGGCATGCCCTCATACGGAAGCAAACCCCTCTTTTTTGGGATATAACCAAAACTTTCACGCAGTGGTTTTTCAATGTTTTTAAAAACTTGATCAGTTAGTGTGAAGAGTTGCACATACTCCCCGGTTGTTACTGGACGTGCTGTAAAGGGTAAGGTTGCAGCTTTGTATTTCTCCTGGGTAACATCACGATGCTTTAGTTGACCAGGTAAAAGGCCCACCACGTACTCCTTCAAGTATCCTTGCGCGCCATAGAACACCACGACTGAAGCTTCTCGGGGCGGCTTCGCACCTCTGCCATCCAGGTAACTAAGAGCATCTTCCTTCTTCGGGAGCAAAAGGTCAATCAAAAAGATGAAATTCTCCGAGGGTTTTGCCGTGGCCGCATGGGAAATGTGCAGGTCTTTTTGAGCCCACATGTAATCGCGCACAGACTTGTATTCCTCTGGAGATAGGTCGGCAAAAATCAAACTTTTATCAGAGTGTTTTACTTTCAGAGATTCTTGAGGTCGGGACAGGCATTTTGGAAGCTTATTCGAATTTATGCATATCAAGACGACGTTGATTATAACTGAGATAAGTCCCAGAAGTATCAAAAAGTATTTTAATACAGAATTCATTATGTAAGCGACCACGCCTCTGATAGCGAAGACAGCGGTCGAGTCTAGAGTGAGACTGTGCAATACATGAAGGAAAACACAGACTGCTCGATTACCATTTAGCCACACCCACCTGGGTCGATCCCCTACAACCCACAAACGACCCCAAATTCACAGGGTTTACATGTCTATTCATTTTATATGACGTTTTTATCATGCATGAAGTATCTATAAATGTACAGAAAGCCACGCGTAAACTTATCATTCACGTTTAAGCAATGCAATAGCATTACATTTCTTTCTGAAAGAATTTAAGTTCAATTGTTAATCAGACAAACAATTGCGCAAGAAATTGAAATACCTTCCCTATGCATAACATTTATGCAAACCGTTGCACAAGTCCCTCGTGTTCTCATCCAAATGTTTTTCCATTGTGAAGAAGCACAAGCACAACCGTTCTCAAGTTTGTTTGGATGCTGCATTTGTGTTTCAGGAAAATAATTGAACGGGGCCTCTTTTTGTTCTGCCGGACTTTAGCAAGGTGAGATATGTCACAGGTACAGATGGGCACCAAAATTACTAATTATTATTATTTTATTTTTAAGTTAAAGGGCCCAGAGCAATATAAATGATCAGAATTGATCATTACTAACACATTTAAATTGAAAATAGGAAACAGGAAAAGGCTTTGTGTAGAGAAAAATACAATGTGGAATTCAAAAATCTGAACTTTGCTAATACCCGACTGATAGTTATTTTACAATACGAATACACCAAAAATCCATATGATCCATATGATCATGTGTTTAAGTTTAAAATACTATTTTGTATTTTAGAATGCTCCTATGGGCATATGACCGCGATAACATTCTTTCATTACTTCCAGAGACAACTGGAATTCCGTAATGTTCCTTGAATAGTGGCGTCACTGACCTTAACATTCCATGATAATTATCAGCAGCAAATGGATCTGTATTATGTTTGCAGATTAAATTACTTCCCACTTTCCCACTTGGTTTTTCTCTGCCTTCAGGCCGAGTTAGACCGGGAAAGACTCCAGCACTCTCCACGAACCCTATATATAGGTTAATAGGTATAGAGAATGGATAGATTAAATTACTTTAAACATTAAGGCCCCATAACTTTCTCCAACAGTTTTTGATGGCAATTTGACATAAAAACCCCAAGAGCTCACAAGTCTGTGCTACAGTTTTGAACTGCACATATTTTGTGACCTATTAGCCAACTGACCTCATAGTGACTTCAGTGGTATTTGTCTGTCCGATTGCATAACAATTGGTCCACATTTAAGATAACCTTTCTTATTTAAACTATATTTGTAAATATTCCTAAATGTATATCTGTTTATTTGTGTGATCATTTCTACTCATATGTGTGCTTTAGATGTCTACTTTTCAGTAAAAATTGGTATATCCCTGGTCTCTTTCCCGGTCTTGTACATTGAATACACCTAAAAAGCCTTGATAAACATTGACAGAGCAAGAAAATTAAAATACAGTTATAACACTAAATATTCACATCTTCTCTATCCATAACTACATTGTCAAGGCACAGGGCAAGGACAATAGTGCCCCCTGCAGATCTGACAATAAATTGCAGTTGAACCTACTTTTTTTTATCAATGCCTTTGTTTGAAATATGATGTACAAATGTATCAAAAACATAAAAATACAGCGCTATTGTAATTTTGACTAAATAAAAATAGTATACTGGGTAATAATATACTATAATCACATGATTGGGAATCAAGCTGAAAATTTTAAGAAAGCAGATGGGTAGAAAAACTGGACAGATCACATATCTTGCACAATCCTTCTGTAGACACAGAGCAATACAAATCTCTTAAGAGGAATGTGCATTCTTTGTCTTGTATTAACCAGAGTTTTGATTTATAATATAATATAAAAAGAAATGTGTTTAAATAAGTAGATGTGGAGTATGGTATAAGGTATTAGGTAAATTCTATTAAATTAAATTAAATAATTATAATTAATATTACTGAAAAAAATGGCGCAAAGATGTAATGCTTCAGCAATAAACTAACGTTGTTGTTGTTAAGACGAATTGCTTATTTTAAAGTGTCAACACGTGTTCCCAGGTGCAGCAGAACGAAAATATGTCGAGTGTTTTGCTCTTAATTTCTCTCTTTATTGTCTATGGAACTAATCGGGTTTTTTTCCTAAAATAATGTAAAGCGGTTGCCATAACATTTACTTCGATACTGCACTAAAGGAAAATTGCCCAGCCTATAATAAAGTGCTTACGTATCGCTCTCGCGTTACTTTTATGTCATTTGGCCGATCATTCAGCCCAGCGTTGCGAACACACCTAATGACGTCAGTAATTTTCCTGTCAGCTGATACTGTGGGTGTGTTCAACTCGCTGATGTAAACAAAAAGGACCATTTTGATCGGAGAAATCTCGAAGGCAGGCCATTGTAAGGCCCCAGAGCTTATATGATACCACCTATGCAACGCTTTAAATAAAATTTACGCCATGGACTTCTATATCAATGTGAAAGTGAATTTCCGGGGGAATGCGAAGAGTTTTTTGCTGTCTGGCTCGGAAACGAAGAGTTGGGAGTCAATGGAGGCCATGGTAAGCAGCAGAGGATGATGTGATGTCAGTCCGATTACACACCTTGATGCCCAAAGCTTTTCTTTCTCAAGTCCGATCTAATTCTAATATAATTATACTGTAACTATTTTTACATTAATTATTTGGCATGAGTTTTTCTAGATATGGGAGCTATCTGCGAACGTGTTTACGAAATCGCGCGAATTTAAAACGAGCCATGTTGACATGGTATCATTAGTTATAGTACATTGTGTTGTGCCTTCAGTCTTATAGGTTATTGTTACTAACCCGTTTTGGCTCTCCATGTAGCGAAGCACCTGTCACGTCTTGATCCTAGCACTTGGGATCAGACTGTGTTTCGAAACCTATTAAGCTCTCCTACTAGACAAAATATTTATTATCACAGACGTTTGGACACTCAATAATGGTGTCCGGAATTCATGTTGTTTTTATTCTGGTCTGCGCCGTGTTAATGTCATGTAACGATGTTATAAAACCTTATTACGATCTGGGGACAGTAAACGATACAGTTGGGACTCATGGGTAAACAGAAATACATTGTATCAAAGTGTGAAGCTACACAAAGAATGTTTTGACTTTCGATATTGTTTCTTCTCTAGGTGAAGAGGTCTTTCGGCCTGTGTCATTTACAGTTGACCTATTTCGATGAGGAAAATGAAGAGGTGAGCGTGAACAAACAAACTACACTTCTGAAGCTATTCTGTATTCATAAAAAAAACCATGGGGTTTCAAAATACTATGTTTATTATCAGTATCAATGTCAATTTGTTGAATATTTCTGTAATCTTTTTTCTATCTGTCTGTTTAAGGTATCACTTAACAGTCAATGTAAGTATAAATGTTTGTATCGTCAGTTTTTAAAAAACATAAGGCAAAATGTGCCGTACTGTAATATATACTTGAAATTTTATTTTCTTGTTTTCAGTGGAATATGAAGAGGCCCTGAAGGTAAAAAAGTTTTGCTTGCTTAATATTCACATTCCATTTATTTTCATTCATTTAGAAGCTGCTATTATCCAAAGCTATTTAAAGGAGTCATATGACACGGCTTAAAGTAATATTCTCATTTGTTTTAGATGTAATGTAATGTGAATAGATGATTTAAGGTTAAAAAACTGTATATTTTCCACATACCGTTCATGTTTTGCCTCTCCTCTTTGCCCCGCCTCTCTGCTTGTGACGGAAATGTAACGCCTCTTTCCATATTTAGAACATCAGGTTCCAAAAAAGTCAACAATAAACAAAAACAGTGTACAAAGATTATATCTGCTGGAGTGTGATAAAGAGTGTAATAAAGTACAATTCCCATTGTTTTAGAATCAGCAAATGCAGAAATCTGCTCCACTGAGCATATGTAACACTGCTCTTTATTTTAATGAATGTGAGATCTCACTGGCATTTTTGTCTGAATCTGCAGAGTGCTGCACGCCAGGGGAACAGACTCCAAATGAATGTGTATGAAACGAGGGGCAGCACAGCCAGGGTGCCCGGACCAGGTCCACCACCAGGGTCAGGGGTGGGTTTGGGGCAAGTGAAACCCGGCAGTGTTGGAGAACCAAAGAAAGGATTCAGGCCTCCTCAGTACTGCCCTACTTTGGCACAAGTGGTGAGTCGCAAAGTTCAGGCTGCAGTCCCAGAGGAAGGATTGGTAAGATTTTATAACCCAATAGTTTTGCACAAACACTGATGTAGCCACTGTTGTTCACTATTGTTGCTTTAAGTGGTTACATTATATAATATTTTTATATTTGGGTAGTTACCAAACATACCGTAATGTGTCCAAT
Organism: Triplophysa tibetana; assembly: GCA_008369825.1. Lineage (NCBI taxonomy): Eukaryota > Metazoa > Chordata > Actinopteri > Cypriniformes > Nemacheilidae > Triplophysa > Triplophysa tibetana. The sequence goes on along the minus strand of CM017913.1, from coordinate 12,904,771 downwards.
TGCGTGCCAGAAAAATTGAGATGCTATTTTACATTGGTGTGAAAAAGTATTTACAGCCTTCTGGATTTATTGTTATTTGCATATTTGTCATTCTTTAATGGTCAAGATCATCAAAATATTTTTTATGTTACTCAAAGATAACCAGAGTAAATACAAAATGCTGTTTTTAAATGATGTTTTAATTTATTAAGGGAAAAAACAATCCAAACACTTCTGACCCTATGTGAATCTGAAGTAGTCTAAAAGATCTTAAATAGCAACACATCATGCCGCGATCTAAAGAAATTCAAGAACAGGTGAGAAACAAAGTATTTATCAGTCTAGAAAGAGTCACGAAGCCATTTCTAAGGCTTTGGGACTCCAACAAACCACAGTGAGAGCCATTATCCACAAATGGAGAAAGCATGGAACAGTAGTAAACCTTCCCAGAAGTGGCTGGCCCACCAAAATTACTCCAAGAGCACAACGACAACTCATCCAGGAGGACATACAAGATCCAAGAACAACATCTAAAGAACTGCAGGCCTCTCTTGCTTCCGTTGAGGTCAGTATTCATGATTCTACAATAAGGAAGAGGCTGTGCAAAAATGGCATCCATGGGAGAGTTCCCAGGCGCAAACCACTGCTGACCAAAAAGAACACAATGGCTCATCTCACATTTCCCCCAAAAATCTTGATGATCGGCAAAATATATTAAAAAATAAATATTCTGTTGACTGAGACAAAGGTTGAACTTTTTGGAAGGTGTGCGTCCCGTTACATCTGGCGAAAACTAACACAGTATTCATAAAAAGAACATCATACCAACAGTCAAACAATGAGGAGGTAGTGTGATGGTCTGGGGCTGCTTTGCAGCTTCAGGAGCTGGACGACTGACCATAAATGATAGAACCATGAATTATGCGCTCTACCAGAAAATCCTAAAAGAGAACGTCCGGCAATCGGTTTGTGACCTCAAGCTTAAAGGCATTTGGGCTATGCAGCAGGACAATGATCCAAAACACACCAGTAATTTCACATCTGAATGGCTGAAGAAAATCAAAATAAAGGTTTTGGAGTGGCCTTGTCAAATCCGGACTTAAATCCAATTGAAATGCTTTGGCGTGACCTTAAAAAGGCTGTTCATGCTCAAAGAACCTCCAATATGGCTGAATTAAAATAATTCTGCAAAGAAGAGTGGGCCAAAATTCTTCCCCAGTGATGTGAAAGACTTTCGCAAACACTTGATTGCAGTTTTTGCTGCCAAGGGTGACACAACTAGTTATTCGGTTTAGGGGGCAAACATTTTTTCACATAGGGTCAGAAATGTTGGGATTGTTATTTCCCTTTAATAAATAAAAAAATTCATTTAAAATCTGCATTTTCTATTTACTCTGGTTTTCTTTGTGTAATATTACAATTTGTTTGATGATCTGGATCATTTAAGCATGACAAATAATAATAATCAGGAAGGGGACAAATACTTTTTCACACCACTGTATATTGTGAATAGAAATATTTGTAAGATAAAATAAAATATTATTAATAGTTTGTTTTCAAAATCTTTGCTGTCACACCACAAGACACATTTATTTGTCACCTACCCATTTATTTCCTGATGTGAAACTTGAGATATCACTAAAACGTGAAGATACTTTCTATTCAAACAAACAAGATGTCTGACTATTCTGACAACAGTTAGTGAATAAATGTCTCATATTTTGTATTAATATACAGTACTGTATATGTTTTAAGGTGCTTGTTAATGAAGCTAAAGGTGGAAAGGTGGAAGATAAGACGCCCCCAGCTTGGTTCACTTCGTATATGGAAAAGGTACAAAAAGTAGAAATAAAAAAAATGTATGCACATTTAATTTTCATACTTTTAGAAGGAAAGACAAACCCTATCACTAAGCAAACTCGCTCTCTCTCTTTTTTTCCCTCTTGAAAAATCTGATGACTGGTACAGTTTAAGGACCAGGTGGTTAGAGAGGCGGTAGAGAAGATTTGTAGGGAGTTTTCCGGACAGTGCTGCATCCATAAGCCAGTGGAAGCAGAGACACAGATTCCTGAGGTCACCTCATCCACTCTGCCTGGGGCGCCAAGTTCAGCACCAGCCTGCAGCAGCTGCCGTGGCCAGACTGCAGGAGGTGGATACCAATGCAGGTTAGAGAGATCTGAATATTAGATGTCTGTTCTTTGATATTATGCTTCAATATTTGCTTCTTTTGTACACTAATAGAAAATAAACGTTTGCTTCAGAATTAGTTATTTGTTACAAAAGTTTCCATTGTAGTTTTACATATTCTAACTGAAAGTAAAATCAAAGCCAATCAGGAAACAAAGATATTTAACAATGTGGGGTGCAATACCAAATGCAATGCAAGCGAGCAAGTGTATCTCTTGTGTGTCACTTGGCTTGTAGAATCTTATTTTTGATTACATTTTGTGCATGACTGAAATGCATAATAAGCAATTTTTCTTTTGACTGTGTTACACAGTGTGTGTACATCCTGCACTCTATGTGAGCCTTGCAGCTTCTCACACGATCCAAGCCACAACCTTGTGAGAGCCAGAACCCCCCTCTCTATTCCTGAACACGGCTCCCCAGCTCCAGACCACAGCAGGTGGGTCTGATCTTATAAGTGTTTTGAAATAAAGTCCAAAGCAGACCAAAAATACATGAATCTACAAGTGTTTTCTCCCCCTGAAGGTTCTACAGAAGGGGTGACCGGAGCTTTCGTAAAGCAGAGAAGCAGCGTCTAAAGGCAGAGAAGCGGCAGCTTAAGGCGGAAGTGAAGGAGATCAGGAAGCAGCTGAGGATGGAAAGGAGAGGGCTGCAGTGGAGCGCAGCTGGTGAGGGAAGCTCCTCACCTGTCCTGTTACAGCCGCGGGCCACTCAGGCAAACAGCCCAGAGTAAGAATTGATCATTCTCTTCAACTGGAGGTTATTGATCTTTCAAAGCAAGAGAGCAGGATTATATTGGTGTAACGATCTAGATGTTTTTATGCCATTTTTATAAGAGGGGTCATGTCATATTTTCATTTCTATGCTAATTTTTTTCTCCTCTGGTCTGATCTTGTAGCCAATATTCAATGAATTTTTTAATTTAGACTGGGGAGGAAGTTTAAAAGCCAATCATGTGATCAAATCTAATGGAAAACAACTTAATTTAAAATAGAAATTGTTTACTAGCTTTTTGTTTGTGATTGCAGTCGTCCTAAGCGTCCGTGTCCTCTGGCCGTGCCAGCCATGACAGCTCTACTTCTGGATGAAAACCTGCCTGATGGATCACGTCTACGTCCTGGGACCAAGTTCATCAAATACTGGAAAATGAAGAACAGTGGAAGATTGTGTTGGGACTCTGAGAGCAAGGTACACACACACACACATTCATAATAAAACATACAAACTTGAGTGTGTTATATTTTCGTGTGTCTTTTCCTCAGCTGAAGTTCATGTGGGGGAATCTGGCAGTGGGTTCGGGTGAACGATGGAGGGAGGTTGCGGTACCCACGTTGCAGCCGGGTCAGGTGGGCGTGGTCAGCGTGGCACTCTGTGCTCCAACATTAGAGGGCACCTATACCTCCCACTGGCGTCTGGCACATAGGGGCGAACAGTTCGGGCCACGTGTGTGGTGTAGTATCGTTGTGGATCCAAATGCTCCTACAGCTATCTGTGCTGATGGGCTACTGGTGTCTCCCTGCGTCACTCCACATGTAAGGCAGCTGGAAAGCGATTCATGTACTGTACACTTAATTGAATTAGAATTGTAACTGTAGTAACTGCTGTTGTTTTGTTACCTGTTGCATGAAATTTATGTTACTGTGGTTTTCAGGAAAAGTCTTCCCACACTTTGGAGAGAGAGGAGAAAGCCCAGGCTGCCTCAAGAGACCAACTGCTCTTATCCGTGGACCAAGACTGTGATCAGGAATTCTACATTCCATCTGTGGACTTACTCACAGCTCAGGTATGGTCTTGACAAACAACATTACAAAGATCTGTTTTGAAAAACCCTGCATTCATCTTTCATATTGTTATGCGAAGAATTTTTGCGTTTGTTGCCAAATCAATTCACACTTTTGTCTTCTACTTAGGATTTGCTGTCTTTTGAACTGCTGGACATCAACATTGTGCAGGAGCTGGAGAGTGCGCCAAACAACACTCCAGCAGGTAATCTTTTTGAACCGTGTGATGTCTTCCTTTTAGTCTTGACTGGAAGACAAGAAGTGATTGTTCTGATTCTGTCTCATGGACTGTGGATTTTAATATAATACTTTCATTTTGACGTTTGTGTCTTTGTGTGTAAATATGTGTAGACATTACTCCATGCATATCACCACTGCCTCATGATGGACCTCTTCAGGAGAAACCAACACTGGGGCTGATTCAAGAAGAAACAGAAGCCCAAGGGGTCAACCCCATCCTAGGTTAACTTAAACTATAATCTGAAATATTTTTAGACCATAAGGTTTTGGTTTGCTTAGTTACTTTCTGCAGTTGTTTTGCTTTATCTGATGTGGTTTGCACAGATGTGACTCAGGGGACAGAACTAGAGGGAGTTCCAGCCCAAGAGAAAGGAGATGAGAGTATCATTGAGCCTCAGTTTGTGAGTCCGTCTGTAATCCGCTCACTTACCCTCTCTGAAGCTACACAACATGGGACACTTTGTGGCCGATGCCCAGCTGCAGGTTTGTGATGTTTTCTTTATTTCGAAAGCTTACCTGTACTAGTAACAGTGTTAGTGAAGCTTCATGGTTCTTGATGTCATTGTCAATGTCAGAAAGAATAACAGTAACAGAAAAATATGAGAAACCATTTCAGTCATTTTGAGTTTGTCTGAATGTACTATTTATAGGTATGTGTTCAGGTATATTACAATTTCGGTTTTATTCTGCGAACTGCTTACAATATTTCTACCAAATTTAAAAATATTGTCTCTATTTGGATTTATACGGAGACAATGAAAACTGGAGAAATAGGTCAAAATAACAGAAAAGATGCTCGTCGATATTTGAGATCTGAAAAAAATACAAAGAAAACAAGTTCATATTCACTTGTAAGAAAGACCAACTGTTATAAAAATATTTTTTTATCACAGTTTTTATGTGTCTTGTCAATTAATATAAATAATAGTACATTTAACCAAACAATGGCACATAGCCCGTGACTTAACACTGTAGTCACATACAACAATAAAAGTTATTCATAATAAGGAATCAAATTATTTGTTTTGTGGAAGTTGAATTAAGATTTCATTTATTACATTGTCGCTATCGCTATCTTCCAGTGGTGCGTCCATCACCTCAAGGTTCAGTGTCTCTTTGTGAGAGGAAAGCAGACAGAGTTCCAGAAAGTGGGATAATAACAGTTCATCTCAAAACAGAGGCTGTACAAGTCTCCACCCCTGCTCCGCCCCATGAAGAAACAACTGAGATGCCTGCACCTCTGCTAGCTGTTCCAACAGACCTCATTGCCACAGGTCAGAGAATAGTAGGCCAGTTTACATTACAGTAAATGTTTCACATTATTGATTATTGCATAATCAGACTTTGTATGAATTGTAAATGTTTAGCAATAAAGGGTTTGTTCACACATTCAGATGAGGGTCATGAATCTGACATTGAACAAATCCTGGTGGAACCTGCAACCGGGGAACAGTTGGAGGAAGAAGAGGAGGAGCTGGACAGGAAAGAGGAAGTGAAGGATGCGAATGCAGCTAAGGAAATTCGCAGCAGAACCTCATCAGCCTCCTCGGAAGATTACATCATCATCCTTCCCGATTGCTTTGACACCACCCGTCCACTAGGGGAGTCCATGTACAGCTCAGCCATGTCCCAACCTGAAGAAGAGCCTGCGGAGGGAGCTATAGAGGGAGAGAAGCTAGAATCGGTGGATGCTGCTGAGCTCCAAGCCACGTGCTGCATATGCAGAAGAATCTCTGTGCTTCAGACTCGATTGTGCCCTGATCCAGGATCGTTGTGGAAACAAACCCTCAATCAATTCCTGGTGAGTTTATACAATGGGATGTATACAGCTGCAGAAAAAAGGAAGAGACCATTCAAAATATTTTTCTAGTGTTGTGCCATCGAGGCAGGTCTTTTTAAATACAGACAAATAGTACTGTGTATAGTTAAAAAGTTCAACATTGAGGTCTGAAAAATCTCCAGTTTCTTTTCTGCAAAAATGGAACAATATTTTGAATTTGAAAACTGTTTTCACAGAATTAAACAAAACTGATCTTTTTACCTATACACCTAAACACACCTATAAAAAGTAAATTCAGAAAAACTGAAAATAGTTTCGAAATGGTCTCTTAATTTTTTCTGTGGCTTTATATATTATTTCCTGTAGCTCAGTGGTAAGAGCATTGTGTTAACAACGCAAGGTTGTGGGTTCGATCCCAGGGGATTGCAAATACCTGTGTTAAATGTATAGGATAAAGCAATGTAAGTCGCTTTGGATAAAAGCGTCTGCCAAATGCCTAAAATGTACATTTATACAACATATATTTATATATTCATTGCTGCCTTGGTTGCTTGGGCCACACACTATGGTTAAATTAAAAAATATAATAATGTATTTATGTCAATAAAGCTAAATAAAACATGTTTACACAGCCCGGAGGTGAAGAATGGAGCAGAAGATCAAGAGGAGAATGATCCTAGTGAATCAGAAGATCAAAAAGAGAACGGTGGGTGGTGAATATTAAAGCAATAAGTCACAAAGAGCAGTGCAGAGAGTCATTTACCATAAATGTGGGTGTCACAAATTTAAAATGGCTAATATGTGATAGAAATCAATAAAAAAAGATAATTTCATTATTTTAAATAACAATAACTAGTTTATTATTTTTGGCTTTTGATAATAGTTCAACTACAGTGTGCCAGTATTCAGATTCAGGAAGTGTAATTTTTTGGGAAAAATGGCAAGTATGGTATATATAATTGTATATTTTTCATATATAATATTTCACCCTATATATATATTCTGCCATCAATTATTCACCCTCATGTCTTTAAAATCCAATATGACTCTTTCTTCTGTTTAACACAAATGATATTATGAGAAATGTCTTTTGTTGTGTTGTTTGGTTCCAACATTCTTCTAAATATATTTATTGTTGTGCAGGAGAAAGTCATACAGGTTTGGAATTAGGTTGAGAAATTGTTTCATTTTAGTGTGAACTCTCATTTTAACTACAAAAATGAAGTCATTTGGAAGCACACAATGAAGCCATAGAGAGTTAATCTGTGTCAATCTTTCAACATGTCTAGTAGATGCTAATCCTAATCAATCTGACACTGAAAACTCACCGGTGACTGTAGCAAAGTCTGAGACCGAAGAGCTCAGGTAAATCACACCAAACGCTATAAATAAAAGTGATTCACTGTAGCATTTCTCATTCTCACATTCTCACTTGTGTTTCTTCAGAGCTAATAGCATCACAGGTGGACTGGTGAAGGGAGCCCTGTCTGTAGCAGCATCTGCCTACAAAGCTCTGTTTACTGGACAGACGGGTTCTGAGAAGGTATGCTTAATGTAGTTTAAATAGTATCTAAAGGGAGAATCTAGAGACCATAAAGGTGCTATGATATTAATGAGTAATGCTGTACGGTCGTATGTAGCTTCCAGAAGATGCAGCATCTCATGACGCCATGATGGCCGTGCTGGTAGAGATGGGATTCGGTGACCGAGCTCTGAATCAGCGTTTGCTGCAGAAACACAACCGCAACCTGCTGGATGTGGTTAACGAACTGGTGCAGATGACCGACAACGACTGGTACACCACACGCTACTGAGACGCTCTTCAGTACTTCTGTTCCTATATCTTTTTACTTCTGTCTCTCATCTTCTGTGCACAGCAGCCCATTCCACCATACAGACTCCTGTTCCATCTGGGTTGTAAATGATGATGTGTTTGAATCTGTCTGCTCCAATGTGTAATAGATAATCATTAGAGAACCAGCTCATCTCCATTATAATCGTGCTTATTAAAGTTTGTCAGTAGTGGGCATTATTGTTATAATAAAGGCGATCATGGGTAGCTTATGAACACTAATACAGGAAGTATTATTCCAAAACAATCAAAACTATGTCTTGCTTTAAATGAAACGATGACTTGAAAGAATAGTGTACTTTACCAGTAATTCTTCTGTTAGTTATGCGAGTATGAAAAGCTATGCGATGTGATTATTTATCATATTTAAATGAGTCGTTTCTGTTCCAAGTTAAATGTGCAATAGATTTGGCTTTGTGTAGACTATGTGTTTATTATGAGCCAAGACCAAATAGACTTAACATGGATGACAAAATTACTCTTCACTTGTAGAGATTGTTTAAACTTTTAAAATTTGTAGCACTTCATGCTTATACATGTAGAAATTATTATTCTTTTCAAAACCGTTAATTGGTTCCTAAAAGGTTCATGTAATAGGGCACATATTGCACTTTGCAAATGCATTGCTATTTGTACGTCAGTTGTCCAAAGGTCATGGCTTGAAGTAGCAATGCATTTCAAGAGTTTAAATGGGGCTGAAATTATGTTGATTTAATTTATGCTTCAAATGTTTAAGGAGAGCAAAGGCAATCATGAAATATATAATCTAATTTTAATGAAAATGGTGAGAGACCCAAAAAAGGCATATCCTTCATTCCAATACCAGAAAACTGAATCATGCAAATGACATATATTTTGGTAATTAAATATCTCTTGTATTTAGTGTAATGAAGATTGTATCTGAAAACTTTTCTTTAACGGGAGATTTAGAAACAACCTAATGTCTAGAGTGAACAGCATTCCCTGTTAAACAGTAAGGGTCACTTAATTTTCAGTGGTTATTTAAACCATCACCTGATTGTTTTTCTTGTGCTATGGTTTATCTGTATGGTTTTAGCAAATTCCATATGAAAAGCAGTAGTTGGTTTTGGATTGATCTATTCGGATCATGTGATTCTGAAGCATATGCCATGGAGACAGATGCTCCTCATAGTCTTTGCTCGTGTCATGGGCAAAAATCTAATGTACACATATGTCTGTAATAAATATACTAATAAATGCCTTATTCTTCTGTTTTTTTTATATAAAAAAAAGTAAACAGAAAACTACGAAGTAAACTTTCTTATAAAACGAATTATGATGGTTATACTTTACAAAACTTTATACCTCCCATTTATTCATATGTTTCTTAGACAGTTCGAATAGTTTTGCTTCATGGTGTGTGTTTCTACAATGATTTTCAGTTGTATTAAAAGCATCAAATCAGCAAAATAAATAAGAAAGTTGATATAATGGTGTTCACTGTTTGCTAAAGAAACTAATGTTTCATAGAAAAAAAAAACTTTATTTACGTTAAGACATCTCAACACCACATGGGATGTGATGCAGGATTTGGTTTGATCAATGAGAACATGAGTATAATTAAAGTAGTACATAAAAAGCTTGTTTAAACTGAGGAGTTAACCTCTTAATGACACAAAAATAAACAATTAAAAAATAATTACTATTAAATTAAATAAACTGCAAAACATCTACTGTAATGATACACTGCAAATTACTGATAAGAAAAAGAGAAGTACAGTGCAGTGTGAAATAAAGAGTACAAATATCACTGTGAACTTTGGAAAATAACAAGTTTCTGAGAATATCATTGACATCTCACACATACTCATGGTGCATAAAGAAAAAAAACATGAACAACGGTTATCAGTGCTTAACAAAAAAACATTTATTTTAGTATTTTTAACATGTATTCAAGATGATGTATATAATTTGTATATACCTTATATACATATAGACCTACTGTAACAGTAATGGAGGAATATATGAATGTTGCTTTTAGCTGTCATTGTTAAAGGGGTAGTTCACTCAGAAAAAAAATTCTGTCATCATTTACTCACCCTTTGTCCTTTCAAACCTGAAAAATTTCTTCTTTACAACACAACACACATAAAAAAAATGTACCAATAAACATTGGTAGTCCAACCTATTGACATCTCAGTTATTTTGTGTCCAAACAATACAAGTCAATGGTTACCACCATTGTTTGGTTAACAACATTCAACATTCAAATATCTTCTTTTTTTGTTGTGTTCTGCTGAATCAAAAGTCATACAGGTTTGAAATGACGAAAGGGTGAGTAAATTATGACAGAATTTTTTTTGGGGGGGGTGGACTATCCCATTAAGATCTATTTTGAGCATATTATACTGTTATTTTGTGGATTCATATTAACGTAATCATTCTCTGATTCATCTGAGGAAACATCCGATTCAACAACGTTCATATGTTCACAGTCATCCTCATCATCGTGTTTAACGTTTACATAGATATCCTCATCATCCTCTTCATCTATTATGTTTAAATGCACATTAACTGCACCTTGGTTTACTGCATGAGAAGAAAATTGAACAAGAGTTAATCAACCTTATTCATACATGTAAACTCACATCAAATGAACTGTGTTTGGGCCCAAACGTTTCTTACCTTGTGAAAAGTGCACCTTGCGCTTCTTGTTCTGTCTCCTTTTGAGTAAAATTATTATAAGAGCAGCGAATAAGAGAAGTACAGCAGATACAAAAGCACTGATGACAAGATGTAAGGAAGCTGAGAGAGAGAGAGAGAGAGAGAGAGAGGGAGAGAGAGAGGGAGAAGGAGAGGTTAATCTATCTGTACAAGCAGTTAATATTGTGTGCTCCATTTAACAATAATTTACCTGTGACAGTGATGAGCAGTCGGTCAGAAGAAGTGGATTTGAAGGCTCTTGCAGACACATTCACTGTATATTCACAACTGTAGTTTCCTTGATGTGAATAATCTGCATCAGAAAAGGAGAAGAGTGCAGAGAATTTGTTGTCTTGTGGACAAATTGATTGATTGACAATGTTTGGTCCATTGAACAGGTAGAAGAAGCCTCCAGGATATTGAGGTTCAGAGGAACAGTTAATGGTGAAGCTTTGACCTCTGTGGACCACTGAACCCTGAGGGTCCAAGTCAAACCCTACTTTAGGATCCCATAGAGAAATGGTTGGCTGCGGCAGGTTCACTAGAAAACAAGAGGCACACATCTAAATTGTTGCAGATGCAGAGCTGGATCTCAGTGCATTAGACTGGATGAGTCAATGGATACAATCAGGTCTGTTGTATGGAGACACAAAGATATGTTTGTGGGCAATAATACAATAAAATTATTTTAAAAAGTATATATTAAGAATATACTCACCCACGATGATTTCAATTTCTTTACTTATGGAAGAATTTACTCTTACAGTGTTATTGCTGCAAGAATAACCACAGCTGTACTGGCCTTGATGTGAGATGTCTACTGTCAGTTGGAAAGTCTCTCCAGATTCACATCTTTGGATGGATATTTTGGATGATTTGTTTTGGTACAGGTAGAATTCAGCATCTTTACAGGAACTTGGAGTAGTTGTACAACTGAACTGAATTTGTTCCCCAGGAGACACAGCTGAATGTGTAACTGAAAGGATGGGCTCTTTCAGATCCCCTGTACAAACAACACCATGTCATAATGACAGCAGTTTTCTTAAACCACTGCGTTTGCAGTGCACCCAACATCATCTGGTCAATTCAGCCCAGATAACAAACAGAGTTTGATTACTAAAACTGGGAAAAAATCGAATACATAAATACCATAAATGTCAAACATTCAAATTAGAAATGGAGTTTATATGGTATATGCTGTAATATAAATTTATTTCTAGGGTCTCAGACTTTGTATGCAGTCAACTTTTGAAATACGGTAAGAAAATGTCAAATTACACAAAAAGTCTGCAAATGTACAAGGAAAAAACATGGTAAACATGTCATTTTATAGAAAAATATATTATTTTACGGCATACTTCTGCCGCCCAGCTGCCGAAAAATTTCATTTTTGCAGTGAAAGTTAGGGAGCAGGGCATGTCTCAAAACTGACTACATGTATCAGGTTATAGCTCAATATAGTTTTACGTGTTTATATCTCAACACCTGAGTGGTCTGATATGATTCAACCCAAATTTAAAGATATTTAACAATTAACTTTTACTTACAACATTGGGAGCAGGCATCTAAGGCACTAGCTGTTGGGGTGAAATATAACATTGATATTAATCAAAAACAGTTATAAAGTGATTTTATTTGTAAAAAAAAAGTTGATATCAGCAAAACAATTTCTCATTTAGTGATCTAGATAAAAAATGTTCTTATTCACTGTTAAGTGCTATCACCCTCTGCTACTGTCAACTTCCGTCACAACCACAAGTCTCGCAGATGAATTAACCAACTACTCGCTCAGTAACGCTTAAAGATGGTCGTGGCTTCTGTGTTGCTGCCCTGTGGTTATAGACTACTGTTCATATGATCCTCTTAACGTTAAAACATATATTCACAAGATATTCTCCTCTCTCCTCATGTACATTACTTTCCTTAAATAGAAACTTCACAAAGGTTTTTGAAAGCAATACATACATAATTTTTTTGTGCCCAAGATCATTTACATTAACATTTCAAAAACTTTGTGAGAAAATGTAATTTCTGGTAACCTGGTGGTGGTATAAACGTCACAACTTATATACTTAACATTTAATTATATTTCACTTATGAAGCAAATCAACAGTTATCCTTAAACATTTCTCTAAACTGCAAATCTTGAATTTGTCTTGGGTTTAAATAGATGTTTATTACCTTAGGTCAAAATACTTATTTGTAACATATCCATATACAGAATGAGCATTTTATGCATTAAGTAAAATATACACGTGATTTTTGAAAGAATTGAATTTTGACATTTCTCAAGCCAACCATAAATATATATAAACACATTTAAAAATATAATTTACCCAATATCAATGTGAGAAGAGACCTCAGCATAATGATCCTCTGTTCTCTTTTAAAATGCGCTGAACATATGAAGTGTGTGTATCTTTACTGTCTTAAAAAGATATGCAGCTATAACATTTGTCCATGATCGTGGCACAACCACTTCCCTTTTGTGGACTTAGTTGTTTTTTCTCAAAGTTTTAAATTTCTAATGGGTTTTAATCTGAAAACATATGATGTTTCTAGTGAACTTTTATATGGATGCTATGAGGGCATCTACAAATTGCTGCCTTTTTATCAGTTCAGTCGTGAATACTATCGTTGGCTAAGGCTGTTCTAGCCCCAGTGTCACCGTTAATGCATGCTCGGTGCCCTGGTTTCGTATGGCATTACATAACACCACACAACCAAAATCAACATAATCATTCATGCCAACCTGTTGGCTAAGGCTGTTCTAGCCCCTCGGGCACCGTTAATGCATGCTCAGTGACCCAGTTCCGTATGAGTTAAAATTACACCATTTTATTATGTGGTCATTTAGCAGCCAATATTGTGGCCTTCCGTTTCAACCACAGGCAGTGGCTACTTCTCTCAGAAACAGTCACAAGTTTTTTGACTACCGTCTATTGGGCCTGTCCTCTGACCCCCACTTCTTTAAGAAGCCTTGTAGTGGAATTGGAAGCAAAGCCCCTGCAGTCCACTACCACTGGGAACACTTTCCTTGTCCAGCCCCGATCTTCACTCTCCGCTTCCAAGTTGGCTCACAGAAGATTTTTTCTTTCAAATGATTCATTAATGGCCTCTTCCCAAGGTACTGTCAACTATGATGACTATCCAACTGGAACTGGACCACAGAACCATGTCTAGTCGCAGATTGGGCAACTCATTAAAAGTATTTCAATTTTTTTTTTTTTTCTAAATGTTTTGTTTGAAATAAAATTGTTTTCTCCTCAACAGTTCTTTGCGGAGGTCTGCCATGAGAAATGACCTGTTAACACAATGAGCCAGAAGGGAAGGCAGACCAGCAAAGTTTTATCTACAATAAGGAAAAATCCACCAAAGCCAAAAGGTACTTATAAAAAGTATGCAAATGGTAATTCACTTAAATAACAAGGAAAGACCAAAAATGAACTACCAAATTGCTCAAAATGCAGAAAGTTCCAAAATAGAGAATCCATAGAAAATCAAAGGCAACTCAAATATAACAAGGTAATCAATAACTACAAAAGACACGAATCCAACAAGGCAAGGACTTTGGAATTTAAATATTCAAAAACCAAGCAAATGAACAATAAAACTGACAACTTGAAAACTCAAAGAAATAAGGCACAGGTGAAATGTCAAAACTCTCAAACTAGTCAAGTCCAACACAATGACAAAACGAGGGCCACAAATGGTCAAAACAGGAAACAGAAGGCCATAACACTGGCAACAATATATTTTTTACAGTAACAGCTTACATGTAGGCATTTGGCAGACGCTTCTATCCAAAGCGACTTACATTGCTTTATCCTATACATATTACATAGGTATTTGCAATCCCCTGGGATCGATCCCACTTGCGTTGTTAGCGCAATGCTCTTACCACTGAGCTACAGGATAGCTTAAGTAACACAGAGTTGACATTTAAAACATAACCTCCCCAAGTAATCTAAAGAAACCGTGACTGCAGTCTCTTCTATTTATTAATGAACCAAGGTAATCCTGATGGCATAATTTTCCTAATAAAACTGATAATGAGACTCGAAGGTCACCAGTTCGATTCTCCGTGCCGGCAGATAATGATTGGGGTGCCCTTTAGAAAGCCATCTTACCCCCACTTGCTCCATGGGCACTGCAGTGATAGCTACCCACTGCTCCGGGTGTATGCGTGTTCACTACACTACACACTGGATGGGTTTAATGCAGAAGTCACATTTCGGGTTTGTATCACAATATCTGACAAAAAGGTCACTTTCACAAGTTTGACCTACATGAAACAAAGCTTCTTGTCCCAACCACTTACAGTGTAACCATAGACCAGGACCTCAAGAGTGATGGGTATATACAGTGGGTACGGAAAGTATTCAGACAATGGGGTCTGAATACTTTCCGTACCCCCTGTATATACCCATCACTCTTGAGGTCCTGGTTTTTTCACTCTTTGTTATGTTGCAGCCATGTGCTAAAATTAGGGCTGTCAAACGATTAAAATTTTTAATCTAATTAATCACAAGGTTTCTTGAATTAATTTCGATTAATCACAATACTAAATATGATTGAAAAATTAACGTTTTCTGTGTAGCCTACTGTTCTCAGAACAGAAAGATAAGTGACAAGAAGCGGATATTACATTTGTCTCTTCTTTTTTATTATTGACAAATCCAAATAACTATTTTTAACCACGTGGAGATGGTGGTCTAGTGGGTTAAACCACTGAACTGGTAATCAGAAGGTTGCTGGTTCGATCCCAGCAGCCACCACCAGTGTGTCCTTGAGCAAGACACTTTACTCCATGTTGCTCCAGGGGGATTGTCCCTGTAATAAGTGCACTGTAAGTCGCTTTGGATAAAAGCGTCTGCCAAATGACTAAATGTAAATGTAAATGTAATTCTAAACAATTTTGGCAATTTAGCCATTGCTCTTAGCAAAAAAAGTGAATGGAACGTTTTTCTTTTCGAGAAATCTATTTTTTTCTTCAATTTCCCTGATGTGTGCCACGATTTGAAAGTGTTGAGCACATACCTCTACAAAGTGACGCTCTTCTGATTTCATTAAGGTTCAAGCAAACGAGATTAGTTTCCAAGTTTTAGTGATGTGATGCGCCGTCACACCAGATAATTGTTGTTACTAACGGAGCTCCAGTGGTCTCCTGTCAAAGCAACATATTCCGCTGAAGCCAAATCCTATTCCTTCGTTTTCTTTTCAGCGTCAGTTGATTTTTGTCACCATTGTGCTTCTCGACGGTAGCTTGTAGAATGCGTCTAAAGTTGCCGCTTTCAAAAATTCTGCGAGGGCCGTGTCCTCGACAATATTAATCAGTTTACAGTTATTGTCCATCCAGAGGGCCAACGGGTTCTTCTGACACCTCCAGCTCGCTCATGTCACCCATGCTATTTACGCGACGAGGAATGAACGCGGCGGGGGTTGAATTGGGGGAAAAACATGGCGGGAATGAGTTAATGCGTTAATAAAATTATCGCTGTTAATTCCAGAAATTAATCATCTCGCGTTAACGCGTTAATTTTGACAGCCCTAGCTAAAATCATTTAAGTTTTTTTTCCCCCTCAATGTACACACAACACCCCATATTGACAGAAAACACAGAATTGTTGAAATTTTTGCAGATTTATTAAAAAAGAAAAACTGATATCACATGGTCTTAAGTATTCAGACCCTTTGCTCAGTATTTAGCACCCTTTTGATTTAATACAGCCATGAGTCTTTTTGGGAAAGATGCAACAAGTTTTTCACACCTGGATTTGGGGAGCCTCAGCTATTCCTCCTTGCAGATCCTCTCCAGTTCTGTCAGGTTGGATGGTAAACGTTGGTGGACAGCCATTTTTAGGTCTCTCCAGAGATGCTCAATTGGGTTTAAGTCAGGGCTCTGGCTGGGGCATTCAAGGACAGTCACGGAGTTGTTGTGAAGCCACTCCTTCGTTATTTTAGCAGTGTGCTTAGGGTCATTGTCTTGTTGGAAGAAAAGCCTTTGGCCCAGTCTGAGGTCCTGAGCACTCTGGAGAAGGTTTTCGTCCAGGACATCCCTGTACTTGGCCGAATTCATCTTTCCCTCGATTGCAACCAGTTTTCCTATCCCTGCAGCTGAAAAACACCCCCACAGCATGATGCTGCCACCATGCTTCATTGGGACTGTATTGTACAGGTGATGAGTAGTGCCTGGTTTTCTCCACACATACCGCTTAGAATTAAGGCGAAAAAGTTCTATCTTGCTCTCGTCAGACCAGAGAATCTTATTTGTGTGTTTTTTAGCAAACTCCATTCAGGATTTCATGTGTCTTGCACTGAGGAAAGGCTTCTGTTGGGCCTCTGCCATAAAGCCCCGACTGATGGAGGGCTGCAGTGATGGTTGACTTTCTACAACTTTCTCCCATCTCCTGAATGCATCTCTGGAGCTCAGCCACAGTGATCTTTGGGTTCTTCTTTACCTCTCTCACCAAGACTCTTCTCCCCTGATTGCTCAGTTTGGCCTACGGCCAGCTCTAGGAAGGGTTCTGGTCGTACCAAACATCTTCCATTTAAGGATTATGGAGGCCACTGTGCTCTTAGGAACCTTAAGTGCAGCACACATTTTTTTGTAACCTTGGCCAGATCTGTGCCTCGCCACAATTCTGTCTCTGAGCTCTGCAGGCAGTTCCTTTGACCTCATGATTCTCATTTGCTCTGACATGCACTGTGAGCTGTAAGGTCTTACAGGTGTTTGGCTTTCCTAATCAAGTCCAATCAGTATAATCAAACACAGCTGGACTCAAATGAAGGTGTAGAACCATCTCAAGGATGATCAGAAGAAATAGACAACACCTGAGTTAAATACATGACTGTCACAGCAAAGGGTCTGAATACTAAGAACCATGTGATATTTCAGTTTTTCTTTTTTAATAAATCTTCAAAAATGTGGGTTAGGGTTACGGTTTGGGTTCAAAAAAATGAACTCGAATGATTTTAGCAAATGGCTGCAATATAACAAAGAGTGAAAAAGGTAAGGGGGTCTGAATACTTTCCATACCCATTGTATACCACTGGATACACAAAACAAACACTGGTCAACTTTAGTCTGATCATGTGTGGAAGTCTGTGATGAAAATTGCATTCACTAAATAATTTTTTAGACAGCTAAGATTATAGAGTGACCATACGTGCCATTTTTCCACGGACACGTCCTGGCCAGGATTTCAGGTGCGTCCTCCGGACATTTGTCGACCGCATAAATCATCGAGGTTCTCACATTTTAGTTAAAAAAAACATAAAATAAACTTTTATTTCTCTTAAGACGTTTAGTCATTGTAGTTTCATTCTTACCTTGAAATATAACGGTTGCTTTTCCAAAATAAAACCTGAAATAATAAACCTTGATGATATATGCATGGACAATGCGACCTCCGGAGAACATATCCGATATCGTGGCCAGGACATATCTGGGAAAGATGGCACACATGGTAACTAAAAGATTATTGATTTAATGTTGAATTGTCTTTTCTTAATAATGATTTAACATTTAATCAACAATCTGGGTCATCTCACTCAAAACTTTCATAAAGGTCAACATCACATTTGCTGTCTGCCACAGTTTTGTTTTCTATAATATGCACATTAGAATAAACCTGTTGAGAATCATCTGTGTCCACATCGATATAGTCCTGTTCTGAATGATCTAAGTCCACATTAACATAGTCCTCTTCTGAGTCATCACAGCTGACATTCTTACACTCGGCCTTATCATCAAACTGCACATTTTCATCGTCCTCTTCATTTTTGGTGTCACTGGTTTCCCCTTCATATGTATTACCTGCACCTACAAACATTGCACAGTGACTTATTTTAAACACACTGCTACTGGAAAGACATTCAAATAACATTTTCTATAAAAAGCAGAACAATATTACCTTTCCTAAAGAAGCACTTTGTATGAGCTTTACTATTCTTTTGCTTTTGTCTTCTCTTCAACAGAAAGAAGATTATGAGAGCTGAGAAAAAGAGGAGTACAGCTGATACCACACTAGCAATGACAGGAAACAGGGAGGCTGAAAGAGAGACATTTTAAAGTTACATTTTCTTTTCAGTTTCTTTAGGTTCTACAAAATGCAGGATCTTGAACTTCTGCTAGTGGTTGGTTATTTAAAATATCCTGGCACTTGGTGAGTCATGGCATGTACACAATGTTACATTAACAACCCACCTCTGACAATGATGAGCAGTTGGTCCGAAGGAGCTGAATGGAAGGAACGTGAGGACACATTTACTTCATAAACACATCCGTAGTTTCCTTGATGTGAATAATCTGCATCAGGCAAGATAAAGAAGGCAGTGTTATTGATGGCTGATTGACTCCTGGTGATATTTGGTCCATTGAACAGGTAGAAGAAGCCTCCAGGATATTGAGGCTCAGAGGAACAGGTAATAGTAAAGCTGTGACGACTGGTGACCATTGACCCCAGAGGGCCCAAAACAAACCCTCCATCAGGATCCTGGAGGGAAATGTTGGGCTGCAGCAGGTTGACTACAAAATATGAACACATTTTGATGAATTAACCTTTAATTCACAAACTTCTATGAAGATGTCAAAGAGAAAGCAACAATGCAGTGTGAACACACTTACCCACAATGATTTCAATAACGTTACTCCTGGGAGACCTGATTGTGTTATTCCTGTAAGAGTAATCACAGCTGTACTGGTCCTGATGCGAGACGTTTGCAGTCAGATTGAAAGTCACACCAGAGAAATCTCTTTGGGAATATGTTGTGGATGATTTGTTTCTAAACAACCAAAATTCTGCTTTTTCTTGACACCTTGGATTAGGTGTTGTGCATCTGAACGGAATATTTTCTCCAGGAGACACAGCTGAATGCAGGGAGATTATGGAAAGGGTGGACATCTGCAGATCTCCTGCAAAGTATATATATATATTCATTTCTATATCAAGACATAACATAATAGAACACTGCAAAAAAGGTAGAGCCCAAATCTAGTCTCTCCTATGTCCTGAAATGATTTGGTTTACCTGAACATACAACACCAGCATCTTCACCATGCTGACAGTTATGTGTTCCCAGACCTCCGTGTGAGCACTGTGTGAGGACTTTCTCGTTTCCTGAACATCTAACATCATCCAGCCAGATCTGTCCACTCCCCACGCCAAATGCTGCTCTGTGAGGAGCACTGATGGCTCTGCCACAGTTTGATTGTTTGCACACGACATCAGCGTCATTCAAGTCCCACTCATCATCACACACTGTTCCCCACGCACTGCTATGAAGAATCTCCACTCTTCCACAGCAGGAATCAGACCCACCGACCAATCTTATGCTGACTGATGTATGATATACAGTAAAAGAAAACGTAGTTGTTGGTTGACAGTTTCAAACTTTATAAAACACTTCGCTTTGAGGGTTGCTGTAATTTTTTGCTCATTGGATGAATTTTTTTTTTTCACTTTATCTGTCACATTTGCATAAAACAATCACTGTTATTTGTAGAATTCATTTTGTAAATAAAATGAAGGTTAATCATTAAACAGTGTAAGGATAAAACAATGAATGTAGGGGTACAAAGGTATTTATTTTACTAACAAACAAGACAATACAAAAGGCAAAACAAAACCCACGAGGGAGAAAACAGGAAAGGATAATATACAAACTTTAACAAGGACTGGGACACTGACTTACAACTAAACTAAGAGAACAAACACTCGAGACAAACACTAAACTGACACTTACTATACACGAGGGAACAGGAACAGGAACAATGTAACAAGCATATAGCAACAAGGTATTCACAGGAACAGGAACAGGAACAGACTCTCACACAGCACGAAGCACAACAGCTACAAACAAGGTGTGGTATACAATGAACGAGCACAGGACAATGAACATGAGGGTGTTTTAAAGGGAACAAACACAGGATCGTAACAAGGAACAGGTGCTGGGGATTAGCACTAAGGAGAGGCTGACAAGGAACCAGATGTAGGGAACAATGACGAGACACGAGAAAGAATCATTCTTTCTCACACAAAACCATCAGGCAATGCCATTCCTCCACTCGAGACAGGAATAAAACATGACATAATAGTGGAACCATGACATGATTCAACTGCATGATCAGGTCTCACATTGTGTAACAGACTATAGACAATAAAGTCATCAGACATAAAATGTTAATGAAACCCAACATACATGTATTAGATGTTAGATAACAGAAAAAAGTTCCTACTTACCAGTTTGAGAACTTAAAGCACTGGCTGTTAAGATGAAATATACAGTCAGCTTTTGTACGTGTTGTTTTAATGTACTTTCGTATTCTTAAATTGGACACATAATGCTTAATTGAGTACTAAATTACTGCATTATTTACTCAATTATATTCATCACAAGAAGTTGATCTCAGATTGGAAAATGTTGCTGCCAAGCATGTAACCTAAAGAATTTACTTTTAAGTTCTTGAGTTTGTTTATCAAAAACATACAGTTCTTTGAGAAGTTCTATGAAACAACCAAACATGAGATGAAATTTAAATATTGTTATGCTAGGCATGCTGGCTTATATATAGCCTAACGACAATATATATTTAGTATCACTATTCTTTGAATCTTTACCCTGTATCTATGCTGTATATCGTTATAAAGAAGTGAATTTACCCAAGATTAAAGTGAAGAGAGATCTTCGCATTGCCATACTTGTGTCGTTTCGGAATGAGCTGAAGATAATATGCCTTTCAAAAATTAAAGAAAACGTGAATCCTTTCAGCGAGGCTGTGTTCCCTTTTGCATAGTTTCAGTGAATATCTGATCAAGCTAAAAGAAATGTGCTAAAAACGTAACCTCCTTCTTTCACTTCATTCATTTCCATTGTCATAGCACAAGACAAAACTAAATGGGGAAAACAAGTATTTTTGATAAAACATTTCTACATAGCCTATATAATAAAATCAAACTGGACTTAATGGCTAGTGTAGAATTTGAAGGTTATAAATGTTTGAAATAAGAAAAAATATTTCAGTCAGGACCACTTACGTTTAAGAACATATTTTAATTGAATGGTAATGCATCTATTTGGTATTGGGGTTATGGTTCTGTTCTGGGCCGACTCCCCGCGCTCGTCCGGCACGGTTTCCTGGACGGGGCGGGGAGATCAGGAGTCGAAACCCCAAAAACAAAACCATATGCCAATAACCCCAACACAATAGTGCTGATAACCTTAATGATTAATTGGGTTAGCCAATTGCCATAGTAGTTGATAGTAGACAGGGGAAGCATGCGCCCTGGAGCGATTGTCTGTTAAATTTGGGCAGGGGAAGCGTACTCCCTAAGCATTTACCTGGTAAATAGTGGATGGGGGAAGCATACGCCCCATTGCGCTTGCATGTTAAATGGTGGAAAGGGGAGGCATACACCCTAAACAATTGTCTGTAAAGTAGGAAAGGGAAGCATACACCCTGAGCATGATGGCTGGTGAATGGTGAGCAATGGAGCATACACCTGAAGCGAAATTTACTGCAGTGATGGGCAGGGGAAGCGTGCACCCTATAGCAATTTGCTAGCCTGCAAGGAATGGCACTGGAGTTATAGGAGCAAATTGTTAGCACACCGAACAGTTAAACAAGCAGTAAAGCTGGCAGAGGAAGCATACACTCTGCAAGGAATAGCACTGGAGTTATAGGAGCAAATCAGGGACACAAAGCGAGGCGCAAAGAAAAGTGAAGCGCAAAGAAAAAACAGTTTCGCAAAGGAGCGATTGACTGAAACGCGGATTTAAAGGAGCGATGCAAAGGAAAAGATGCGTTGCAAAAGTATTGCTGCTGAATTTTTACTTTTTTGAACTTGATTTTATCTCTCTGTGCTTAACTTTTCTTTGCAGATTCTTAAGTTTTATTTGCGAAGATGAAATATTTTGCTTAATACCCTATTTTTTTTTTGCAAAACTTTTTCTTTTTGCAAAACTTTTTTTTTTGCAAAGATATAGGACCCTGTATTGTCTCCATACTAGAGCACTTCAATTAACTTGAACGTTTAGCAATCTTTAAAGTCTCTTGATGTACGCGACCCGGAAGATTCTTTTTTTTAACAGACTGACTCGAGCCTACCTGAGCATGCTGGTTTTTTCTAAACAAAAACAAGTAAAACAAAATAATTGCCTTTTTATTGCAGGTCACTGGAATTGTAAACCAAAAGCAACCGATCCCGTCATACCGGGACACACCTTCCGCATATTTTCGGGGATCTCTGTATGAAATGGGCTTTACTGAAATGGCCAGTGATATCCAGTGCCTTTTGTGCATTTGTATGGAGAACTCAGTCACTTGTACAATTGGCTTCAATTAATTTCAAATTTTGCTTCATACTTTTTTTCATCGAAGAAAAAGTTGTGTTGCCTCCCTTGCATTCTTAATGCCCCCGTTGTTTTTTATTTGCCATTAAATAATGGAAATAAACAGTATTTTAAAACTGTCCTATATGTCATTTAAAAGGCAGCAATATATACATAATTATAACCCAACAATAATTATTTATTTAGCACCAGGTAAAATGGAGACGTTTATCGTATAACACGCTACTGAGAGCACTGCCACGTCCATTTTTATAAACTACAGTAAATTGATTATCTGCAGTTGTAGCCCATACCAATATTTACTATGGTAAGGTTCGAAAACAAAAATTGTATAGTCTCACATCTTTAACTTTTGGGGTTGAATTTAAGAATATATTGTGTGCACAAGATCATAGTAAAAGAATCGACATCCTTCATGGCAGAGAGTTAGACAGTAAACAGAACAGTTTAGCCATAGCAGCAGAGATCATTCAGGAATGGGATAAACCGAGATGACTGATGAAATTACGTTTAATATTGAATTATGAATGACATAGTAATTCAAAATGCTGATGATTTCCCCCACATTAATTCTGCCACCGTTATATTTGTAGTACAACGACAGTTGCAAAAAATCGGTATTTAGCCCTTTAGTACATAAACACAATAAAACGGCTGGCAGGATTCCGTCACCAGGATTCTCCAAACCAGTCCGTGCACGCTGTTATCAAGTCATAAACGTTTATATACAGCCTATATGTAACAATACGGACAACGTATCTGAACACAAGCAATCATTACATAGTATAAAGAAGAGGCCATTATCATTTCTTAGTACAACACACATTTTAGACTGCCATTAGTCGCCATGTTATCTCCTTGAATCTTAGTGCAGAGCGAAACGTGATTGGCTGAAGTTAGAACGTGGCCTATTGGACAACAAAAGCGGAAGTTAACCGATTGGCTGCGTAGATAGTGGGCGGAGTCCACCTATTTGTGGATTGTGCGCCGATTTGACGTTAGAAATGTTTCAAAATCCACAAATGCACAGAGAGCAATCCACAAATGCGTGCACTGATACACAAATGGGTGCAGCGATTCACAAATGCACAGAAAGCGATCCACAAATGTGCAGAAAGCGATCCACAAATGTGAAGGCGACCTACAAATAAATATCATTAAAATACATTTGTAAATAATTTTTATTTGCAAATCTCATTGTATTTATTTGTGAATTCCATTTATTTTTGTGGAACGTCTAACATGTATTTATGGTTCGCTTTTTGTGCATATGTGGATTTAAAAAATGTTTTTGAAATTGTCTATATTTATTTGCGAATCGTAGTTTATTTACACTCTGGGTGTATACAGTTCTTGAAGGGTGGGCAGGGGAGCATCAATGATCTTCTCAGCAGTCCGAACCGTCCTCTGTTGTCTTCTGATGTCTGACTTTGTGGCTGAGCCAAATCAGACCGTGATGGATGTACACAGGATATACTCTACAACTGCTGAGTAAAACTATTTTAATAGAGTTTGTGGTAGGTTGAACTTCTTCAGCTGATGTAAGAAGTACATCACCTGCTGGGCTTTTTAAGCAATGGAGCCAATGTGATTGTCCCACTTCAGGTCCTGAGAGATGGTGGTGCCCAGGAACCTGAAAGACTCCACTGCTGCCACAGTGCTGTTCATGATGCAAGAAGCTGGAAGTTTTTGAGATAATGCGGGGAAAGGTTGTCCTTTTAGGGCTGTTCATCTCTGCTTGAGTCAGTACAGAGGTCTCTTTAATGTCCTTTGGTATTCTAACCATGCCTTTAATTGCTCCCTTATCCACATATGTGCATTTTTGACATAATGGTTACATTGAAGCATGAAAAACATAGTTTAAATCCTTTTCAATAAATACATTGTATTTGATAAATATCTTCTTTAAAATTCTATATTAAAACGTATATAAGACATAAGTGATGTTATAGGCTGTAGTATGTGTGTGCAGTGACCTTTAAGTTCTATATAAAAACGTAAATATATGTAAGTTATACACCATACAACACAGGATAGAATATAAATACAGTATATGTATGGCACAAAAGAAGCAATTAAATAACAGAGACGTATAATTAGTGATTTGAATTTATTTATTGACCTCAAATTGTCAGCAGTTCAACAAAAAAAGAAAGATTAGTATGTCACGTTTCAAATTAAGAGTCAAAATATTACACGCTCAAAAATGACCTGTTGACACGACAAAAACGTTCGTTTAAACAAAACACGGCCAAAAAGATCGCGTTATGGCGATACAAACGATCGTGTCTTCAAATAACACGTCCAAAAACTTCGTGTTAAGACGAAAGAAACGTTCGCGTTTACACGGAACAAAAAGACATGTTCAAAATTGTCACGTTGAAGCGTCAAAATTTCACGCGTTACGCTTTATACATATTGTCCCCGTTCGCGTTCCATACTGAATCTGTGTCTACGAGAAATGATAACCCGTCCCGGAGACAGCAGAGATGTTATTATTGTTGGATGTTAATCATAATTCAGCAATTATTTTACTAGGCTAGGCTAAATAGATAAAAGCAGGTCATGTAGCAACAAAAATAAGTTTTGGAACTCAGGAATAGGGCAAGCTACCTTTCTTTTTGAAAAACTGTGTGACATACTGTCGACTTTAGCGTTCTCTGTCTTCTCTTTCCTTCTTTTCTTTCCGTTTTTGATGCCCTGACTTTTGATGTGACATGGCTGCGTGTGTCACTGTCTGCGCTGCATCATAGCAAGTCCAATAAGCAAGAGACGCTACACCCATCGTAGCTCGGACAGCGCAGGTGGAATGAACCATTGTGAGAGGGAGGGGATGTGACTGAAACAGTAAATACATTATTTGTTTTTTAAATATTAAATCTATGGTCAAAACGGACAAAATACACATTAAGTGCACGAGGGGCCGTAGCACATTTAATGTATGTATAAAAAAGAGAAAAGAAATAGGAAAATAAAAAGGGGGTCTGCTCTTCTGGGCCCTAAATCAGCCTGGGCCCTTAGAATCGTCCTAACCTTCCACCCGTTTAAGGCGCCCATGCACACAGGTCAGTAAAATCCTCAGATAGAACACTAGAGGAGGAAATTAGGAGGGGCATTAATTGTACTAAAAAGAACCTTGGGTCTCTGAGAATTATGTGCAATTAAGTCAGACATATATTTAAACAGTGCCTCCTTAACTGCATTCTTATACTGCTTAAGACACTCCCTATAAATGTCATAAGATATCTGAAGTTTATCTTTACTCTACCTATGTTCAGCACGCCTGCATTCTTGTCTGACCGTGTCAGGACCATTTAGCCAGGGCTGCACTTTCTCCGTCAAACTGGATTTTTGTAACCTCAGAGGAGCAATTGAGTCTGTACCAGTGCAAATACTGTCAAAAAGGTAAACCAAATCATCAGGATGGACAGAGAAGGAAAGAGTCTCACCAATGTTAAGAGTTTCGGAAGATAAATAAGCATCAATAAAAGGCCTAACATGAGAAGACTCAAAACCCCTACATTGAGGAGGTGAAGGATATGATTTAGCGTGAGTAACAGCCGATATTGAGTCAAATGACAGTTTCAAGATTAGTGACTGAAAAGCCAAGTGAGAAGACCAAGTTTACGGTATGACCCTTCTGGTGTGTGGGTCCAGACACAAACTGTCCAAAATTAAAAGACTCCATGATATCTAAAAACTCTTTGACCAAAGGTTTGGACTGGCAACAGACATGAATATTAAAGTCACCCAGGATCAAAAAATGTCGTAGCGTGGCAAGAGAGAACCCAGAAGGTTTGAAATTTCATGTATAAAATCCTTATTCCAATTCAGACATCTATACCTCAGTCACACAGTACAGGGGTAGAGAGGGTAACCTTTATGAGCTGCACCTTAAAGGTTTGAAAGTTACGTTAATATACATATGCTGCAGCGAGAATGAAAGTGATGCTGCTGTATACTTTAGGTAAACAGTGCTTAGATCAGGGGTAGTCAAAGTGGGGGTCGCGATCCAAGGCCGCGAGGGTGGGATCGCAGGATGATTTCGAGAAATCTTTTTTTTTTAAATAGCATATGTAATCAATAAGTGTAACAAAATTTAAAATATTAGTTTAGTTAAATATAAAACTAGGCAAATAAAAAAAACCATCAGCGTAAGTTCCTCCCCCTCGATCATGACTCCTACAGGCGCAGGGAGTCCCTTTACAGCGTCATGTGTACAGTCTCGTGTGCATGCAGATTATTTTTCAGGCTTAAGGATATTCTCATTTGTCGAAATGAAACATTGATTGGACAAGGAGCAGATCCACATGCAGTAAATAGTGTTTAATATTAAAGCTCAAACAGAACAACCAATGCAGGTAGAGCAACACATGAAGGAGAACATACAAGAACGATACACACCAGACAACTGAACAGGAGGGCTCTATATACACAGATGAAGGGAAAAACAGTTAATGAGACCATGAAACCAATACATGATACGGAGACAAAGCATAATGGGAACTGGAGTCCTTACAAAATACAGACAGAACACAGGATAGCATGGCGCCCTCAGGTGTTGAACCAAGGCACCAGCAATATGAAATCACAATATCACAGTTTCGTGCTACCTTTCAATGGTGTCCCACATTGACCCTCATAAACAGATTACCTGTCCCACATTTGGTTTGTTGGGTGGTGGTCAGTCAGCCTAGTTAGACTGTGCTCTTTTGTGTTGTCATTGTGCGCGTTTGGGTTGAATTGGTGCATGTGACTATTTGCACGCAATGTTTTTATACTTTAACCACTTCTGAGGATAGTGGCGGTCTCGAGTCACTGGCACTGTTATTTTGGGGGTCAGGGGCTAAAATGTTTGGGAACCACTGGCTTAGAGAAGTGGAGTTTAGGGTGCAGGCGGGTGATTGTTAGAGAATGCATGATCATTGGCTTCAGGCCCATCGACCCAGTCGCGCTAATATATGATGGTCACTCATCGAATTTAACAAAGTAAAACATTTAAAAGCCAGATGTTTTTCAACGAAATAGTCAGAAGTGGCCCATCCTGCACCAAGGGTAGCCTTAGAGCTTGAGTTTGTGCATGAGGAATGTGCACATCCGATGTACCGGTTGAGTTGTAGACCGCTCTTCATGTCCGGACTAACATGTCAATGTCTTAAGTTATAATGAGTGGTTTGTAAAAAAAGATTCACACTCATGTGCAAGCTGACTGGCAAACGGATCATCAGATTAGACATTTTCAGCCTGCACCTCTAGAGTTTCATGGCTGAAGGTTATTGGTTGTTGTTGGTACTGGTACTGGTAATGATCTCTGCACTTACAGTGAGGAAAATAAGTATTTGAACACCCTGCTATTTTGCATGTTCTCCCACTTAGAAATTATGGAGGGGTTTTTCACCAGGTTTGCACACACTGCAGGAGGGATTTTGGCCCACTCCTCCACACAGATCTTCTCTAGATCAGTCAGGTTTCTAGCCTGTCGCTGAGAAACACGGAGTTTGAGCTCCCTCCAAAGATTCTCTATTGGGTTTAGGTCTGGAGACTGGCTAGGCCACGCCAGAACCTTGATATTCTTCTTACAGAGCCACTCCTTGGTTATCCTGGCTGTGTGCTTTGGGTCATTGTCATGTCGGAAGACCCAGCCTCGACCCATCTTCAATGCTCTAACTGAGGGAAGGAGGTTGTTCCCCAAAATCTCGCGATACATGGCCCCGGTCATCCTCTCCTTAATACAGTTCAGTCGCCCTGTCCCATGAGCAGAAAAACACCCCCAAAGCACGATGCCACGATGCCATGATGTTTAGCGGAATTATGACCAAAACGTGTATTTTGGTCTCATCCGACCACATGACTTTCTCCCATGACTCCTCTGGATCATCCATATGGTCATTGGCAAACTTAAGACGGGCCTGGACATGTGCTGGTTTAAGCAGGGGAACCTTCCGTGCAATGCATGATTTCAAACCATGACGTCTTAGTGTAAACGATGGTCCCAGCTCTTTTCAGGTCATTGACCAGTTCCTCCCGTGTAGTTCTGGGCTGATTTCTCACCTTTCTTAGGATCATTGAGACCCCACGAGGTGAGATCTTGCATGGAGCCCCAGTCCGAGGGAGATTGACAGTCATGTTTAGCTTCTTCCATTTTCTAATGATTGCTCCAACAGTGGACCTTTTTTCACCAAGCTGCTTGGCAATTTCCCCATTGCCCTTTCCAGCCTTGTGGAGGTGTATAATTTTGTTTCTAGTGTCTTTGGACAGCTCTTTGGTCTTGGACATGTTAGCAGTTGGATTCTTACTGATTGTATGGGGTGGACAGGTGTCTTTATGCAGCTAACGACCTCAAACAGATGCATCTAATTTAGGATAATAAATGGAGTGGAGGTGGACATTTTAAAGGCAGACTAACAGGTCTTTGAGGGTCAGAATTCTAGCTGATAGACAGGTGTTCAAATACTTATTTGCGGCTGTATCATACAAATAAATAGTTAAAAAATCATACATTGTGACTTCTGGATTTTTTTATAGATTATGTCTCTTACAGTGGACATGCACCTATGATGACAATTTCAGACCCCTCCATGATTTCTAAGTGGGAGAACTTGCAAAATAGCAGGGTGTTCAAATACTTATTTTCCTCACTGTACGTAATCAGACCTCTTTACAATAACTACTTTTTCTCAGCAAGTTTCCAACTAGTAACAGTTTGTAGTTCTTCCAAAGGCAAAAAACAAGACAACTCATCCGACTCGACAAAATAAACCAATGCAATCCTGACATCATAATATTAGTTTAAAAAAAGTCAACACTTTATTTTACTTTTTTTTGTACATTTGAAAGCAATACATATTGCAGAAAGCTCCTATTTGCATATACATTTACATTTACATTTAGTCATTTAGAGATGTGTTTTCAGACGTTTTTGCCAGTTATAACAGTGTCACCAGAGACTGGGACCTTACGAGACCTCCTTAACCTCAGTGATGGGACACAATTCATTTGGATTAAGTGATGCATACTGTCTTCTCTAGAACATTTCCACTGTACATTAGATTCACTCAATAACTTCATAAATGTCATCATCACATTCATCCTCCTCCATAATTCTATTTTCTCTAATACGATCATCGACATAATCCTGTTCAGAGTCATCTGTGTCCATATTAACATAGTCCTCTTCAGATTCATCACAGCTAGCATTTTTACACTTGTCCTTATCATCAAGCATCACATTTTCATAGTCATTCTCATCATCCTCATCTTTAGTGCCGTGGGATGCACCTCCGTATGTATTACTTGCACCTGCAAACATTGCACACAGTTGTGAAGTGACTTTAAAAAAATACACTGCTATTAGAACAGCACTCAGAATAGCTTATTTTAAAATGCAAAACAACGTCACCTTTCCTAAAAGAGAACTTTATATGAGTCTCCTTATTGTTTTGCTTTTGTCTTCTCTTTGCCAGGAAGATGACTATGAGAGCTGAGAAAACGAGAAGTACAGCTGACACCCCACCAACAAGGACGGGAAACAGGGAAGCTGAAAGAGAAACATTTAGCATACGGTCATTTTGGTAACTCCGAGACATTCAACATGTTTAAAAAAAAATGCAATTGTTTTTTCCACATAAAGTAACCAATATAAAAGAGCCAATCAGAACGTACTTCAGACAAATATTGCTCAGTGGGTGGAGCTGCAGAGCACAATGCAGCACAAATGGAAAGCAAGTTATTATTACCTTTTCCTGTCACTTGTAACGTTTCAAGTCATAGTGTACATTACAGAGAAAATAAGCCTTATGCCAGTTTAGGACAGCCTTGGATATCAAATTACCTCTGACAGTGATAAGCATCTGATCAGAAGGATTTGATTGGAAGGTACGTGAGGACACATTTACTTCATAAACACATCTGTAGTTTCCTTGATGTGAATAATCTGCATCAGGCAAGATAAAGAAGGCAGTGTTATTGATGGCTGATTGACTCCTGGTGATATTTGGTCCATTGAACAGGTAGAAGAAGCCTCCAGGATATTGAGGCTCAGAGGAACAGGTAATAGTGAAGGTGTGACCTCTGGTGACCATTGACCCCAGAGGGCCCAAAACAAACCCCCCATAAGGATCCTGGAGGGAAATGTTGGGCTGCATCAGGTTGACTACAAAATATGAACACATTTTGATGAATTAACCTTTAATTCACAAACTTCTATGAAGATGTCAAAGAGAAAGCAACAATGCAGTGTGAACACACTTACCCACAACGATTTCAATGGTGTTACTCATGGGAGACCTGATTGTGTTATTCCTGTAAGAGTAATCACAGCTGTACTGGTCCTGATGTGAGACGTTTGCAGTCAGATTGAAAGTCACACCAGAGAAATCTCTTTGGGAATATGTTGTGGATGATTTGTTTCTAAACAACCAAAATTTTGCATTTTCTTGACACCTTGGATTAGGTGTCGTGCATCTGAACTGAATATTTTCTCCAGGAGACACAGCTGAATGCAGGGAGATTATGGAAAGGGTGGACATCTGCAGATCTCCTGCAAAGTATATATATATATTTATTTCTATATCAAGACATAACATAATAGAACACTGCAAAATAATAAAGCCCAACTCTAGTCTCTCCTATGTTCTGAAATGATTTGGTTTACCTGAACATACAACACCAGCATCTTCACCATGCTGACAATTATGTGTTCCCAGACCTCCGTGTGAGCACTGTGTGAGGACTTTCTCGTTTCCTGAACATCTAACATCATCCAGCCAGATTGGGTCAATCCCCCCGCCAAATGCTGCGCTGTGAGGGGCACTGATGGCTCTGCCACAGTTTGATTGTTTACACACAACATCAGCGTCATTCAAGTCCCAGTCATCATCACACACTGTTCCCCACGCACTGCTATGAAGAATCTCCACTCTTCCACAGCAGGAATCAGACCCACCGACCAATCTTATGCTGCCTGATGTATGATATACAGTAAAAGAAAACGTAGTTGCTGGGTGACAGTTTCAAACATTATTAAAACACTTCGCTTGGAGGGTTGCTGTAATTTGCTCATTAGATGTATTTTTTTATTTCACTTTGTCTTTATCTGTCACATTTGCGTTAAACAATCACTGTTATTTGCAGAATTTATTTTGTAAATAAAATGAAGGTTATTCATTAAACAATGTAATGATAAAACAATGAATGTATTATATGTGTTAATCACATTTCCTACATGACTGTCAGTTAGTTAAACATAAAAAATTATAAGAAATGTTACTATCTGTAGTGGGGTGGGCGGGGCGAGACCGTGGTTCGAGTCCGGTGAGTAATTGTGAATGAGCGCCAGCTGTGCGCACACCGGGCTCGAATCACGGAGGAGATGGGAGCATATAAGAGAACGAGCGAGCGGACTGTCAAAGAGAGAGGACCGGGCCCGAACATGTTTGTGTTTGTATTTATGTTTTATTTGCCGGCCGTCGTCCGTGAGGGGCGGCCGCCTGTCTATGTTCTGTTATTATTTGATTAAATGTTTAAATGTCTTCCGGTTCCCGTCTCCTTCCTTCCCTACTTTGAATCTTGTTACACTATCCATTTTTGTGGTCTCATTGAGCAATTTAACAGCTTTACCAAGTAAAAGAAAGAAAAGCAGGGAGCAAAATCTATGTGTTACTCTCCTACCTGAACAAACAACACCAGCATCTTCAGGATGGCCACAGTTATGTGATCCTAAGCCACGGTGTTTGCATTGTACAAGGCTGCTCTCGCTCCCAGAACATCCAACATCATCCAGCCAGATTGGGTCACTCCCTTGGCCAAAATGAGCCTTTTCATGAGCACTGACAGCTTTTCCACATCCCAACTGTCTGCACACCACATCAGCATCATTAATGTCCCAAGAATCATCACACACTGTTCCCCAACGGCCATCATGATAGACCTCAACTCTTCCAGAGCAGCGATTACTACCACTGACCAGTCTAACCTGATCACCTCCTGAAAAACAACACAACCTCACATGATTCAACTTCATGTCCAAGTCTCACATGGTGCTGTAACAGACTATAGACAATAAAGTCATCAGACATAAAAATGTTAATGAAACCCAACATATTTGTATTAGATGTTAGATATCAGAAAAAAGTTCCTACTTACCAGTTTGAGAACTTAGAGCACTGGCTGTTAAGATGAAATATACAGTCAGCTTTTGTACGTGTTGTTTTAATGTACTTTTGCATTCTTAAATTGGACACATAATGCTTAATTGAGTACTAAATTACTGCATTATTTACTCAATTATATTCATCACAAGAAGTTGACCTCAGACTTGAAATTGTTGCTGCCAAGCATTTAACCTAAAGAATTTACTTTAAAGTTCATGAGTTTGTTCAACAAAAACATACAGTTCTTTGAGAATTTCTATGAAACAACCAAACATGAGATGAAATTTAAATATTATTATGCTAGGCATGCTGGCTTATATATAGCCTAACGACAATATATATTTAGTATCACTATTCTTTGAATCTTTACCCTGTATCTATGCTGTGTATCGCTATTAAGAAGTGAATTTACCCAAAATTAAAGTGAAGAGAGATCTTCGCATTGCCATACTTGTGTCGTTTCGGAATGAGCTGAAGATTATGTGCCTTTCAAAAATTAAAGAAAACGTAAATCCTTTCAGCGAGGCTGTGTTTCCTTTTGCATAGTTTCAGTGAATATCTGATCAAGCAAAAAGAAATGTGCTAAAACCGTAACATCCTTCTTTCACTTCACTCATTTCCATTGTCATTGCACAAGACAAAACTAAATGGGGAAAACAAGTATTTTTGATAAAACAATTCTTCATAGCCTATATAATAAACTTAAACTGGACTTAATGGCTAGTGTAGAATTTGAAGGTTATAAATGTTTGAAATAAAAAAATATATTAAGTGTTTAATTAATTTCAATAATTTGAAAGTGGATCAGTAAACTTCTGAGACGTGCTCCTTTACATTATCACAGAAATTAGAGTCATGTCCTGTACATTAACAAAGGAATGCGATGGCTTCTATGCATAAACAATGTGTTTGTAGTGTTAAATGTGCTCCTAAATAAGTGAGAAGTTAGAAGGTAACTCTGTGAAAGACACAGAAACCATGCTTTGCACTTTATGAATAAGTATAGATATGCAATGTTTATTACTTGTTAATATGAATTCTTGCAGAAAGCACAGGTACATCATTAACAAAATTCTGTAGCTACTGCCTTTACCAGGTTTCATTTACAATTTACACAGGCTTCATTCCAAATGACACGTTTTGAACACCAGCTCTATTCTGAGAAAAGATAACCCTGTTGAAGATGATTTGAGGAAGTGTCCTTTAATAGCAGAATGGATTGCAAAAACCAAGGACGGTGGGGAAGTGTTAAAAAACAACTCTTACTGCCTTATGAAAAAAGCCTGCAGTGTATTTTTTAAATGCACACCCACTTTAAATTAGGATTTTTGAGGGGTCCAGTGCTTTGAAAGACAAATCAAAAATAATTATTCAAAAAAAAAAACGTAAAACTGCAGATTCCTGTGTTCAAATAAATGCAAAATTCCAGCGAAGTCTGGCCGAAAGATCAATTAAGCTCATATATCTTTTGAAAAAGATTCCATAGACATTGAATATGGCCCAAAACACAACATTTTGTAATTGTTTGTCTCTGGAGTCATCTAGGTTCCTGGGCTCCAGAATCTCACAGGACCTGAAGCGGGAGACCCACATAGGGCCCAAAAAAAGGTTGTTCTGTGCACTTTATCACTGTCAGGTTTGTATCGGCTACTCAGTTGATCACAAGTGGACAAGAACAGATAGTCCTCAGACCGCTGAAAAGATCATTGATTCTTTCTTGCCCACCCTTGTAAAGTGAAGGAATAAATCATTGGAGACTTGATACACCAGGGACACAACATCTTTTAACTTATTTTGGCCTCAAAATTAATTCTTTAACTTTAATTATTTTTATTTCACCAAAGACAAAAATAATTTCCAACATTTATCCCCAAAGTCTCTTAAACTGAAAATAAATAAATAAAATGTATATGTAGCAATGTTCAAAGTAGGGAAGGAAGGAGGCAGCAACTGGGGAACATTTACAAACTTTAATCAAAATAAAAAAACAATTACACGGAAGTAAATGGCCGACAGCCACCTCACGGTCGACTTCCGGCTACAAGAACATAAACACAAACTTAACACATGTCCAGGCCCGGTTCTCTCTCGTCCGTAGTCCTGTCGCTTGTTCCTCTTATGCTCCCGATCTCCTCCGTGAGATATGTGGGACCGGTGTGCATGGTTGATTCCCACTATCACTCACGCCACCGGCCCGCCTCACGGCGCTCGTCCCGCCTTCCTCGTTACAGTATATATAACCAATCGCAATTGGTTTGTATAACAACTGAGTTGCATTTATACCATTTTAATCAGTACGTTAGTGTGGGAGGGGAGGCGTGGCCTAGCGAAGTCTGGAGAGCGAGAGACAGGAAACCAGCGGGAAATAAGTAGGTCAAAGGCTGATTGTAAACACCTGTCTCTTGTAACAGTGATTGGCGAGAAGAATAGAAAAGTAAGCACGAGGGGAGGATCGAGATACAGAGTTTTGCTGAGAACACGAAGGCACGTAGAGGACACAGGCTGGGAAAGAAACGGTGAAAGAAGGTCATATCTAATCAGTATTTACTTTTGATTTATGTTTTATTCGAGAAATAAAGCATCTCCTCAGCCACGCCGACCCTATCTCCTTCATTCATTCCTTGTACTATTGAACCACACTACAGTTAGGTCATCCTCTCGACTTTGTATCTCACGATTATGAATCTATAGTGCCTTTTTTTCATCACGTGGCCAAAATGGGCTTCCATAATTCCATGCCATTCTGCTCATAAAGCAAGAATTTCATCACAGTTAGATCAACAATGGTTGTTTGTCATAATTTTGTTTTTTTAATCTCATAATTATGACTTTTTTGAGCCTGTCTTTTATCACGTGGTGGGAGGGGCTTCCATAGTAAGATTATATGATAATCACTGAACAATTTTGTTCTTGTTCTATTTCGTTTTTTTGTTCCTTTGTAGTATAAAGTGTCTTAATTAAGAGATCAGTCGTCTCAAATTGAACGAGCCATACAGTGGCAGGGAACCAAAACACTAAATGTTGCATAAGTAAACTAAAACAAAACAGGGCTCAACCGAGAGGGCCAGTTCTGCTAAACAGATGTAATGCTAAACAGATGTAAGCAACATTATTCTGCAAGCAATAATCTTCAAACTTTAAACTGGTAAACTAAATGAATGATGAATCTTATTTAATTTAGGATACAATGGGATCTCCGTATGTGTTATAAAACAACAGGGCATGTTCTGCTATTGCAATAGAAAAAAAATCAATGATTGCATAGTAAATTCCCCATTGGTGTTTTACAAAGAAGGTCCAGTCTGAAACTGGAGTCAATAGGTTTTGAGATCTGTTTGATTATAAGCATTATTTCAAATATCTTTCTCTGTGTTCATCAAAACAAAGAAATGTATACACATTTGGAGAAACTCGAAGGTGAGTAAATGATGACAGAAGTTTCATTTTTGGGTGAAGTATCACTTTTAAGCATTTCAATAAAAGCAATTTAAATATCCTAATCCAACTAAGGCATAGGTCTGCTTGAGCTAAGTCTTGTCTGTGAAACCGGGCCTATGGCACAATTTTTACTTTAAAATAAATAAGATTACGTTTTTTTGTGTAAAGTCTATTTATAGTGGTGATGTCATAGTGGATTTTTTTTAAATGTTACTCTTCAATCATATTACATATTAAGGCAAAAGTTACAATTATGCATTTGGCAGATACTTTGCTCCAATGTGACATTGAAAGTATTCATTAGTTAGATTGTCCTGAGTTTCATGACCTTAGTGTTGGTATGCTTACGGATCCTAAGAGCAGTACAGAGTTCCATGGTATTTTGGTTGGAATCACACTGTGGTAAATTCCATTGTATTATCTGTTCATGTCTTTTATATGAAAACAGCTTTCATGCATCTTAAAAGTTATTGTGCACTTTACATCTGTCTTCTGTGATCTCCACATTCACATAATCTTGTTCTGAATCTTCTGATTCCACATTAACATAGTCCCCTTCTGAATCTTCTGTTTCCACATTCGCATCCTGTTCTGAATGATCTGATCTCATATCAGTTTGTACAGGCTCATTCATATTAACATAGTCGTCCTCAGTGTTTGAGTTCAGATCTTCATGGTCTCCATCAACATCAACATCCACCTTCTCATAGTCATCATCATCATCATCACTCTCTTTATACCTGTCTTCGTGGGCCACGTCATGCATGGTAACCACATCTTGGATACAATCTATATTGATAAAAGACAATAAATATTGTGGGGATGTCTATCAAGCAACATCCAAAATAAAGGACATAATCATGTAACTTAAAAATTTAAATAGCATTTAAATTATGTAGTTATAACTCACCGCTGGAGCTTATTTGCTGTTTTTGACGTCTTCTTTTGCTCCTTACCACCAGGATAATAATTATTGTGATGCATAAAAAAAACACCACAGCTATAATCACAGCACTTATGATGACCAGTAGAGAAGCTGAAAGAATTTTTTAAAATATTAATAGCACCCCGAAAGGCATACTGTAACATACATGCTATACCACATACTTTACAGAGTGTATTACCTAATTCATAGTATTTATGCACTATTCTGTATGCATAGGAAACCACAAATTTGTACCATCATATGCAGTATATGCCAGTCATGTATGTATCCCATAATGCAGTGCACACAGTGTACATTGCTTGAACTTAAATCGATTAGCCAAAAGTTAAATTTATCTAGCCTTTAGACTTTTTAAACAAGGCCTTCCCATAAGAAGAAAGACTAATAATAAAACAAATAATAAAAAAATACTTTGACTTCGGGAAAACTATAACTACTTACATACCTGAACACACAACTCCTGCATCTTGATCGTGTAAACACTCATTTGATTCAGATCCTTTGGGTTTTAAAATACAGTCTTTAATAGAAGATTCATTACCCACACAAGTGACAGCACTCAAAATAGGACCGCTCCCTTCCCCAAACAGAGCCCAAGCATGAGCAGTAACAGCTCTTCCACAGTTCAGCTGTTTGCAGACCACAGCAGCAGCACTAATTTCCCACGATTCGCCACAAACTGTTCCCCATGTGCCATTCTGCAGGACCTCAAGTCTCCCAAAGCAGTTATCCAAATCATTGATCAGTCTGACGTCTGAAGCCCCTGAAAAACAAATGTCCTACCGCATGTTAATACACAGTGATCAATCTTGATGATTTTACGTGTTTAAAATAAAAAATTAGAACAATTTCTTAATGTTTTGTAAGATTTAGACCACTCACCCGCAAACAATAAATGATTTATTAGCACAGCTGTCAAAAATAAAACACAAATTAATTGTTTCTATATCATAAGACACTCGCCACACATTTGATTTCAGAGAGTAAAACTTAACCTTTCCTGAAAGCAATATCTTTTATTATTGATAACACGTTTCTTTGTTGCAAAATGTGTAATTTTTAAAGTCCCTCACAATTCACAGATCAAAGTGTATTTTTTTAAATCTCATACAATTTGTACAGTACATACACTGTTAATTACTATAACTAAAGTGAAAAAAGTAGTAAGAAATGTAAAAAGAGCTTTTACCAAATATCAAGCCAAGAAGCGTTCTCGCCATTTTGCTCATTTTATTTCCATTGGTGAAAGAATATGATGGCAATCTCCACTGACCAGCAGCATACATGCCGAAGTGTAAACCACAGAGTTTTACTAAGACTTCAGGTCTACGTAGCAATGAAACAGTTTTGTTTCTGCTTTTTTTGTTTCTGTATGTCCTTTCTCGGTCACCATAGGAACCAGTAAAAAAGGCAAAACAGCAGAACATAGAGTTATTTCTTCATTAAAATCTTAGAAAGTTGTTTTAGATTGACAAATAATAATTACGCTCTTCAAAAGGCTGACTTCTCAGAACCTAACCATAGTTCATAAGAAAGATTAATGACACAGCAGTCAGTTTACACTAAATTAGCATTTGCTGCAACAACAACAAAAAAGAGAATAAAGCTGACAGCCTAGAATATTTTCAAGAGTGCAAAGTTTGTTTCCTTACCATTTAGTCTTTAAAGGCTTGTTGGTCAAATGTTGAACTGACACATTAGATAAGAGGATGTTTAAAATTTGCGGCTTGATGTGTGCAAGAAATGTCAAGCCACATTAGTTTTGTCAGACCAGTGCAGGACTTCCTGATAACTGCAGCATGTCCGTTGCCCCTTCCTGAAGAACTTAATAAATTGTTCTTATATATTTTATCTATTATTTATATATTTGAAGAGTTTGGTTTTAAAATAAACTCAATTAAAAAAAACAGTATTGTGCTTTCCAATTAATATCAATCAAACTGCAGTTGGTTTGTTTTGAGCCATAATAACTAATAAAACTACAGCCACAATAAAACCATGATAAAAATAAAGAAAACCGAGTTCTCATTTTGAAACCAAACTCTTAATTGATGTTTTCCAGCACCACAAAACTTTAACAGTCTTTTACACATATGGTTAATGGTTAGTACCAAAAAAACCTATAATATTTGATTAAGTATTTTGCTTAAGCGCACAGTTGCGATTCTTCACAGATATGCACTCTGTCGATTAAGAAGTATAAGCACTAAGCCACATCAGCATACATGCATTCTGCAGCGCATGAATAGTAGCTCCAGAACAAAAAAAAGTAGACATCAAGAGCTATACACACAAAAATAATGCAGATGTAAATGTTAATACCCACAAAAAAAAAAACAGAAACATGGTCAGAAACACACACATCAGAAGTCTTTATTTAACATTACTCTTATCATCCAGGGACCTGACACAACAGAAACATGTTTGTGCATTTGACTGTATAACAACCATTAAAGCAGTACAGAGTTTGTGCTGTATGTTGTGTAGATCTCCGAAATATGTTAATCATCCTTGGAGTGAGAACGGAGGCCCGTTGAGGTCTGTGACATATTACGGCTCAATAGCGATGAAACTTTGGGCAGTGAACGCATACATTTGTACATAATAAAAAAAGTCAACAACATCCATCGACTGGAAGAGGCAAGTGATTTTTAAAACAGTTAGAAAGAAGTGAGTGGTGCATAGTTGCAGTTTAACACTAGATAAGAGATCACGCTTCACATGCCGGAAAGATTCTTGTGAAGAAGGAAGTCGTTTCGACCGTCACACTGCACAAAGGTTCAAGGCTACTGGCTCAGCAGACGTGATGCAGAGGCAGAGCTGTTGTAAACTGGTACAATAATGATATGCTCACACTGATCCGCCGAAACAGGACTGGATTCGAAATTTTCCAAAGGACAACCGAACCTTACGGACATGTTAAATGAGATCATATTTATTACACTGGTCTGCTTTGAAAGCTGTACTCTTAATTGCTAACAAATAAAAAACACTGAACTGACCCAAGTATTCATTAAGTAATCATTGTGAAACATTGATGCGAACTGATCAAATGAATTGGGTTTAAAACTAAAGTATGGGAACTCTCCAATCCAGACGCCTGGTAGAGATCAGTGCGTTACAGAGGCAGAATTGTTTGTGAAATAAAGTGATTGTCACACGGAGGCAGGGTTGTTGTTGACAACTTATAAATGATTGCTGCAGGAGAGCAGAGGCAGTGATGTTGTAAGATACATATGGGAAATGTGGCAATGTGAAAGTTTTCCAGGGTGTTCAAAACAGCTCGAATGTGTTAGAGATAGTTCAAAACATACAAAGCTACCACCGGCTGGGCTTGAGGACTTGTGTGCCGGACATGAAACCACACAACATTGTGTGAAACGCTCAACAGTTGGTCATATTTTAGAAATGACGTGGTGACATTCTTGTGGTCTAGTGTGCATTAAAATAGACATCCTATTCTTTGTGAATAACTATTTTGGAAAACTTTATAATCTGCTAATACTGTGTAGAGGGGGGCAGATGAGGAAATAACGCATTATTAAAAAGATGCGAAAAGCAGAGCTCACCGCATCTTTAAAACGGAGATAATCTTTAACACAATACATCGCAAGAGTAGGTCGCTCCTTTACACAAGATCCTTCATTTGTCATCAAAAACTGCCACGATAATATATCTCCTAACCATTCATCTGCTCTAACAGCATTGCGCCTCTCTTGTCTTTTTCAGTGTGAATGTGCCCTTGTGCATTAAAGTGAACAGGATCACCTGTTTTTGTCTCCATACAAATATTTCCAGAACGACACACTTTCCAAGTGAGGGTAACAGTGGGTTGACTTAACTGTATTCAACTCTTGAGAAAAGTGAGAAAGATCATTACAAGTATTGTTCTGCATTCCATCTAAGACAAATTTTCAAATCTTATACTTCTGTCAATATAGATTTTCATATATTCATATATCTTTTTGTAAGAAAACAAAGAAACAAAACCTAAATGGTTTGAATGTTCAAAATGTCCCTGACTTTAGGCGTTCCGTGTCCTCAGGAATTGAAATTTATAAAACAGCATCAAAGGCCGAGATCAATCGTCCCTCAGACAAGAAGTTCCCGTGGCCTTCACAGTGTCATGAAGTGTGTCAGGGGGCGCTAGGAGACGCTGCTTCGCGCACACGGGGCTCTCCGCTTTGAGTGTTCTCCTTCGGTCCGCTCCTCCAAATCAAGAGAAAATCTTGTTCCCCCACATGAGAAGCTGCGGGGCTCACGTAATCACAGAATTTTGTAATGACTGTGAGTCAATTGGTCTTCACATAATGAAAGCCGGCCAGATTTACTGTTTGGTTCGGGGTCCGGTCAGCCCGGATCAAAGTCTACCGGAATTCTAGTCTCTGGCGCTGGTTGACTGTGGCTTATTTCTGGTTTCTAACCAGTTTCGTTCTGCGTGGAGCTATGTCCGGAGGTCCCAGTCAGGGGGAGTGAGCTGAGGGGCTGCTGCGCGCCGAACTGGGAGATAAACTCGGGCTGCAGCTTCCTGGTGGAGCTCCTCCTCCACCTCTCGCCCCGCCACCACCCTCAAGGCCCTCAGAGTTCTCGAGCATCTCCTGAATGAGGGGAGGCATGGAACCCGGAATCTCCATTTTCAGCGTTATTACCCGTTCTGCTCCTGAATTAGAGATGAACGAAGAGTTGTTGAAATCTGAGTATCTTTACTGGACACAGACAAACATTTCTGCAGAAATGAAAGTAAATGTTACCTTTAGCACTGATGCTCCTCAGGTCTGTGATCTTCATCAGCATCTTGGGGAACATGTGCGGTTTATGAGGTCTCCTTTTCCTCACATAGATCTTCAGTGCCTCCAGCAGCGGTTCCTGAAGAATGTCCACCTTATCGGACTGTTCCAAATCCTGCCGATCTGAGTGTGATGTCACACAAGAACAAAAAATAAATATATTGCACAAAATAATAAAAGGATTTTTTTTTTTTTCTAAATTACTGCTGTATTTTTCACAAATTTTCAAAATGTGAGTTTATCCGATTCAGATTTTAAAAGGTGCAGTACCTCCACACAACAGACAGATGCCACTAAGAAGCCCCGTCTCTGCATCATCCATCTCCAAAGGCAGGAGCTGGTTGGCGAAAGCGAATACGAGTTCTGTGAGTGGACCAAAGCCGGCGTTGTGCATCTGCGTTCGGTTCAGTGTCAGCCCATCAGAAAACGTCATGGTGTCCTGATCAGGTGTATACCGTGTACATATTCGCAGAATCTGTCAAGGACAAGACGTTTTATTAATGTGTTAAAAACACTCATTCAGTGCATTTTCATGCACAGTCATACTCCTTTTATGTTAATAATCTGATGACATGCAAGGTCATGTAAAGGCGTAAAACAGTTTTCTTATATCGGGGAACGTGAGCGAAACCCGCTCGGCAGAGGTAGTTATTTGACCGTTATTCCAAAACTAACACACAAAAGTTCGCTCTCGAATCATGCAGTTGATCTAGAAACGGTCAAATGAAAATAAGATTGTTGCATATGCAGGTACGGCAGACATAAGAAGAGATATAAAAATACAACATTCCCACGCCATTTTTTATTACTAGACAGACCATCAATGGTGACGTCACTGTAAGCGAGAAACGTTTCTTAAACTTCCATGTAAACATGTTTTTCTGTGTAGCTTGTTTAGTGATATGAAGTAAACAGGTTTTCACGTGTTTACATGCATAAGATATGTTGTGCATGTAAACGCACTCAGTGTCTCTAATGTGTCTAAATCTATCCGTGGGCATTTCTCCTACCAGGATATCAAGGCAGGCGGCCTTTAACAGGGTGATCTGATCTGCGATCGTGAGCGTGGTGAAGCCAGGCAGCTGTTTGGCAAACTCCACCGTTTTAATGATACATTTGGTGGAAAGTTCGCTGAACTTGTCCCACAGGTTAACATCCAAAGAGACCCTTTGTTCAGCACTGTTGTTCTGCAAGATATGAGGACAGAATGACATGGTTTAGCTGACATTTAAAAAACAAATGATCTGCTGGGATCCAGCAACACTGTCAGCAGCTTTGACTTACTGTGGTATATTTTCCCAGCTGGCAGAGAGAAGGGA
Organism: Triplophysa tibetana; assembly: GCA_008369825.1. Lineage (NCBI taxonomy): Eukaryota > Metazoa > Chordata > Actinopteri > Cypriniformes > Nemacheilidae > Triplophysa > Triplophysa tibetana. The sequence goes on along the minus strand of CM017913.1, from coordinate 12,861,293 downwards.
AGGTCTCCTGATGAGCTTTCCTCACTCGCTCAATCATCCGCTCGGTGTCTGGACTCAACACGTAACTCTCTGAACACTCCTGCTTCTTCTCGTCCTTCTTCCTTTTGTTCCGATCATTTCGAACCGCTGTAAATGGAACAAAATTAAAACGACAGTCAGGCTCTTATTCCACAACGCATCATCCAATTTACAGTATAAAAGTAGTAGTGCTAAGACAACATCCACCACAAGATGGCAGAAGCATCAAGCTCATTCTCTAGATTACAGAATGATATTGCGTACATTCTCAATTACAACAGAAGCTGCTCAATTGCTTTAGAAGCCATAAAATAAGAAAATGGCTCTTAAGAAAATCCAAAGACATAATTCTGTTAAAAGTTTCAGAGAGATTGCTTAGCTTAAGCCAGGACTATCCCTTAGATAATTTAAGATATAGAATAACACATTACTGGTGTGAATCTTGACAAAACAAGGTCACTGATATATCTTAAGATATTTCTGGGCAAGTTATATTCAGTTAAAACAAGTCACACATTTTATTCTGGGACTAGCCTTAAGCCTTGTCCGTGAAACCGGGCCTATATGTGAGAATGTACTCCCCATTAACAGAAAATGTGTATTAAGTGATATATCTGTTTGGACGTTTAAGTAAATCCGACAATAAAAATACCAAAATAAATTAGAACATCTGTATATACAGTTAAAAATACAAGCATTATGCCTGTAATAATACAACAGCGGCATTACCATTCACATCTCTGAATCCTTACCTATCAAAAATCCTTTAAAAGGAAAGTTAATATTGACCGTTTTTCATTATAATGTCAACAGATGTGCAAAATTCAAAATGGAAAAGCTGCCAAACCGGCTTTGCATGTTTTTACATTAGGGCGATTAAATGCAATGTGATGCACCTTGATATTATTCAAATTCAACACTTTTTATTGTGATGCCAATCTCTGATGATATCTACACATCCCGTGTGTACACACACAACCAAGTCAGGTTTAATCTAAAGCCTGTTAATTGCACTTAGGGTTGCAGACGGTTTAAGGTTGTGCATGTAGACACACACACTGCTTTCCATTCCACACACACACAGAATAAATAAATGCAGGTGGATGTTAATAACTGTGACGAATGACCTCAGCTTTCACTAAAATCCGACCTAATCTAATCACGTCACAGTGAGAACACATGCCCGCTTTAAAGGGGATCTCCCTCCGCGCCTGCATCCCCCACCATCTCGCCTTTTCCTGGTCCTCAAGTCTCAATTATTCCTGTATCTCCTGTTTTCATGCATTTTCCCCTTTGGATTGTTTTCTTTGTCTAAAGATAACTCAATGGCTCTTCTCCTTCCTCCCCGCAAAGCAGGGTGGGGGGGGGAGAATGATTCTCTCTCACTTCTCCCCATAGTCACATATTCATTTCTCCAGAGGGAGCTGGGTGCCAGCGTGAGCTCGGAAAACACAATCTAATGGAGCCATTAAAGAACTATTAACACGGGGAGGTAATCTTTCACCACACAACATGTGCAAGAAGACAAAACCCGCTTGCAAACAACTTTATGGTGACATGGGTGCCAGATCATCTGCGGGGAGAAAATGAAATATGTAAAACAACGAAATGGGATGAAAGTTCTACCCCAGATATGATGGCATAGTTCAGCACAGAAGCGAGATAGGGATACAATACGTGTTGAGCACTTGGTAACAAAATAAAAGGAAACTCCTATATTCTCAAAAGCAAAACCCATATCCAAAAAACTGACCTGTCTGTTGTCGTTACATTAAATATTAACATTGAATTCATGTAGTCTCATTTCCTGATTTGTGTTACAGTGTTGCCTTAAAGACTCGCAGAAATTTCACAATATAGGCCCATTAGGTGGTGATAGCAGAACACCACTTACTGAATGTGAGAAATGACAGTGAGTTAGTGTCAATACTGAGCATTATTGGGGCATGAGAGGTTATACACAGGCCAATATACAGTATATACACTATACATAATATAGAATACTGCAGACCTGATGTATTTTTGTATGCGAGTAAAAATTTTTACATTTCTGGCTTCATCGCCACAATTTCCGTTTTTTGTTAAAATCGCCTGAAATAAGATCTGTGGTTAACAAACCTTTATATATTTTCATGTTTTATCTAAGACATAAAATACAGTTATATCCCACCCGTGACTTTGAAAGCTTCATTGTGTCTTAAAAAACAGCGGTAGCGTTAAATCCACTGCATTCTTTGGTGGAGACGTTAAACGTCATCACGCATTCAAACCTGACATGCAACATGCACAAATCTCCAAAAATGTGGATGGAGATTCAGTCACAGAGTAAATACTTACCAAAGAAAACGTGTTTCTAATTAAGTTTCAAGAAATTGGAGTCTTTGTGGTGGTGATGTTGATATAGTTTGTTTATAGTCACATGTTTGCTTTTTATTTTTGCCGATTTTATTTAATCTTCAAAGTAACAAATGTTGTGTCAATTGAACATAAAAGAACATGCAACAATCAAACTTTTGTTAATCACAGATTACATTTTTTGCGATCTTCCAAAAGTCTATGAGAAAACCATTGCGTACAAACTTCTGGGTTGCCCTACAAAAATAAATCATCTATAAGGTACTCAATTCCCAAGTACAGAGTTGCCTCTGGAATGTATAGTATAGTCTCAGGAGATTGTACTATATAGGGGTGCGCCGATCAGGATTTTTGGGGCCAATCACCGATTTTCGAAAGCTGTATCGTTGTCAGTAGCATTGTTTATTGTTTATCAACAATGTATTTCAAGTATTCAATGTAAAAGAAGAGAAAGTCTTATGAATTGAGAATTGAATATTGGCAAGTAACATATCTACATAAAACATAGCAGCCACATGACTCGTTTAAATCTCGGTCTTACACAATATATAGTGGGTGATGATCAAAGAAAATGTATTCCATTATTTTATCTGATAATTCTTTATCATTCTTACTGTCTATGGAGTAGGGTTGATGCTTTTGAAATGTCTCCGTTACCGACAGCTGAGCAGCGGTTACGCTAGACTTTAATTTTAGACTTTTTATTTATATATTTAATGTTTCTGTTGTCAGACATAAAATAATAGGCTAATTACAGACAAATGTTTATGTTAAAATGTCCAATCAGTAATATGACAGGTGCCTGTAAAGGTGTTTTATACTCACAAGTAAGCTGTGGTTTGGTCATAAATGTGCTGCTTCTGCCGCTCACTGAACAGAGAAAACGCAAAGAGAGACATTTTTCTACTCACTGAAAACTATAATTTCTCCAAAAAGACGCTATTTTATGAGGTAAAAACTCTGTAAAGGCAGCACCACTGTGCGCCTGTGTGTGTATGCGTGCACGGGACGCGGGGAGTGACGGATACATATGCTTCTCGGGGCTCTGCTGACCATACGCGCATTTTGCACAACTGACCATGCATTTGAGAGTAAGCTAATGAATAGGAAACACACGTCCCTTCATGACAGCCTACATCCTGCCACTCACAATCTCGTTCAGTCCATTAACGATCAAGGTCTGATGAAAGGAAATTATAAAAGGGGGAATTACAGATCAGCATTATTGTAATCCGTCAAAATTACGGATTGCCTTCAGATTTTGTCCATCACTGATAAAAAAATGTTTTGGTTAAAAAAGAAAAAGTTCTCTGCAGCTGAGTGGCGCTTGTGCTGCTGAACTGTCCCGCTCTCTCTTAGCGTTGGCTTACTTTGATAACTACTCGCACTCCTTTAAGTGACTAACCTTCAAATGTCTGATGAGGTTGGTGGTGTTAAAATGCTTTGGGTGCTTCCCGCCTTGTGGAATTTGCTTGACACACGTTGCAGATTGCTAATGTATCGTCTTTTCACACACCTTGTAGAATTGCCAGACCGGTGAAGCCATTTAAGTAGCGCGTAAAAAAAGGGTCTCGCGCAATTTGCATCATCTGATCGGCTTTCTGGATCGGCCTTAACATAGACCACCGATCATACTTCCCAAAGTGATTATTGGCCGATTGGAGCACCTCTTGTACTATAGTAAACATGGTGTTTTGAATAGTAATGTTTCAGGTTCTGAACGGTCCAGCACTTCACAGGGTTCCCTGAAGGTTCATGTTCGAAATATAAAAATAATTTAATGGAGATTACACTCTGTAAATGCAAAACATAACTGACAAAACATTTTAGAGAGCAAATCAAAACAAGAAAAACCACTACCGAAATGTCCGTAATGATTTTTTTTGTAATTTATGATAATTGGATTTGTAAGTACTTACAGAGCGAAACATCTAGCCTGTGAAATATTTAGAGCAGCTCATAAAGAAAATGACTCAAATGTGCAATCCTGAAAGGCTTTTCCGACGGTTAATACAGTCTTAACTATATACTCCAGAGATGCTTTGAGTACAACAGACTAAGCCACTTACATTCTTTAGACATGCCCACATCCAGGCACTTCTGCAGTCTGCAGTACTGACAGCGGTTTCTGGTGACCTTGTTGATGATGCAGCTCTTCTCTCTGTGACAGGTGTACACCATATTCTTCTGGATGCTCCTCCGGAAAAAGCCCTGAGGAGGGAAGAGGCTCATTTCAGTCAGTCATATTTACGTTGACACATGCGCATGCAAATAAACACCAACCCACAGGAAACAGGACCGTTATATAAAGCCACTAATGACTCACCGAGATGATATATTCATATATTCACATTATGCGCACCATTATCGGAGAACGCGAACATATGGAAACGGGCGAGGCGAACGCATGAAATAAACAACTGCAGCATGGATTCTGCTATGAGGCACATTCTCATTGTAATGGCTGACTGAGCTCAGCACTATGGCGGGTGGGTATTATCTCCTAGTTCAAGTGTCTATAGGTCCCTCTGGCTTACACCCTGCGAGGCTTAACCCACATACACTCGCTCCGACTGTAGGAAAGGAGAGAGGAACAGTCGAGGTTATTCTCTTCCATTTAATTATGTGACGAAGGCTGCTTGGTCAAGTTCTCGGGGCAGAGGGTCAGTCTGAGGTTAGGAATGCTCTCGGCTCACAGATAAGATGAAAGAGGTGACACTGCATGTAATGAGAGAGCAGACGTCAAACGGCGAATGCAGGCTCGTGACAGGGATTTCAGCTGCTGTGATGCAGTGGATTAAAGAGTGAAAGCTTTACTCGTGACTTCAGCAGGGCACGTGGGTGGATTCACCGTCTGAGCCGAGCAGGAATGCAGAACACGGAGTCAATGCTCTGGGATTATTATTAGAAATACATTGAAACATTTGTCTTAATATTTTCCTCTCTGTAGGGGCGGCATCATTAAGAAACTGGTCAATAAAAAACCCATTTAAATCATTGTAAATAATATGTTGTGTTGCACGTTTCTACTCTATATCTAGAATAAAGAAGATATTTACATAGACGAGACCTTATATTAGTTCTTTTATTATATTAAAAGCATGGTTACAAAAAAATGAAAATTCATCATTTATTCACTCTCATGTCACTGCAGACCTGCTCGACTTATTCTTCAGAAACCCAAATTATATATTTGAGAATAGTAGGTATCCAAACAACCCTAGCTCCCACTGACTTTCATTGTGTAGACAAAACCATTGAGACATTAATCGTATTTTGTGATTTACAGAACAGTCATATAGAGGTTTTATCCATAAGGGTAAATAAATTATTCCAAAATGTATTTGTTGGTGAACTATCCGCTTAAGGTGCTTTTAATGCTACCATCCACCTTCAGATAATTTATTCGATCCCTTGATCCCTCATTGGATGAACAGCGGCTAACTCGTTTTTGTGACTTCATCGGTATCAAGTGTATTTAGATTAAATAGATAGGACTTTGAGAATAAAGATAAAGCTTCAAATGTGGAAACATTTATTCACGTTTGTTGATCTGCAGTATTCCACAAAAATCATATGTCCTACTCAAACAATGGCCACAGTGAAACCAATTTAGACAACCACAATCCTGGAGGCTTTCAGTGAGAACGCCTTCAACATTTCAGTCCACCCAGGAAAGCTTTTAGTGTGTGTGTACACATGTACTTTTTGACAGGTCTGTCCAATGGCTTCAATCTAAGAACACTGTCATTTCACCAGAGCGTGTCCAAGGACATCTCGCATATTGAAAGGACACGTCCATCTCACGCCGAGTCTCGCGCCTATGAAAAAGTAATAAAGGAAAAGATGAGAGCGCTAGATGTGTGACATAACGTGCGTTCGCCTAGCTGGGCTGAAATGGTTTTTTCTAATGCACTGCCCGGAGGGGCTTGATCTGCCTACAGAAGTGCTCTCATTCACATGCCATGTTTTATTCATACCGGCTCTGATCTTCTGTAGGTCGTTGTAGGAGGTCAATGTGGTAGATAGAGATGAAATGGTTCATCGTGGACCAGCATCAGGAGCAAAATTCCTTTAACAGTGAAACGGCACTTGGCAAGACTTTCCCTATGCATATAATGTGTATCTTTCCATCTCTCGATCTATATGCACAGGGACGCTTTCTTAAAATCCCAAACGCTGTTAAACTTCCATTCACATGAACGGTATGAATGCTAGATGTCTATAGCTTTCATAAAGCCGACTGCTCCCATACCTGAACATCTGATTCATTGATAACAAACCCATGACAAAACTGACACCAGTCCACAATCAAAAGACCTCCTCTCCTCCGCTTATTTCCACTCTCTCTTCTCTGCGCTGCCGTTGGTCGGGCCTGAAAGCCACAGGAATGAAGCTCAATATCATCACAAGGTGTGAAGAATGTTCTGGCAGGAGAGGGGCAGCTGGGTAATTCCACTGGATTAGGACTGCGGCACAGGGACACCGAGACCAGGCGAGTTGAGTGAGAGTCTAACGTGATGCATTTCCTGTTTGCCATCATTACCATAATACTAAAATGTAAAAAAGCACTTTTCACATTCTTAGTACATTTGCTTACAAAATACAGGAGTCCATTGCGTACAGATTCAAACTAGAAGCACACACAGGTTATTCCAGGTGCATCGCGGATGCAGGGGCTAATCTCCATCTTCTGACCTCTGTGTGCCTCAGACTGACCCAGCCCTGACCTGGGAGTAAGACCCAGGAGGGGACAGCAGAAAGCAAACCGTTTGAGGTCTCCGTGGCTCTCATTGGCAGGACTGCAAAGCCTCTTTAGTGTGTCCACTAATCCTGGATATGAGCTCAAACCCCCGGCACATTGAGATCGTGAAGCCATTGTGTGTGTATGTATGTTTGTGTTTTTGTGAGTGTCCTCCTATGAATCTGGAGAGTTGAATCAAAATAAGGGCGTGTTTGTCTGTTTGGTGTGATCGAGCTGTCGTGTATAACAGAATCCACGAAGGGGAGCCAAATTATGTTTGCATGTGCAGTTACATACAAGTTGTTTTAAACCTACTATGCCGTCTACATAGGCATCATTCATAGGGATCATAGGCTTCTTTTATGCATTAGGTCTAGCTAATGGTAGCAAAGGTGCCTTTAAGAGAATCCTAACTGGTAAACAAGTAAGTAACCATCTTAGACCAGCTCCAAAAACACAGTTTCTTTACCAGAAGCGAAACTGCGATTTATGCAATTTGTTCTGGAATTAGACTGCGACTCCCTGAATTAATTCAGTCACTTTAAATATACGATGCTGCCTTTGTGACCATATCAACATTCATGCGAAAAAACAATGATTCCTCCACAATTTCTAAATGTTAATAGGGTTGGGGACAAGGTCGTTTTTCGAAAATAGAGACAAGTGCTGATATGTCCTCCAAGGCAGCGAGAAAGAGAGAAGATAGCACGCACATGCAAATTTAATGAAGTCATGTTTATTTCTCGCTGAGCGCCACCGCGTGTGCCCTCTCTACCCACGCTTCCCTGCGGCAGCGCTCCGATAAGGGGGCTTTGTAACTATTAGAGTTCAACTCCAAACCCCTGTGTATCCCTTTCTCTGGGATACTCTGTGTACATCATATTTTATACATTTTCAAATATTAAGGAGCACTGAAATAAAAAGCTGTAGTTCACCATTGAACTAAGGGGTCATTTTTTCGAGGGTAGCGTTGAAAATTTCCTATGGGAAAACTAAAGATAAAATTATGAACGCAAATTTGATTTGAAAGCGAGTCACACTTAAAAACATATTAAAAGCACACAATGTGACGGGCTATCCCACAACACATCGATTTTAAATCGGAATGTTATCTGGATAGCAATAAAAAGAGCTATTAAAAGTGTTGTGGCATATTCACCCACAATAATCGGACACATTTAGGTAGTTTAACACCGTTAATGTAATGTTAATGTTCACAATTAATGTGATGAGCTACAGATGTGGTTACGCTGATGGGGCATCTAAACGAATTTCATAAATCCATTAAAAATGACCCTGAGAGCAGGAGTTGCATAATTGACTTAGGTGTAGTTTGGTTTAAGCATCACTTGTTTTTAAAGATGGCACTTGGTTTGATATTCTGCATCGGATTCATTATGAGAATGTCTTTTGATGAGACAGGTTGAAGTTTTACCTTGCACCCTTCGCATGCGCTGACTCCATAGTGGTAGCCCGAGGACTTGTCCTGGCAGACGAAGCAGGGCTTGTAGATCCTTGGTGGGGGTGGCGGAGAAGGGGGGCTGGGTACGATCTCCTCCGAGCTTGTGCTCTGCGTATCCACAGCTACAAGAGAAGAGAAATGGGCTTAAGTTTGATTCAGAAATATGCCGTCAATTAAAGATTTCTCATCGTGTTATACAGGTCCTAAGGTTACTGTGGAAAGCATTTAAGAGATAAAGCACCGCTGCTTAACATATCAGAGGAGATCACAGCCTCTCCTGACAGCAGACCTCAAATCTCCTCGATGAGCAGCTTAGATTACACTTGCCGAGAACATCTCCATTCCTGGTCAGATAGGCTACGCTCTCCTTACATGCTCGCTATTCTTCTCAGTTTCAGCTGCTATCGACTGGGACCAGTGCCAGCTTTAATTAATAAAGTCATGACAGTCAGCCGAGGTATGGAGGCAGAAACCACGAGCTCTGCTGGAGCTGAGAGGGAGCGTACAAAGAGCTACCACGACTGAGCGCTTACAAAATCACTGAACGCTGCACCGGGTGTGAATGAAACCACCATGAGGGACACCGGCAACACTTCAAAAACAAAGCATGCCTGGTTGCTTAGTGTAGGGTTCATATAAATAACTGTAATACTGTTCATGCCCCTCTCAATGTTCCTGAATGTGAATACACCCGCATATAAATGAACGCCTATGTCGTGGTCATGATGGCAACGGCATATTTCATTATGCACACAGAACAGACAAACTCAGGCGTTCAGCTCTATCATGCGTCCCATCCTCTCTTCCACAGTGTCTCTCACAAATGCCCCAGCGTGGAGGAAACGAAAGATGAAGAGAGCATGAACAACACACCGCTATAACGGTGCAGTTTGTATCTGTCTGCAGTCTGAGCTATGTAAAGATTCAGGTCTTACTTTAACAAGTCCAAAATTACCCGAAGGAGCCAAAATTTCCTCTTCCTGACTGAGCTTTGCGTACAGTGTTATACTGTTGTTTATTTAATAAGTGTTAATATGCAAACGAGGACTTTCATGTGCGCACGGTTGGGATGCAAGTCATGATTTTATAATAACCCTTGTTTGGAGATTCGTTTTCATGGTCTGGGAAGAAGCTTTGCATTGCACTTTGTATCTTATTACAATAGCATCAACCTGATAAAGGTCAAACGTCACCTTTGTGATGTGTTTTTAAAGCAAAAAGTAGCATTGACAAAACATGAATTTCACATCTTTGACTCGATACACGTCTTGGTATTCTACGTTTTTTGAACAGCATCATGTACATGGAAAAAAAAAATGTGCCAACCCTCTTCTACCAAACTATGCGTTCAGTGTTGCCGAGCCAGTGGGCAACAGTTTGTCTATTTCCTGTGTTCAGAAAAAGCACAGACGACGCTAAAAATAAACACGCTGGCACCGGCAAAGAGTCAAATGAGGATGTGGAGTTCTTATCTCTCACCGCTCAGATACAGAAAACGTCCACATGCAAACACACATCCCTCTAAAGGTTCAAACGCAAGAACAACAAAGTACAATGCAGCATGTCTTGAGAAAGTGTCAAACAATAGTATTGAGTGGAACGATGACAGGTTAAGTCACTGGTGAAAAAACACAATAAAGGGAAGAGTTCCGCGATAATAATCCACTTTATAATTTGGGAGACATGTAAATAAAAAAACAATTGGAGGGAAGATACTAAGAAGATTAAAGCAATCAGAACAACTTTAAAGAATTGATTTAAAGGGACAGTTCACCCAAAAATGTCATCATTTACTCAAACCTGTATAAATTTCTTTGTTGTGATGAACACAAGGGAAAGATATTTGGAAGAATGTTAGCAATTTTCAGTTCTGGGTCATCATTCATTACCATTTGTGGAAAAATTCTGTGTTTTTTGTTCTGTTAAATTCAAAATTGAATTTAGTCATACAAACAGTTCCTTCAAGACAACCCATTTGTTGACGAAAGGCAGAAAGGGGAGCGTTTACATTTTTTTTTCCCCCATCCATTAGTGAACAAAGCTCATGTGAAAGACAACAGTGGTATTTTATTCTGCTTTTACTGATCTCATTGACAGAACACTGGATCTCTAATGAGAGAAAACACCCATATGTTCTAAGTCTTATTTACTACACACAAAAATAAAGCTGTTATAAAAACCAAAACAATTAAAGAGCTTACGATCGAAAAAACTGAGATGTCCCATAACTGCCAAAAATATAAATATTAAAACAATCTGATATCTCAGTGTGAGGCACTTGCAGATGGTGTTCGAATTTCACATAAAGAGAGAACAGGAAGTGAGAAAACATACCGGCTGGCATCATACTTCCTGTACTGATGAACACAAGAGCTTACAGAAGGTGTGACTGTTGTAGCTGTCAAAGGGTTCAACTCTCCCCCACAATTATTCTCCTGCTTACTCTTGCCATTTCACAAAATCTCTCCCTTTCTGTCATTTACTCATTCCCCAGAGCTCCATCTGACCTCTTTCTGTTGCCGAGCTTTAATATGGGTGACACATTTTCCATAACAGGGACAGAACTCATGTTATAAAAAACACTCTCTGGACAGAAGCCTCAATCGAATTTTGCACCACTGACTCCTAAACTCGATCTTATCAATAATGAACGGCATGATTAAAAATGTACCATCTTGGACCCTCACTGAACTGAACTGGGAGAAACCCCTCCCACTTATGTAAGTGAAAGTTTGAGGGTTACAAAGAAGCTGCATAACCCCAAAACCGCAGGACTGTCAACACTAGCAGCTTCCTGCACAGAAAAGCTGTGATCAGGTGCCACGCTTTAATTACGGACTCTGTTGCATCCCAGAAGAGTCCAGGATGTTCTGCTGGCCTGTAGCTCTGGAAAGCTCAACCTTGTACTGAAATCAAGCTTAATTATGCCCTGAGGTTACAAGAGGAGAGACTATTTACATTAACCTCTGTACCACCTGTCTGAGATACCCGGCCCGATGTCACTCTTATAAACGGAAGACATCTACTATCGCTATTTAAAAGTATCGCCAGGATACTTTTTTCTTACATTAAACAAACAGACACATTACTTGACATCAATATAGAATAAATAAACAAAGCCGCTAATACCGATTTAAAACAAAGCTACAGTTTCAATTAACTTTTCGGATTGTAAGGGTCAGACAACCCAGGAGGGAAAAAAATGTCTGAAGAGAGGGAGACAAAAGTAATAAGAGAGTTTATAGCAGAATCTGTACATGCAGCTGGCATATATGTTCTGTCAGAGGAAGAGAGGCGTTGCGCTTATACCTCAGCTTCCTCCCCCCCCCCCCCCCCCGAGATGGTAAACTGAACTCAGTGACCTGCACCGAGCCCTTTCTATTAATGTCAACACACCAACACCATACATTAACATATGAAAACAGAGAGGAACTGAAAGCATCACTTAAATAAACAAAAATAAACTGAGGGAAATTGAGGCGTTTGCAGTTCATGACCGTATCAGCACATCCCTGTTGTCGAATCTTTGTGACACGCCATAAGAGAAACACTGGCAATATATAGATATTAAATCACTCGTATAATGCTTAAATCTACAGTTTGTAAAAAAACGCCGCTAGAGGGTGCACGATCAAAACAACAAAAATGCTGTAGTAACAATCTGTTGTCTTCAACTCAACCGCTGACGGCCATCATGTTAGAGGATGAGCAGGGCTTTAGACTAACTTTTTGCACTGGTTGCACTGGTGCGCCTAACTTTTTTTCTTAGGTGCACCAGCACAAAAGTTAGGTGCGGCCAAATTTTAGACCGCATCGCATTTAACGCATTTAACATTTAGCTGCTTTTACCAGTTCACTTTTTTTTATGTCCATTTAGGCAAAATTTACTTGTAAATGTTTATCTTACAAACTGTTTAACATTAAGTTCTTTATAAGAAGCACAAATCTACAGGAAAGGTAACTTACTGAAAAAGTGTTGGTGCTTAAAGTGCTTCATTGAAGTGAAATTTAAACTCATAAGATCTCAAGATAAATGGACCAGGGCTTGAAGGCTCCGTGTCAGAGCATTGCTTATGATTTTCGGACGGATCAGGTCTTAACTTTAATCAGGCCTTAAACTTTAACTTTAGCATTATTCACGAAAAAGTTGTGAATTGTTCTTTTCATCTTCTCTCATCATCCCCTGCTACATCCACTCTTGTTTAACTAACAGCATTAGTCTGCTCTCCTCTCTCTCTGACTGCAGCACATGCATTTTCAAACGTACATACCAGAGGTTGAGCTACAGTTTTTTTGTCTGTCATTTTGACTGACATGGTCGTAAAAAATCCGTCATAATTGTTATTACCCGTCACTATGGTTCAAGGTGGCGTTAGGTGGTAATTAGTATGTTCGTGACGTCATCACGCTGTACTGGCGTCTCGGAACTTGTTGTATTGTAATACAACCGAATGCCCAATAAAGCCGATACAGTTTTTGATACCATATTCAAGCCCTTTCCAAATCTGTGTTTATTTCGCTCATATCTTGTGTATGTAACAAAAGTTATGGCTGATGTTGGCTGAAGCGCTGTGATTTTCAGGAACGGAATTTGGAGTAAATCGTGTTTAAAGTTCAGTGATGAAATTAAAAGCACAACAGTCCAGTATCACAAGTAAAAGTCACTTTACAGTGGTGAGAGACTTACTCTATTAAAAATGTATCCTAGTGTTGAAGTCTATAAAAATACTGTACAACACCGTCTGAATAAAATGAAAGTAGCTAATGAAAATGGTGCAGCGCACACTTAAAGAACGAGAGCTCTGACATTATCACTACACAAGGAAACTAACAAACATTACTGGCAACAAATAATAAGCAGTGAAGCAAGTTTAAGTTGTTTATCATGTGCATATCGTCTGGACGTGATCATCTCTTGTATGTTTTGCGATCGCGGTCCGGCTCGCGTGCTGCAGACAGTGAGCGCTGTCATCTCACATAAACATGGTATAAAATAACTTTGCGTGACATAGTTTACACGGGAAATGTTCATTGAAACTCCTTCATTCTTCATGTTATTTGGTTTACTTTGATAGGTGAATCAGTAACAATGACGGGTGAAAACACGCAGGTCGCTTCGCGAGCAAATCACGCTGATGCGAAATGGGGATTTACAAATTGCCCTCTTTGTGATCTGACAAAATGAAGGACAGCCTTCAGATTTTCGAGAATTTTCAGTTAACGCGACCTCTGGAGCAAACACGTGCAGGAATGTCTGGACCAGGGCCAATCAGAGGGAGGTCCGCCCTTCACTATCTTTGATTGTTTTAGACCACGATATGCGCCTAATGTGTGTATGTTGTTGAATCACAGGAAGACTTTCAGAATTGCGGAGACTTTTCTCTTCGAACGGCTGGTCGCACCGGTGCGACCGCTGATAATTTTAAGTCGCACCATTGAAAAATAAGGTCGCATGTGCGACTAAATTGGTCGCACTCTAGAGCCCTGATGAGGTAAAGTTTTATAAATGTTTATAAATAATTATGGTCCATAAATAAGTGACTGTTTGAAACAAGCTTGTTGCTTGCTAGACACCACTTCCGCATTTGTCCACGACACTTATGTGGTTTCTACGTAAAGTAAAGGCGGTAACAACATTACAATACATTCCAAGTAGTTGGAAACGTTTGAGATATTGTAGGTAATCGGCTGAAGAATTTTTTTATAACACTAGCCTAGTGGCTTTATGATATTTTACAGCAAAATTGTTACAAACTACACCTTTAAATGACTGCTGTATACTGATGTAGTTCACCAGAGGCCATTGCAATAAGCACAGACAATATTTAGCATCATTTTATACATTAGACACCACTTACAGAGACACAATCATGTTAGTGCACATAGAGCGAGAAAACGATTATGGTGTGAAAGACTTAAGAGTGTGTGGGTGTGTGTAAGTGAGAAAAATAGAGAAAAGATTTTTAAGTCATGTGCGAGAGAGTGTGAGAGGAAAAATAGGGCAGAACATGAAAGAAAAACGCTGCATAACTCTCAGCGTTGGCGGTAGTTCTCTGGGGAAAGTGGATCCTGGTACAACTATTAAGCTTCCCTACGCTTAAGGACGCACACTTGATAAAAAATGATCCTTGTTTCTTTATGTGTTATTATAAGTTAACCTGGTGAGAGGGGGGTGTTGAATACAAATGGAATCAAGGGCCCATCATTACCAACAACTATATGATAATAGGGTAGTGCTGCTGGGCACAGAGATGGAGATAGCGGAGAAAAATGAGGAAACGTTTGGGGAGGGTGAAAAGCACGCACTCATGTGAGACTATGATGTAGGTCACTTTGCACCATAGTGGCGGTGAGTCACAGGACTGGATCAGTCTCTGCTTCCTCAGGCTGGTGACTCATCACTTTAAGCCCCTCCCCTTTTTTCCCATTAGTCACTAAGAATTAGGGGTATGACGAGATCCGATTGGTCTCAAGAGAACACAATTGGCATGATTGACTGCTGGGCTCGAAATTGTGACCATTTTAGTCGCGTATGCTCCCTAAATTTAACCTGTTCGAGCTCAAAATATATTTGGAAGCATTTGTGCGAGTGCACATTCTGTTGTAGTGTGACCTCTTTTCGCTACTGTACAGAACACGCCAATAACTGCACAAAGTATGCTGTGAGCTACAGTGACAGGCCCGGCCATTCATAGACAACATGATTTTCCATCCCGCAACGCTATTTTCCCACGTTTTTCTATGTAAACGCGCTAGATGGACGGGTTTCAATGTTCTCTTGCGTCTGCAGCGCCTCACGCATTGGGTTTACAGCAGTTTGTGCTGCCAGCACCGCAATGGGAGCGCGCAGTGTCCGGTTGAACAGCGGCTAGGCTGGCTGTATCACAAGTATAGCAATTGCAAGCATACATTACGTTATTTTAAATACATTCACAGTGAAACCTCTTAAAAAAAATGATCATTTGTCAAATACATATGTGCAATGTAAGCATAAAGCATGGTGTGTTTATGTAGTTTTAACTGTTTCTCATCGCCGATCTCAATGTTTCACTTTAGGCATCCTCCGATGCCAATTTGGTAGACATCGCCCAACCCTTATTCCCAATATAATTCAATAAATTGAATAAAATACTATTTTTCCATATATATTTACTCTTTGAGGATTTCTTAAAAAAAGTAAAAAAATGTCGTCCCATTCTTGTGAATCCAGTCTCGTCTCTTGAGATAAGTGTCTTGCCCCACCCCTACTAAGGACATGAGGCTTACACAGGGCCACGATGTTGTCAATTTTTCACTTCTTTGCTGAAGGAGATAACGTTTACAAAATGCGCTCTGTAGAGCAGTTTGTCCGTTAAGGGCTGCTGCAAAAACCATATGGTTATTTCCATGTAAGGTGGCCGGCGGTGTATGTAAATAGAAATAGCTCATTCTGAAGTAATAAAAACATAACGCTTCATTTTTTAAGGTTTTTATACACCTCTGAAGACATAGTTATGTATATTATATTGCAATATCTCTAAATAGATCCTCCAAAAAAATGACACACAACACCTTTAAGCAGTCATTCTTACACAGTTGCAGCTGCCTTCTAGGGGACTAAAATAGAATTTCATAAGTGACTAATGCTCCACATAGGCTGCAGCTCAATAAGTCAGAAAAATGTTCAACTTTACACAAGCAGACTTGTGTTGCCTATATGCTGGAAAAGATTTTTTGTCACAAATGTTCCTAATACTCTCCTCAAATGCAGCATAGGAACGTAACTCACTAGCGTTTGGGACTGAACCAATGTCATCTTAGTTAACACCATGTTCATGACCGAGAATAAAACAGCCCACACAGTGCTATCATTGATATAAACGTTTAGCCACACGGACAGTTCAGTAGCTCATCTTTATTTTCCTCCAAAACAGAACCAGTTTTAATTTGTACTGCTATTTTCTGCAAGGGATTGCCAGCGAACCTCAGAGTTCTCAAGAACGTCAGCTGTAGATCGATTCAAGAGTACAGAGTGTCGGATAACAGACTAATACACTACAAATGTCTTAGCAATAGTCAGACAATGTTGGCGGGTCAAATTCCATCTTGCAACCTCGCAATGACTGCAGCTGTGAACAATTTAAAGTGGCAATATGTCAGTTATTTTGAGTAAACATTAGCTAAAACCAATTATTGAGCAAGTACGGTATAGAACTTTGTTTAAAACGGTGGCAGTACCCTTGCGGGATTCAATACGGAAAGCTTGTAATAATGGTTTGTATTTTGCACTGTCGGGTCATCTTTGCTGGAGATCCTGATTTGGTGTCTGTCGTCTAAGCGTTATTTCGTCACATTCGTACACAGAACGAAGAGGATCCGGCTGCTAGCCAGCTCGTGGATGCTGCAAGTGATCGGCTATTCGTAGCGTGTACTCACAACTGTTGGGTAGGATTTATACAACTTTTAATATTATTTTTTGGCGACGTTTTGGCAGCGTTGACATCTGGGAATCAGTTGTGAAAAACAAGAAAGTAAGAACTGATGACAGTTTACCAAGAAAAAATTAATGTGACTGGACTAGTGCGAAAACAAGAATTTATATTGGCAAGACATTTCAAAGGTTGTGTGAACTTTATTTCTTCTGAACTGGTAAGACATTACAATATTTCAATAGATTACACAAAAACCGTAGCTCCCTAGTTGTTTTACTGACATTTTAAGGAAATACCTCCGCACATCAACTGCAATAGCAATTACAAACTGAAATGGCGCCAATGAGGCCAATCCTATGTAGCACTGATTTAAGGCGAAAAGTTAATGTCAACATCACACTACTCAACAGAATCTCTTTTTTAAAAGGTATTCAGTAGCTCTCAAACACTAGACTATAAGCAAAGTATTCCTACTCTAAATCTTGAGCAATTGTTTACAGTTGCCCAACAATAAATTAGCCAAAAATGCTTGCAAACTGGTATTATTGTTTATTGTCTTGTATTATCTCTACTGTGTTAAATTGCTTTTATAGCGTTAATGTTTGTGTGTCAATTGTGTCAACCCTAACCCTACACATTCATATTCTGACATTAATTGATGACACCTAATATAAATTTCATTTTTATTTTGGAGCCAGTAATAAAATGGCAGGCCAATCCAACTAGGCCAGCAAGAAGCTTAAATATAGTTGAGCTCTAAAAACATATCCAAAATAATGACCTCATCCTAAACATATAAAATTAGCATTTGAAAATTATGTTTATAAATGAAAAGAACACTGAGCAGCAGACATTTAAGATTCGTTGCACACCGTAATCATTCATTTTGATGTTGTAGATGTAACACATAATCAGAGTCAGCATCACTCTGCCACACAAAAACACTACACCTGCAGAAAAAGGCATATTTGACGTCCAGCGCTGTAAGTAAAGTCCATGGTGGCGTGTAAAAGCACATGGAAACAACGCCCTTTTATCACGGCAGCTGAACACAGCAGGGTGAAGCTAACAGGCTTGCCAGGGCTCTTTTGTGGTCAAAACCAAGAGGTAGCAATTTTCCAATTAAGCCACATTTTTATGGGTTCCTTGGACAGCGGAGGGAAATGGAAAGCCCTAAAAGCAAACAAATAAGTGCGGTGCAGCACGTGGAGACCAAATTAGCATGTCCCAATGAGCCTTGTTATGGCATAAGAGACGGGCTCCGACTCAGGATGTGCTTGCCTTTTCCTCACAGACAAAAACCTGGCACAAACAAAGACAGTCAAACAGGGAAGGGATTTAATTAGATCAAGGTCAGTAATAAGATTAGGTTTTACCTAAATGTCTGTGGGAGGACCTACATGTACGATCCTGTAAGAAAATATAGGACCCAAAAGATTTGTCTTGCCTCTAAATAGCTTGACCTTCTACAATACCTAAACTGAGTGAGCTTCAAAAACAGACCCATTCTTGTACAAAAGTCCCGGCAACGGGGCCAGCCTGGTCATAGCAGAGGAACCCCCTGCTCCCCCATTAATTGTCACTGACCTACATACATCCACAACGGCACATGCTTCATTGAATGTGTGGAGAGCCAATACAAATAATAGAAAAATAGAGGAGGTCTCTGTAAGAAAAGAACTTAACGAGTTCTAACACAGTCGATAAAGCCTTTTGAACATTACCGTTACATAGGAAGATCCAAGTGGCTTTACATTACACATGCAGAAGGAGAGAGAGAAATGGAAATGGAATAAAATATGAAGTGAAGTAAACAAGCATTGGGGGTCTTTGAGGAGCTCCGGTATTATAAGAAAACTGGCCAAGGACTCTTTGGTTTTGTGTGTACTTTGAGAAGAATAGCTACAGCTTATTGCAACACTGCAAACGAAAGCTGTTGTAACGTAGAGATAATGAATGAGAGAGCAAGATAGAGCAAAGCTGATTGGACATGGAAGCAAAGCACCAGGTAAAGGAAATCAAACTAGGTCAAATGTCAGATTCTGTGGAGGTGGGATTAGAGAGTTGTTTGGTTTGACTGGTTGTCAAGGATCCGTTAACAGTGCTTTTATTGCAGTTCGACCTTACAACTGCCGTAACCAGCCCTTCATCTTGACAGAAAGTCAAACACACACCTCACACAAAAGGGTATAAAACACATACACGGTATTAGTGCTGCATGAGTCACTAAGCTTTCTCTCGGGTATAAATACCATCAGTCTGGGGTATGCTCCTCTGAAAAAGAAATAGTTTGCCTAAAATGTAAATATTTGTCATTATTTAATCGCCTTTGTGTCGTTTCAAATCTGTAATACCTGCTAGTAAGGTTTGGAAGTTGAAACCAGAAATTAACACCATAAAAGTATTATATTTGTTACATTTTGTAAAGGCCATAAAAACAAGCTTTATTCATTATGAATATGAAAACACTTTCCAAGATATTCATCAAAATCTTCCCTTTGTGTTTTATGAAATAAAACAATAGTCATACTGGCTGGGAACATAAGGGCGAGTGAATTCATTTTTATTTTGGGTGAACTTTCCCTTTAATTACTGTGAGAATGACTACAAAGTGGCAGCTTTATAACTTCTTTATGTTTTTGTCAAGTGATTTAAAACTTCGAGCAAAAGGCCATCAGACACCAGGAATTATTTCCTCTCCTCATTAAGATGAAGATAATCACGGGATGGGTAGTGAAGCCATTGCCACAACTCTATTATCTATTAAGTGTACTCGCCTCATTAAACCACACTGTTCATTTGTGGCGCCCTACAGAATTCATTCTGATAATTAACAATCTAGCGAGTGAGGAAAACGCGAGCTCTGCGGGACAAAGCCATTCGTTTTGTACCCTCCGTAGAGGAATATTTCAGACGATGTTTAATAACACTTCTGACTTTTCTACCAGGGGAAACAAGATAAAAGCATAGAACAAAAACAGCAGTACTGATGAGCTGTGCGCACAAAGCCCTTATTTCATCCTGCCGTCACATTAGGGAAGTCCATAAAACAAAATTCATTACGATAAAAGACGTGAATCACAATGCTGCACTGTAAAAGAAAGTGAAATGTGAAAGGCCCATCCGAAATCTTCCTGCAGGGAGCTCGGAAAACTGCACCAGACATTCTCGGTTGAAAAAAGCCTGCTGGACATTACAGACATGCTGAAAACTATCTTAGCTGGCCTTCTTCCTTTTAACCTTCCGCAGCCTGATGGCCCTCCGAGACACACCAAACCCCCTCTCGACGGGGCCCTCGCCAGAGCAGGTTTCAACCCCCAGGCTTGCCTTTTTTTTATTGCCTGTGTTTATAGCTGGTCTTGGTTTCTCCTTCTGCCCCCTTTTCCTTGACATTTTATGGCGTGCAATATAAGAGACGCCCTTCACCCCCTGTCTGAGTTTTTAAGTACCTCATCCACACATTATTTTTTTCTGCGTCGAAATCCGGCCCTCAGGAATTCGCTTGATGTCATTGGCTGTCAGGAAACACCACAATGGGTCGTGCGCAGTCTTTTGAAACTGATCATGCACAGCTGGACGACATTTATCTCCGACCAGACGGCTTACAACTTAAAAACACAATTTCAAGCTTTTTCCTAGTCGTATTCGCACAACTTCCCCACTTAAATCTAGTTTCAACGCTCTCGTTCTCACATCATCGGTATGTTCGTTTTATTCCTTGTCTTTTGTATTAACAGTCGTTCTGTAGTGCGGGTGGAAGTAAAACAGATATACGGCCATCCATCTGTGATCAAGACAATCTCTCAAGAGTCTAAGAGCGTCTGAAGTTAGAGGGCCCGAGCAGAATGGCTTTCGAAGACTTTAACCTTAGCCCAAAATCTGTCAACGTGTTTGGGCACAGCGCTCTACAAATCCGCCTTAGCGCTACATTAATAGAACTTCGCACTCCAGCTGTGTATCCTCAAACTGATTAAAGTCCAAAAAGAGAGAATAAGAAAGCTAGAACCAGAGGACCACAACTTTGAGTCGCCAAACGCGACCTCCAACAACCTCATTATCTGCACAGTCACTGAACTCTCTAACCTTTTCCTTGCTAGCCCTCTTGTGTGCTGGTGGTTCCCACAAAGAGATCCAGAAACCCATAACCTGATAGCACATGACTAAGATCATCTCATATGAAATATGGCTGTAAGGCAGTACATTAAAGTAAGCAACAGCCATTACAGCTAAAGGGCTGTACATCTGATTTGGAAGGGCGCCATGTGTTGCAAAATCTTGCCTCATGGCCTCGTGCAGGTACAAACCTCACTGTTCTTTCCCTGCCATGATTACAGAGCAGCAGGGCTAATGTTAAGCCTTCGGGTAAAAGTCGTCTCTCTGATCTGAAACTTTAAGACACCAGACGGGTGTTGTGCATGCCAGGCATACAGCATTATAAACATCTGCCCATTAACCTGCCAAGGGTCATTGTCATCCTCACTAAATGAATTTAGTTCTTACCTTTCATACATAATTAACTTTTTCATCACCGAGATGAAAATCTGCATTTGGGAATCCTGCAGTCAGGGGCTGAGATTGTGTTTCCCTCCTCATGATTTGGATCATGTTAAATCATATGTAATATTGACATCACATGACTACTGAACTACTCTATTTTGGGTTCTGTTTAAGTCATTGTTTTAGGCACTAAAAAGGCATTTGAACTGTGCTGTCCACATTTTAGACCACAGCCATTCACGGTACACCACCAGCTGGTCACATTTTTGTATGCCTCAGCTTCCCCCCTTCAAAATGGCACAGATGTGGGGGGTGTTTGCCGCTGATCTGCCTGGATGTGCGCCGCCGGAACGCCAGCAGGCCCAGTCTCCATTGCAAGCTCAGCTCTGTATTTAAGGCTAAGAGAAATAAACACTCCGTCAGCCAGCCAAAACCAAAGCAACACAAGCGATTCTTATGCCAACAAGAGCTGCTGGCAAAATGCAAGCTAGCAGCTCTCCAGTTCCGTGTTCAACAGCAGGCTTGCCACACTGTCTGGAGGTCAGGCAAACCCCAATCCTCCACTAAGCCACGGTTTACCAGCGGACGAGGGCTGTTCTTCTTTGCTTTTACTATTTCCCTCTCAAACTCTTATAATTCACCCCTCTTTTTTTCTCCTCTCGACTGCAGACGGGCCAGACTGTTGCTCCCACCGGCACCGCTCAGTTCATGGGAAACAATAAAACGCCACATGCGTTTCCTTAGTTAGGCCTTCCATGCCGAGGCTCATCTACACACCGGTAATGAAAAAGATGCTTCTCTGCCATTCTGTAAATTATACCGTACAGATATTGTGGTATTTTAGCCATACACTACACGCTCTACAAGACGTAAAATTAAAGCATTGGTCTGTCCAGGCATGGGTAGTATTGCCAAAATTACATGCAAAGGTAACAGTAATTTTACAGGTATATCTCACAAAACTTGATGATGGCTATATAATTTGATTTAATTAATTGTAAACTTAATAAGTTTCAAGAAAGAGATCACTCAACTAATTTAATCGTTTTCTCTATTGTGGAACTGGATGGATGCACACTAAAATATGTTTAATCATAAAAAAGCAACTAATATTCTTTACTTCCGCTTGCAAAAAGCTTTGATTGGAAAAGACAGGACACATGACATTAATGAAATGGCTTATGTACTGTAAGCAGACATGCATTACAACATTAATGCTCCAATAGTTTATACCAACTCAAGCAGAGGGATGCTATGCATCCAAGCTTAACAGTTTTTTTTATATTTAATAAAGTGGCCGACATTTGTAGGAAGATTGCCCTTTTCTGTCTGCCATCTTATTTTTTTAAATGGCAGCACTAACACACCAAAAAAAATTTTTTTTATAGCAGTGTAGCAGAACTATGCTGATTATAACTTCATGCCACACAGCATCAGCCCGTTCGGACTTCTTTCAATGAACGCATGTTTACCGCAGATCAAGTGCATTAAAAAAAAAAAACCACTATACCGGAATGTTGTAAGGAGACTGATGAATATAAAGTTAACAGTCTTTAACTGGGGGAAGGGAAGCAGAAAGATCAGACTGCCTGCTTTCATTCTGCTTGGTCCCAGGCAGCCTTCAGAATGATGGAGAGCTTTTCAAACACTCTGTGATGGATGCCTCCTGAGAAACCAAGCGCTAGAGCCTCTTGCTGTGCGGAGGCAGCAGGCCCCAGAGGTCAGCCAGGCAGAGGGCTTAAAATCCCTCTGATGGTCATGAAGGTGCTGGGGTTTGAAGACCACAACAGAACCAATCATATGACACACTACTGGAGAAAGTATAAAATAAGACATAAGTACCGTGAATATGCGATACGCTACAGCACACATCACATGCATGATGTCAAAGTAACGCACCTCTGCAAACATCAATTATTCAAAGTCTCGTGTTCTTACGCAAAAAACAGAATGTGGCGGTCTGGTTTTAATTATTGTAGGGTTTATCTGAAAGAGCACTGCAGCAAGTCATTGCACTTCAGTCAATGGCTCTCTAGGGTCTGTTCAGCTCCTTGTGCAAGCTACCACTGATTTTCGTTGCCAAGTGGAAACTCTGATAGATTGCATGAAAAGCTCTAGATAACAGGCATATGGTTACTTGACCCGTGTAATCCACCGCTGAATGAATCTCTCTAATGCAACAATATGTGGAAAAATAAAACCAACTAATACAACTACATCACACCCTAACATGCTTGTTAACAACAAAATATGATGGGCTTTATGATATCTTAGCGGCACATGGCATCATTTACAGTTTGTCTCCAAAAAGCTTCAAACATAGACTGTGGACACATCCTTGCATCTCAGTATGGCTCTTCATGCCCGTCTCAAGACGCATAATACTCTGGCAGGGCAGGACTGTTCTCCGTAAGAAAGGGATGCTGAGCTGCAGAACAAATCATCCCTCAAACAGGCTTACACAAGATTAGCAATGTTGACATGCCCTTACAATCACTGGAGACCATGTTTCGAGACAGACACAGGCCCCCCGAAATGTCACGCTCGTGTTGCACACACATACCATACACTCAGACAAGACCGTAAAGGCTGTACTACCGTGTGCATTCTCTATTATTTATGAAAATAAATTCATAAAAAACATATACTCGGGATAAGACATACAATTGCAAATTACACATAATCAATTATGATTCGCAATGAATTAATTTCGATTTACATCCTGTTTGAGAGGTACCAACATTTGGAGTAAAGCTTTTAAATGAAGAGCCATCAATTATTCACAACTCCGCCTTGAGAGGGACATAATACACCACAATAAAATGTTTTAACCAAGTTACCAGACAGTCTCTCAATCTAAATCTACAGTTCAATGAGTTCATGAGAATGCGGACTAGGGAAAACCCTTCAACGGGAGCTTGATATTTAACATGCACGAATATAAACATTGAGGTTTATGAGTCCTCAATAACCCCATTACATTCCAGAAAATCGAGTCATCTGTTTACGAGAGCGTTCAAATGCGACAGCTATCTACTAGACTTTGAAACACAGCCTACATGTTGTACTTGCAGGAAAATACCCACACTCGTATCAGCTGACGTGTAACGTTAGTTGCCACCGTGAGCGCCCCTCTAACCCCCCTCCAACCCCCAAACATTAAGCCATCGGGGGAGGAACACGAAATCAAATTGTCCGCGTAATGTTAGATCAGAGACTATGTTAAGAACATAGATTTTCCGTTAGAGAAAACAAAAGGCCACCTACAGTGATTTGAGCCGCTCCAGTGCGAATTTCTGTACCCGCGGGCCGCTCCCGACACGAGGCCTTTATCCGGCATCAAGCAGCCGCGGTTCTGGTGGTAGTAATCCATGCTCAAAAATGGGTTTGGACTTGGAGTCAGTCCAACGACGTCCACACTCTCGTACATCTTGGAAAAAGCAAATATTCTCCAAACGTAACGTTAAACGCCTTCTGTGTGTTATGTTTCTTCTACTCAGTTTTCAGTTTGAAAAGGCAACAACACAACACTGGCAAAGTTTGCGTTTAAAGTAAAAAGTCTCGTGTCACGACATCTACACAGAAGCGTCTCTATGCAAAATGCAATTAAGCACAAATGCATGCATAAAAACAACTTTAAAGAAAACGTGTTATGTGTGTAAGTCTGTTCAGCAGAAACTCGCGCTGTCCACGGGGAATGAACTACATCGTTCGGATCTTAAAATCCTGCACCAGTTGTTGCAACACTACGATCGGAATTGCAGCTGTATATTGGACCTAAACATGAGATTGACTGCACTATCCCGCGCGCAGACGAGGACAAGTCCGTACAAACGTCCGAAAACTGTCTCGAGCGAATGTTTTAAAAAGCGCACAAACGCCTCATTCACCTCCTCGCTCCAAACGAAGCGTGTGCTACAACTATGTGTTAAAAGACGATGTTTTGACGTACATGTACTGTAGACACACACACATTCAGCCGTCCGAATCGATGAGAGATCTAAATCTTATGAATAATCCTGTTGTAGGGGTGCTGCTCCAACGAGAGAACTTGATCCGGTGTTTCCAGACCCTGCGCAGACGCGAATTCAAAGTAATGTCTTTAGCATCTTGTGTCGATCGGCTCACATACTTATGGGGAATTTCTCTTCAAAAAACAAAAGCAGTCTTCGACAGGGCAACTCAGATCTTCACGCACTTCCCAGGCTATCCCACACCGCAATTCTTGACGAGTGTCAGCAGCTGCGCAGAAACTCCGCCCACTTCCACCCCCATTCCGACTGCCTCTCTCTCATTGGCTGCTGATAAACCTAATCTCAATCTTATCAATGTGCTATCTATGCACAAGAGAATCAGTCAACCTTAAGAACTAAAGGATAAGTTTGCTGAAACTCATGTGTACATGGTTCTTACAGGCGTTATCTTTTCATTAAAAGCTTTTTTACAACAACCTATGTAATACAGCAAGTAAACTAATAAAATAAGGAGGTACAACAAAAGCGGAAAAACAAATGCGTATAGGTATTTATAACACATATATCAGCATGAATAATGTCTTATTTATGTCTTTAAAAAGTATTCTGCTCAAATTAGTCAGTACTTTAGTTAACCACCATGCTGTCAATCTATAAAGTAGACAAACGCAAACCTCAGGACTTCTTTATCAATTCAAACCGAAGTAAACAACATTTTGTAACACTATCTGGCGACTAAAAAATCCATAGACACTGTCTGGAAAGTGTTGCTCATAACAAGGCAATGAACACTTGGGCTGCAGCTCTGTAGCATCCGTCAGCTCGACGCACCAAGGTTCCTGCCATCCGCTGATGGCTCCATCCATCAGTGAAACGACATATTAGCCTCCCCTTATTTTCCGACTTCAGCCCTCACATTTTTGTCCTTGACATGTATGAGGTACTTCATTGATTTTTCACCATCTAAAATATTAGCCTGTACTGCTTATTCAATAAATACACGTTTATTAATGGACAGTCCTTTTGATTCAGCCAGATCACATTATAACTGCTATGAAATTGTCAAGAAAATACGGCGCCTCTAAGAATAACGCTTCACGTTTGCCGCTTTACATCTTTATTACAGGACAAACATCAGATAAAACAGGCCATACTATGTCAAGAGTATGTATAAAAAAGGACACGATGACAGCTGTGATGCATAACATTTAAGAATGTTATATGAAATAACTGGCTCAAGGAATGCCATGCTATTGCAGTGGTTCTCAAAATGTTTAATTGTTTGTCTCCATCCCTTTGCGGCCCCGCAAATAAAGACTTATGATCTTAAACTTAGAATTTTAATGGAAAATTAACTATTTTTTGTGGTTGTCTTATTTTTATTTTTGATTGCATAAAATATATGATAAATTTATATATTTCATAAAATGCCACAAAATCTGTTGCCCCCCAGATCCATCTTGGGGCCCCCCAGTTTGAGGACCACTGTGCTATGGTTCCACTGTAGTGTCCTACTGTAAGCTACATGTGACATTGATGGGGGGCAAACAACCATAAATTCTCAACACCCTGAGATTGCAGGAGTTGAGAAGGGCAGTATAGTGGGGGAGGAGGGGTTGTATTGGGCCTGTTAGGAATTCAAAGACTTTATGGAGCTTTAGGAGGAAATGCATGAGCAAACCTGCTGGCAACTTGAAAGTGTGAGGCTATTTATTACCCTCAATCTATCTCCTCCCCCTTCGCCTCCTCCAAATATGCATTAAAAGCTTCTTTAAGCTTCACTTCTTATCAATGTTTCCTGAGTGCTGAAATATGATTGTCACGAGAAGATACATGACATTTGGGCAATGTCTTTAATTAGATAATATGTAGCCCAATGCCAATGCAATTAGTCTTGAAAGTGAGTTTTGAAAGTGTTTGCACTCTGGGAGCAGATGGGTGTTTGTATTCACTCACAATACCTATAATCTTCTAATGGGAGGAGCCATCATTCAATACAGTTACAATGAGTGCTTGTGCTGACCCGTTACAAAGTAGAGCAGTATGGATGTACCACATGCTATTATCAAGACAAAGCTTAAAAGATAAGGTTGTTAATCAAATTCACACATTCTCAACACCGTCAAATTTCTTTAACACATTTCTCTGTCACTTCACTAAAGGCCACTTCAAATGGCCCATTTGTATGAAAAATAAGGCAAAGCAAAGTTACAAAACATGATCTCGCAGGTTTAATCTCAGTGACCTTGTCCTCAATCTCAGTACATTCAGACCATTAACTCTTCTGTGAACCTTGCTGAAGCGAGACTTACATTAAAAGAGCTATCTTAGCACTTAAAGCCATAGGCCTGAGTGTCATTATTACTCAAAACTCATACATCATTGTAAATTACGGTACAATATAAAAGTATAAGGCAGTAAGCACCAGCTAACTGTAACCAGCATTAACATTGCTGTTTGTTCACTGATCCTATAGCAGCTGATGCTTATTGCTGTGGTAAACATATGGTGGAGATTAGCTACTGTGGACCACCGCTCTTCCAGATGTGTAATGTTTGCGGTTGAAGGCTATTGACAGGTCTGCAGAGCTGCTGATGATCCTGATCGCTTGAGCAGTCAGGTCACATTACTCTTGGCTCAAGGTCAAGGATTAAGTGATGAGAATAGATCCGGCCTGCACAAGTGATCCTTACGTTGGCTTGTTTGTTTATTTGAATGTGGGTATGTGTACTTTTGTTTGAGATGTATGTGGGATATTAAGAGTTTAAAGAGGTCATATGATTTTATTTTAACACAGTTCCTTACTGTTTTTATTTTAGTAAAACATTTGAAACAATTCCAATTTAATTGGCGGGGTAATAGAGGTTTAATTAAAATTTCTGTTAAGCTCAGGGTGTAGCACGAAGGGTCAAGTCTACACCTGTGCATCCACATCCCTTGTCCCCCAGCTATGCATCATAATGGCCTATTGACCTTCTGACCCCTCGTGTTCAAGCCCACAGATGAACAGCTCAATATCACACATGGCCATTCAGTATTATATCTATACATCTACATAAGTGTGCTTTATAAATGTCCACTATGTATGATTACCGCTATCATCTAACACATCATGTTATAAATTCTCCTTAATTGCCAAGCTCTTAACGTGTTGCTGTGGGCCCTTTACTGCTACGATGTGTAGTGACCAAAATGATGAATCTTCCTTCTTTTATCTAGTAATGGCCCGAGCGCATATTCGGTCTAATAGGGAAATGTTGCGTGCTGGTTCAAATGTTAATGGTCCATCTGAAATCTCCTGCTTAGCCAGCAGGTTGGGGAACAAAAGCCCCATAGAGGTGCAGCTTGCAGGGTCTGGACATGACAAATGCAGCTGAGACCGGAGCAGCGGTTGCTGTGGAGCTCTGGGGAGGGAAAAGAGGGGGCAGTGGAATGATCTACCAAACCCGAGCCTCATTGAGGGAGTCGCACAGGGGGGCAGCGGGGTCACCCCATCATCATCACCATTTCAAAGAGCCCAAGAGTGAGGAGGAGCAGCGTGCGGGTGGGGGAGGTCTGTTGACCCCGACCAGTGTCCCTGCAACACTCCATCTTCTGTAGATGGTTATGGCATGAAAGGAAGCCCCCATCATCTCTGCTCCTGGTCACAGGGACCACAACAGGGAGAGGGGCGAGAGACAGATAGGGGTTTGCTCTCTGAACAGGCATATTACCTTGACACCCCCTAGAGGAAAGACCCTCACCCCCGACACTCTCACTCTTCCAACTCCCTTTCACATGGAGACGAACACACACACACACACAAACACACACACACATACAAAAACCCAGTGGGACTGCTCGGTGATAGTTGGCCCCAGGCAGGAAGAATTTGGAACATTGTATACACGGGCAAAAACAAAAGCCAGATATGAGAGACAGAGTTCAGAATCGTCACACAAGCCGCGGCAAGCCAGACCCAGAGCAAGCCTTCCAGGTCACCAAGCTCCCTATCTTATCAAAGCAGACCCACTCCCTGTGGAGGACCCCATATCAACACTCATGAGAACATCAAGCGGCCTTTGTGGTAATGCACGGCCTTTACTGCCAGTGGCTTAAGCCTAAGCTCCATGCATATCAAAAAGCCCCAAATGTGCTGGCCAAACCCCTGCTTTGCATATAGATACGGAGCCTATTGACATATCGATTCTCCTGGCCAAGGAGCCATGAAAACAGCCAACGCAAATCCCCCCTTTAATCAGCGAAAGCCCCCTAAAGCAGTCTGAACTCGGAATAAGAGCCAGTCAGTATGCTACAGTGCACTCACAATCGCCTGGCAAATGCGCCGTTATGACTTGTTTGACCCTCCTCTCCAAGTGCACTGGCCACTTTGAGAGGGTAATTAACCCATCGTACCCCTCCCCTTGATACAATTACAAAAGAAACACAGCATTCCTCAGGCTCTCTTGTGCACTTGCATTGGGAAAGAGGGGTAACAGCAGGACGCGAGGCTGTTGGCCGGGTCGTGATGCTCACCTTCTATAGATAACCGGTTCAGTCGTTGACAAGTGCACAAGTAACTTACATTTATAAACATTGCATTAACATTTATGAATCTGACAGACGGTTTTAGCCAGAGCGATTTACAAGGCATTCGAGGTATACATTTGATAAGTATGCATGTTCCCAGGATTGAACTTATGACCCTGACAAGTGCCTTGCTCTACTAGTTAAGCTACAAGAACACGAAAGATTGATGAATTGTTTGGATTTTAAATGAAGGGAAAATAGTTTGCCATAAAATGCTTATCATGTCATATATTAAGATATGCAAGGCAGTAGTGATGCCAAGGTCACAGGTTCATAATAAGATGCTTCAGATCAAAGTCAGGTTATGCTATGTTTTGTCAGTGTATGGATACAACAAGCTTAACACAACATACACACACCAACAAAATTTTTCTGCTTAATGCATTAGGTATGATAGGTTCACAATTTGTCAACACTGTTCCAAGTTTTAACTAGTATTTATACATCTGCTTTTGGCAGTGTTATATAAAGTGTTATATATATATCTCTCTGTCACTCCCCGTTTCTCCTTTCCTTTTTGTGTAACTGTGCTTCTTGCATGCAGAACAAGAAACACCTCCTATAATCCACTCCTCTGAGGGAAATGAAAAGGGGAAAAGGGAAGGAGAAAGATGAAAGAGGGTTGGGTAGTTACGATGGATTACAGGCTCACGGAGGCAGTGGGGGAGGCCGGTGGACTGATAATATTTAACCAAACCCGGGTGGACCATCTGGAACCAGCCCCCCTTCATCAACAGTCCAGGTCTCACATCTGGGCCCTCCTTTAAAGGAATAACTCACTTCTGCTTTCAAACGAATGACGCTGTTTTGCATTATTTGGAAATAACATAAACACGTGACGTCCCAAACCTCGTTGAAAAACACTTCCCATGTGATAACACAAAATTTGAGATCATTTAATTACATCTCAATTGTGAAACCACTGGAAGAGAATTTATCTTATCTTTTCTTATTTATGTGGAGAGCAAAGGAACTACCAGAGAGCTGTCTGGTTCTGTCAAGTCAAAATAAAAATACTTATATTAAAATGATATTTGGACTTTTGGAAGTTGCTTTCATGTTTCAGATTGAAAAAAAGGAAATATCTTGACTTTTTGACTTTGATCTGGATGACTTTTACCCATATTCTTACTTTTAATCACATGCTATTTTAGTCCTTTTCTCTTCCTGCACATGCATCTCTTGGTCCTGCAGTCTATACTATTAGAAAGGTTGGGATTTCCCCTAATTCCCCTGAGCAGCTGCAGACCCATGTGGGGTTGGGTGGGGGGGGGGGTTGTGCATGAACAAGAACAAACACACTGACCCCCGGCCCAATTGGCCAGCCGCTCTGGTCCCCATTCCGAGAGCCACTGCACTTCCCGTCTCCAAACTCCAGTCTGAGAAAACAACCACACTGTCACTCCAAAGGCCTTTCCACATATTTGTAATAGCAGAGCCCATTCTCAGAGAAATTAAAGTTTGACTGGAGAATATGTCAATTTGGGTCAAACTTTTACTTTGATGATGCACTTCTCTTTCTGAGTTATTGCTTATTGGTATTGCAAAGCAGTCTAGGACAATGATTAAACAAGTATAATTGGCACGATCAATAAAAATAGATTTGCCCTCCAATTCCCGAATAGGTAATATAAAGAATGTGAAGCTGACGTCACGCCTTATGTTGCATGTTGCAGTGGCGCCGCCATCTTGGGAGGATAATACTCCACTGCTATAATTGTTTTGATACTGTTACTTGTTTTGTTTGATGTATGGAAAAATCAAAAGTCAAAGAACCAGGGGCTTTTCCTGAATGACTCTGTGTGATGTTATTGCAGTCTTTAACAAAGCAAGACCAACCTACCATAGTTATATTACCTAGTCAAACAAGAAAAACAAAACACTGCATTGAACGCACTAGCAGCGATCCTCCCAAGATGGCGCAACATTCAACGCGTTGTGATATAGCTTCACATTCTCTATAGCTAAATGAAAAACCCAGACACACTTACAAGAGAAAAAAAAGAGGTAGAAGATGCTAGAGTCACTGTGTTAATTCAGCATTAACAAAAGGAAACAGTTCTACCAATGGAAAATGTAGTAAAAGTTAAAGTTTGAGAAAACCAGAATGCACGTAGAAACCTTCTGATTAAAGTTTAGACATTCTGTTTGGGTTCAACAATCTTGTAATTATACATGGAATAAGACACATGCAGAAAAACACAACAATAACATTCTCTCATTCTATGAAATCTACTCCCTCTATGCCAGAAGCGAAACGCTCCTGTAAAATCCAATACACCATTTTCAGTTTGTCTTCAAGCCAAAAGCACAGAGATCAAAAGAGCTGAGCTCAGCAAATTTATGCACCGGCCCCTTTCCATCTTCCCTCTAGTTTCAAGGGTTCACATATCTTTTAACTCACAATAAACTTCACTCTTAACACTACAGTATAATGCTCAGCACAAAAACAAAATCAAAAAAATTGCTCAATCCATCAATACACACTGTAGCGTTTTAAAAGTAAACAGTCTTCAGAGAAATGACGAAAATCAAGATAACGAAACTATATCATCAAATCCGCTGACCGATCAGACTATGTTTTTTAAAATGACTTGATGTGAGACAGAGCAACCACAGAAGAGTTCCAAGAAATGACTGCGCTTCTGGACACATGCCATCCATAAGTATTCATGGGTGGGATTGTTTCGGTAATTATGTGATTTTACAATTTGGACCTCATTGGAACTGTAAAATACAACATTCATTTTAAAAGTCAAAGTAATTCAAAACACACAAAATGTTTAAAAATGAGAACAGTGAAACCTAAGCCATTGATACAGTTTTGTTGTTCATATTCATATTCGTAGATCCCTTCTTAGACATCCAATCTCTTTTAACTAAATGATCTATATAATGTTGGTTGTTCAGGTGTCCTGACAACAGAATGTTAGTTAGGCTCACACCAGCTTCAAGCGTTACATTTAAACTGCAACCATTAACAGTTTAACCTTAGCAATTGGTAATTGTCACAATTACCCTCCCTTCACAGAAGAAAGAACAGCAGTTGTCAGCGACCACAGGGCAGGGTACAAAATCAAAGCAGAAAGCCAATAGCATCTCTCGAACACAATTAGCGAAAAGGAACTCTATGCTCCATGTGCCACAAATGATTAGCAAATGAACTTTTCCTTTTGGAGTAGTCGAATAAGGCAGTTTTTTCATCTCCCTGCCAGCCTCTTAAATCATTTCTTTCTAGAGCATTCCAGAAAGCTGCTGAACTGAGACCTGAATGATATAGACATGATGGCATAAGGGTTTGGCAGGAAGATTACCGGGGGGTCATTCCCTCTTAAACAAAATTGTTGCCTAATCAAGATAACATTAACATTCTTCAACAGAACAGATTTCTTTCCGCATAAATTCTCTGAATCTATGCTAGCAGAAAAAAATGAAGGGATAAATAAAAGGCCATTTTTCCACCTGGGATTAAAATCCATCATGGGAGCTCCCTTACAAGTGGTTAGTGGAGACACATTGCTTATATACCTCAAAGTAACATCCATCTCAGATAGGAGGGTCTTTTTGACTACATCCATCAGTCACTGCATCAGTGTGTTATTGCATGTTACAGCACAGTTCTTCCTCAAAGATATACTTGAATTTACTAGGCACACATGAAAAAATTTATCTAGGTAAAAATGTGAAAACTTAAATTTCTGTGTGTGTGTGTGTATATGTACAGTATATTTTGGTAACTGAAAAATATACTGTGCATGTGTCCTATTGGATGACACAGCACAATTTTTGAAAACAAACTTTTGATAATGTATCATTTTGTATAACCTATATTTATTATAGAAAAAGAGCATAAGAGAGATTTATGTTCATAGTTAATTTTTGCTGTCACACTATAGGACACATTTACGGTATATTTGTCAGCTACCCATATAATGTGCATTTCCAATCTGTATCTAAACCAAAAACATTAAAGTTTTGTATGCTCTCGCCGAAATGTCAAAAAAACATCTCAATACTTTAAAACCTGACCAACAATACTGACAAAAATATGACAAGAACGCCCCTGGCCTAAACCTGTCACTAATATGTGTAAAGGTACTTGTTCTCAAGTTTTTAAAAATGCAATTTCTTTTCATTACACAAATTCTCAACATTGTAATATATGTTTTTTGCACTTTACAAACAGCTTTTTCCATTCCTTTTCCAGTTATTCATAAACAAATTTCTAAACATTTCAGCAAGAGTGAAAATGTAAATGTTTTGATTCTTTTTAAAGAGTATGTGTACTTTATTCCTTACAGTTTGTGTGTGTATAGAATGCTAATCCCTTTACAGTAGCACACACAGTCAGGAGTAATCCGTCATTAAGAGGACACTGCTGGTTCCTGTCATTGAGTCATGCCTTTAGTAAATGAGGTCAGACTGATGTGTTGTTTTAATCAACCCAGCCTGCCTCCATTAATTATTCAGCACCTTAGTGGATAGGGAGCCCTACGGCCAGGAGAGAGAAATAAGGAGGGAGTGTGAAAGACCGCGAGAGAGAGAGAGAGAGAGAGAGAGAGAGAGGGTGAGCAAGTGAGAGGTAACACAAATAGGTATTGAATAAGTAAAAGGTAATGAAACTGCATGGGAAGACATGGGAACTTATGTATTATTAAAGATATTAAAGGTCCAGAGTGTAATTTTTGAGGATCTATTGATAGAAATGCAATATAATATACATAACCATGTCTTCAGAGGTGTATAAAGACCTTACAAAATGAAGCATTATGTTTTATTACATTAGAATGAGCTATTTTTATCTACATACACCGCCGGTCCCTAACATGGAATTCGGCATGTTGTTTCTACAGTAGCCCTAAACAGACAGACTGCTCTTCAGAGCGCGCTTCGTAAATACGTTATGTACTTCAACAAAGAAGCGAAACAGTGATGGCATCTTAGTTCTGTGTTATCCACCGTAGTGATTCGAAGGGAAGGGGTGAAGTGAGCTGTTGGTTGCAATGCGACAACTCGCCACTAGATGCCACTACATGTTATACACTGGACCCTTTAACACTTTTTAAGCACAAAATAAATTATTCTTCAAATGGTTTTAAATCACAATCTAAATTACACTTTAAGTGTATAATAAATATATCTTATAAAAAGTGTAGACTGATTATACACATGCTCGGCTGCATGTAGGTTCACATCTAACGCTCCAAGAAACACCCACACCCTTCTCTTGCGCTGTCAGGCCGGCACATCGTCAATGACACAGAAGAATGTCAGCAGGCATGGAGTGTGAAAGTGTGAATGTGAGGGTGTGAGAGAGGATGGATTCTGGGTCACCGAGTATCACACCAGCCATCAGGCACTCAAACACAACAAGAAACTCGGAGAACTTATATGACAATACACAACTATGTTCTATGAAAATCAGCATGTGAACAGGAAAACTAGAAAGTCAATAGTAGCTCATTTAAAAGGGGACATTTACAGTTGTCGTTATATCATCATAGATACGAAATTTTAAAATACACTCACCTAAAAGATTATTAGGAACACCTGTTCAATTTCTCATTAATGCAATTATGGTGGTGGTGTAATGGTGTGGGGGATGTTTTCTTGGCACACTTTAGGCCCCTTAGTGCCAATTGGATATTGTTTAAATGCCATGGCCTACCTGAGCATTGTTTCTGACCATGTCCATCCCTTTATGACCACCATGTACCCATCCTCTGATGGCTACTTCCAGCAGGATAATGCACCATGTCACAAAGCTCGCATCATTTCAAATTGTTTTCTTGAACATGACAATGAGTTCACTGTACTAAAATGGCCCCAAAGTAACCAGATCGCAACCCAATAGAGCATCTTCGGGATGTGGTGGAACGGGAGCTTCGTGCATCCCACAAATCTCCATCAACTGGAAGATGCTATCCTATCAATATGGGCCAACATTTCTAAAGAATGCTTTCAGCACCTTGTTGAATCAATGCCACGTAGAGTTAAGGCAGTTCTGAAGGCGAAAGGGGGTCAAACACAGTATTAGTATGGTGTCCCTAATAATCCTTTAGGTGAGTGTATATGACATTTTAAAAGTACATAAAGGTCTTTTTTAATTTTGACTTGAAACACAATAGAAAAATATAGTTTTCCATCAAGGTCATGTAACCGGACCTGTCGTGCGAATGATGCCACCATTTAGGTCAGAGCAACCAATATTCATAAAACAACCCCCCAAGCAGACCACTCACACAATGAGTCAAACACCACAGAAAAAGAGATAAAGAGAGAGAGATAAAAAGATTAAATGGTTTAACTTATAACCTAAGTTATAGAACAGTGACATTTTCTCCACCCCTTTCCATTCCCTCCTTTCCTCTTTCTCTCCTCCTCCCTTCCTTTCTCTGCTAGTACACACATCTCAGGATGGGGTCTGGAGATTTATGAGCTATAGTGAGAAGTGGGCCAGAAAGCCCTCCCTAGCTTAGGATCTGCTTTGCCGCCTCCTTCTCGTCTTTTATTTCCATCCTTCCCGCTCTGGTTCCACCGCTTTCTGCTCACATTACCCTCTGTTGAGTGATAAACATTGTCTGTGGGCAGTAAATTCAGTCTGAGCCTGACAGGCCTCTAATAAACCAGTCTATTCTCTCACTGTGAGGAGGCTTTGGTCTGGAGGCCCACAGGAAGGGAACACAGCCGTGCACACACACACACACAGACTCAAACACACAGAAATGTACACAAATTGATGATAAACAAATATAAAGATAAACAAGTTTCGAGGGACAAGATAGGCCTACATATGGTGTACATCATGCACATCAAAGGCGCAAATAAGGAATAAACACAGGAGACACATTCATACACAGTCCCACAAAGAAACAATGATCAACAAGACTCTAAAAGTCCTTAGAGAGGATGGCTGCAAGATTTGCCAAATGCATGCAAATAAAGACATCACACATTTTACATGTAAAACGTACTTTTTAACGATTATACATTCACGAATAGTATAAATATACTATATATATATGCTATAAATATATCACGAATATACGAAGTTCACGAAAAGTATAAATTAAAGCTAATTTCTTGATAAGGTTTTAGTTTTATGTTCAATTACAAGAATTACATTACAGTTACCGTTGTGCTTCAGCTCATTTATACGGCACCTAAAACCACAGTGCGCCCGCTTACTCATGGCAGCTGGCTAACTCTGTAATAAGTGGTTACACTACAATTTGGCAAGAAAATGTATCCTGTAAAGGCAATACCACCTGCTGCATGTGGAGCGAGTAAAACTCAAAGTACAGGGGAGGAGGCAACTGCAGGACGGGACAGTAAATAGCATCTGCATTTGCTGCTGCTATACACGCAGCTATGATTATTTGTTGATGAATTGTTTTTTTGCCAGTCCTGTTAAGAGATATACTTCCAGATTTTTTTGCATCTTATATATAACTATATATATATATTTCCAAAAGCTTTTAGCTTAATGCAACTGAAACCATAAACACATGACATATATATATATATATATGCGAGATCAATATATAACCCATACTGGTAAACTACTAGAATGGATCAACATGCAGTTTACAATGGAAGGTGCATCCTTCATTTTATTACAAAGAGCTGTCGGAAAAATTCCTATAAGGCCAAAGATTTTCAAATGAAATGGTTCGCTGCAACATTAATTGGCACCAGATGACCAGCAGACTCAGATGACCAGCAGCACAGGCACTGAAATAATTACGGATACGCCATAAATGTCTGGCAATAATGGAAAAGCTTCTTCTCATCTACTGATGGCAGCTGACAATTACAAATACAAGCAATAAATCTGGGTGGTCACAGGTGCGCGCACACACACTTACACAGGCTCTTTCTGTCCTCTATACGTCTCCCTAATTGCATGTTTTAAGCAGAACTGTCTGCTGAGTCCATTTCTTTGATTAAAAGGGTGTGCACTGAAATCCACTCTCGATTGAATTGAAATTCCCAACACTAGAAATTGCTTTGTGCAATAAATAAGAAATTGTGAAGCATTAAAACTTTTGAATAAGTTTCATCTGCGGGTTGAGCTTTGAAAAAGTATGTAGCATTGTAATATACACTTACAGTTTAAAACATTCTGTTACCAAACTCTCACTTCATCAACGACTAGAAGCACCAACTGTGCTGTATGATTTCATCTGCTACAAGAGAAATCCTGCTTGCTACACACAACAACATTTCCTGTGTGTGTGTGTAAATGTGTTCGAGCGGGGCCAGAGAGGGCTGGGTCTGTCACAGCTGGATTGAGAACATCTGTCAATGCACACAGCAGCCTCAGAAGTAACCTCCCTCATATAAGACATGCATGCAAACATATGCTTCTGTGACTATACACTAGTACACAATCTCCAGCTCTGGACAGAATAAAGTCAGGACTAGAAGCATGAAAATGACACATGGTTGCAATTTCTTTAGTCTGAAAAATCAGACCAAGAGCAAACACAATGTGTTACAGTTTATACTTTCATTTGTGATTTACCTAAAACATCACAGCTGAACAAAACTAAAGCATGTGGAAAGAGAATGCTGAAGAGGATTTGTTTGACTGAGGGTGTATAAAAACTGGTTTAAACTTTGTTTCCGATCATTTGGGAACGTATGGCCTGGAATTCTTCACATAGAGTATCGATCTGAGAATTTGAATTATTCATTAAGCTTAAATGTTGAAATGATTTATTTCATTGAGAACTACAAACAGCAACCACAAATAGTCACTTTTTTCAAATGTTCCACTATTTTACATGAATGTCTTGAACGTATCAACCCAAACAGGCCGGATATTCCTTATGACACTGTGGGTGAGAGCTGGTGGCAGCTGTAATGTTCTTGGCATGGCTTTTAAGAGCTTGCAGTGCCACAAACCCTCTTTTGTGGCACAGGCAGCTGATACAAGTTTGAATTCAGTTCCTTTTCTCTCAACGTCAGCTACTGAAAACCTTTAAGAGCTCATAAAAGTTTGCTTGAATTGAGCTCGCCAGAATTGAGTAAACAAGCGCAGGAAATCAACACGTGCTAAATCATTCTATAAATACACCCCCAAATAGACCTATTAAATCGCTTAAGGAGTTAACTGCAGCGGGCGCCCCCCAGGGGCACTGATTTACGGGACATTGTGTGTGTGTGTCTGTACGTGTGTGGCTGTTAGTATGTGCAAATATTAATGGGTTGTATGAAAGGCCATGTTTCTCAATCTGAACTAAAAGCAACACATCCTCACTGTTGTCGGCCAACACACACGGCCAAACATACACATCGTACCCATTTTACTGCTTAGCTATGGCCTTGTGAAATTATTTATGGCTTAAAAATGGGGAAGTTCATGTTGACATTCAAACCGTAATGCGAGCTTGCATACCGAGTTGAGTTCTGAACTAAACAAAGTACGAATAGAGAACAAATCTTATAAAACAGCTAAGAAATTATTATTAAAAATATTGAAAAGCTTACTTGGATATGAAAACAATGCATCTTTTACAAATCTTTGTTTAATGTAAATCTTAGCAAACATGCTTTCATTAGGTCTATCATTGGAATGGCCACTTTTCACAGTCCAGTCTTTTATTAAGGGTAAATTAACCCACACACTACATTTTTTGTTGAATGTATTATTTCAATGTCACATTAGGAAAGTTAAATAATCAGACACAATCCACATAACTGAAGGTGTCCTGCTTTATGCATCTGACTTCTGATTGCAAACACTGTTTTATTGGACAGCGGCTCATTGAAGCTGCGATTAATAGCCTCTCAAGCACATAAGCACACACATGGGCATTTAGATGAATCAGAAAACCAAACAACCTCATTGGATTCTCTGTTTATGAGAATTTCAGTTCAATTAAAGCAGCAGACAAGATCTGGAGCTTAAAGAGTGTGAAGACAGAGAAGTTTCACTGGTGGGCCTTTTTTTCAGAAACATTTATTCAATACACTGGTGTGCACTGCCTCAATAAACTAAACTCCACTTGACA
The DNA here is from genome assembly GCA_008369825.1 of Triplophysa tibetana. Lineage (NCBI taxonomy): Eukaryota > Metazoa > Chordata > Actinopteri > Cypriniformes > Nemacheilidae > Triplophysa > Triplophysa tibetana. Next base: position 12,821,244 of record CM017913.1, on the reverse strand, counting down.
AATTATATTTTGACTCGGTCTTGGTTTCCACTAAAGTTATTTAAACATCCTCAAAACAAGATTTCATCTTATGTGTGAAGTTTAGGCTGTAGGGTAATACTCTTGTTTCTCCTTTTGATTATTCACAGAACAAAGTTTTGTTTTCCCCCTGAAATGTAACGAGTGAAATGTTTTGCTTCCTAAGCAGATAACTTGTTTTAGGAATGTTTAGATAATTGTGTCGGAAAACAAAAAGGGGATATGGAGTCATGTAGTAAGTTCACCCAAAAACTAAATTCTGTCACCATTTACTCATTTCAAACCTATATGATTTGCTTTCGTCTGCAGGACACAAAAGATATTTTGAAGAATTCTTGTAACCGAACAATGCCGGTAGACACAAAAAATCAATGCAAGTCAGTGGGTACAGCCACTGTTTGCTAACAAGCACTCTTTAAAATATCTCCTATTTGTGTTCTGCAGATGATAGAAAGTTATACGGGTTTGAAGTGACAAGAGGGTGGAAAAATGATGACAGAATTTATTTTTATTTTAGGTGAACTATCCCTTTAAAGTATAGTGACTTATTGTTAATCAAAATATATTATTATCAAATATCAATGTTAAATCCATAATCCATATGACTGAAGGTGTCCTGCTTTGAGTTGTTACCCAGATTCTCACCCCAGAGGTAAGTGTGCAGATACACAAACATTCCTTCATACACATCCCTCACTTTTAATGCCTTATGCTTTTGCTTGCCCTCATTTCCAATACAAGGACTTGTGAAGGTCGAGCCAGTAAATGGGGATCAGAATAGGACCAATTAAAGCAGTTCCTTTAACAGGCTTTTAGCGACCTGTGAGCGCAATCCTTTTAACAGTGTCACCCCGCGGCCTCTCAAAAGCATGCTAAGAGCGTGCTCTCCTCAAGGGAACCTCAGTGCCTTTCCACACCTCAACTAAAATGGCCTTCATGCAGCTTCGTCATAAGGGGCGACAATAAGTACATGAGTGTTTAAGGTTGTTGGAATTCTTTAAGACTATTATCAAGGCTTCGTTTACAGTCTCTCAGTATAATGCCTGCTCAGTGCTAAAAATGAGTGTCCGAACCTCCTTGAAAAATATTCATACAAACACTTGCGTTTTTTATAGTCGGAAGGAGTCCTGTCATTAAGTCAGAAAGATTTGTGTCGGAGAGCACAGAAAATGTAAGAAATTCAAGAAATTCAAGACCCAAAAGGGGAGATTCTTCTCTGAAAGGCCGGCGGCCTGATTCATGATGATTTAAGATGCCTGCAGGCTGCACGGTCGCCGCCCTGTCTGGTTGCCCCCCGCTGCATGTCGTACGGACACTGGAATCAGTTGATGCTCCCTGAGCCAACATGAGATGCGCTACACGCGAGCTGCATATTGCATTTAGTCAGAGCCAATGATTCATCAAATGGTTATGCTGACCAGCCTGAGGATGCACTACTTTCTGTGATGAACAGATAACATCCCACACACGCTCATGAGACCTTCCACTGTTGTCACTTGTAACACCTTTTCACGGTGAGTAAGACTATGCGGTCTATGACGCAGACCTGAAACAAAGAGTTAAAAGAAATTGCATGTACATTCCTGTCAGTGGTGAGAACTTGTGAATGCGGCGTACTGACGTATATGAGTGCAAATTTGTGGTTAATATTAAATAGAATTAAGGTGCTTTTATACAATATGCAAGTCTTAGTTTTCACACGAAATCCTTCTACATTATCAAAAGAACATTCTGCAAAAAATATTCTTGATATCTTAAAGTCTGAAATCATAGTGATATGAATGGTTGAAGATTGTAGACTTTAGCCTGGATTTCACAGACAAAGTCATAATAGAGGAGGAGCGGGTCTAAGGTGGCCTCATTGACCAAAGGTACTCATATTACTATGCATACGTACTACATACGTACTATACTTTCATTGTTCATAAAAAAGATGAAAAGAAAAAATACATGAACTTCTGCACTAAAGAAATAATGAAAATTCGGTATTTTGTTCGTCTGCCCTAATGTTGATCTAAACCGGTAAGTTCTGGTTTTCATGCACTATATTTCCGGACCTTTCATAGTTTTAAAAACATAGGAAGTGAAAACACTGACAACACAATTTGAAGAACAACAGCCCAAGTCTTTTATAAAGAATTGTGAGCAACAGCCACAATACCTATAGCCACCCCTAGAGCTAATAAAAAACTAGGGGAAAGTCTACCAAAATAAGATGCTGTTTAAATGTGAAAAGTAGCAGAACTTTAGTCTGTTGCAAACACACTTTTCCCCCCTGAGAAATATATATTTCCCACAACTATCAAACCAGTGAATGTGCGCATGCAGATCAGAGGCGAACTGCGAAATCAATTCGATGTTCATTCGAGTCAGACACAAGTAAACAACATCAGAATGCATCAGAATCAGACTGCTCAAACAATGACAACCGTACCAGTCTCAGATATCAGCTGTGACAGTACGATTGTCATAAACTCGATCTGCTGCTCCCGGCATCCGGAGAAAGACTGCCACGATACATTTGAAAATGAGCAGTGACAATTCTCCCGGCAACAATGGGATTCAGAAATGCAGGTGCAACTTATTTGAAACCTTTTTTGGTTTTCAGTGCCATACATTTATCACTGTAAATAAAAGTCATGGAGGAAGGGACTGAATCTCCCGCTTCAGCAGCACAGTTGAGTGTAGTTTGAGTTAAACTGGTAGATGGCTAATTCCATATTGGATCCCAAGGGGTGGGCAATTTATCACGCATTACTGGAGATCCGAAATAATTGTTAATTACTACATGAGACTAATTGTCCCAATCTCTGCCACAAGCAATTGATGTGTGATTAAGCATCCTAACCATAGGACAAATGAACCAGTGACATGGTGGCCCTGGATGGAAGGTTAGTAGACATAAATATCGCCCTGACAGGCCCGCAGGCTGAACGCCCAGCCTGGGCGCATCCCAGGTGGAGGCTGCCAAATGCAGATCCATCATCCACACGACCAGCATAAAGAATATCCACTGTGACGAAGAGGAAAAACAGCAGGCTTGACAAACACTGGTGGTCTGCTCCCCATTCATAGTAGACGGGAATTCAAATGACATCCGAAAGTTAAACGACTTGGGCAGCCCCTGCCAGAGCGGATAGAAGGCATTTTCACACTTCCAGGAGCTTCCAGAGCGAAACCAGGGATGCTCTGACAGCAACAGGCCCACCGCTGCACACACGCTGCGAGGGGAGAGCGAACTACTGCTGCCTGACATCTATCAAAACCTTTTCCAGACAGCTGGAGCAGCATAGGCAGGTGTTGTTTGGCAATGGACTGCAAACCACCAGACTGAAGAACTGACAGATCTGAGTGTAGCAGGTGAAGTGCTGTTTTCTAAGTTTTGGTTAAATGGTCAAAAGACACCGTACTTCCTTCATCTAGACAATGTTTTTATGATCACCATCCTTTGTTGGCCGTTACCCATCCCCGAACACAACCCTATGCCAAACACAAACCACAATGTTTCAGGAAAATGATCAGTTGCCATTTTATGCTCACGTTCCTTAAATAAAACTTATTTGGCTAGTAGAAATGCTAATCGGGGAGCATGTTCTACTAAGGGAAGCATAATGGGGAAATTATGTCAAGTCTACCTGCCGTGTTGTTTTCACAAAGAACAGACAAGTGCATTATGTAGCAGTACTTTATTTTATTTTATTTTAGTCATGCAAGTCAAGTATAATGAATCATTTAACACAGCACACTTTTAAAGGTCATCCGAAAATCATGCAAAGTTTGGATGGTGTAAGATAATACTCGTGTTCACATTAACTAACTCTGTTGCTTTGCTGTTGCTTATGAAAAGCCAATGAGACTGCAGAAGCTACATAATAATGAATAAACTGAACTTATACTCATTTCCCTGCACAACAAAGTCGGCCTGCTTTAAATATTTCTTGTCTTTCTCTTTCTTTAGGAGCCCTGGAGAGACGGAGGAAGGGGTTGTTGGTAGTTTCTGTAATGCTTTCCACTTCATGGCATTAAACTGCGTTTTATATTTTACTCAAGTGGCGCTTTGGGGGCTGAGGGCAGAATAGAAGTTTGAATCAGAGGAAATGGAGCTATCAAGGATTAAGGCTATACTTAAAAAAACACCAGCCCAGATTTGTTAAAAGACGTATGAAAGCCCCAGCAGAACACAATGCCTGGAAGGCCTGACCGTGTAACACTTCATTAGCCTCATGTTCACTAGAGAAAGAACAGACAACTGAAAAAATTGCAGAAACTAGTGGATATCCTAACATGTTCATTTTAACACTAAGTGCCATTTTTTACTCACCCTCTTGTCTTTTTAAACATGTGTGACTTTATTACTTCTGCAGAACACAAAAGAAGATATTTTGATAAATTATTTTTGGGTGAACTATCACTTTAACTTCGGTTCTGTAAGACTTCTGCTAAAGCCATGACATCATGTAGCTTTATGATGTTTATGTTGAAAAGCAACAGTATATTCTATACTCTACGAGCGAGCGATTCAATTCAAAGCAAATGTAAACCTTACCATGAGCAGGACACACTAATGTTTAAGTTTTTGTACTTTATTTGGTTTAAATAGCCGTATGAGGTATTATTGTTTATGAATTTCAATACTCAAGTAAGTGTAGCTTTTCAGCCAGATGTATAATATTCTTCCTCTAAAAATGCACACACAAAACTCAAATCATGTTTAGAGAATGTAAATGTCTCCCCATTATGCTAAAATGGCTCCAGAAGAGCAGTTCGCCAATTCACCATTGAAAGAATTCTGGTTGCAGACACCAGTAGCATCCAACTTAGACTTTACAGAGCCTTGCAAATGTACTTGGATGGAAGCTTCACATGATGAGCTGTTAAAATTATGACATTAATCTCTGCGTGAGTGGTTTATTCGGTGTATACAGTTTCAATGCTCACTTTCATAGTGGTATATGCACAATTTGGGGGTTTCTTTAGGGGCTAAATAAAAGTAAAGAATGTAATATAGAGTTAGAGTTATACTTTATTGTCCTTGTTACAGGAAATTTGTCCTGGACTCAACGCTTCAATTCATTACAATATACAATACACAATATTCGACACACAATCATAAAAATTCCATCACCAATGATTTCTTTTGCCTCTACATGGCTTGGCTCACTTACTACAGTCTGTGCACTCTTAAAGACCAATGATCCTAACTAGAATTGATACATATTCTCTTATACCCATAATTTTCATCGCAATTTGTACAAGATTTGCAAGCTGTGCATTCGATTGCACAATATACTTTGTGTATACAAAACAAGAATAAGACTAGCTTTCAATCTTTATTAGGAGAACATTGGTTCACCTTCCTACTGCCTTCTATGAAACTATACTGAAACACTCATAATTCAATTCTAACGAAGAAGTCCAGACCGGAGGTAGAGGTCTGCATAACTCCACTGAGCCCAAATCTAATCACCCTGCCTTCCAGCTGGCTGAATTCTATGGCTGCCAGTGGACACTTCATTACAGCACAGCAAGTGACAAGGAACACCCTGGGGAACCCTTCTAGCGCCTGCTCAAGTTGAGAGCGACCAAGTTGGGCCATCTCTAGAATAACAGGCTCCTCCAAATCTATCTATATTCCATATCTCACACCAATCATGTGGAACGCGAGCTCAACGCTTTCAGAGAAGATAAATAAATGCTCTGCACCCTATCCATGCATGTTCTCTCAGACCTCATTTGGACTGCATGCAAATACACAGCCTACAGCAAAAGCAACAGAAACTTATATGGGTTTTATGGCGATACAGTCTCCTTGAATAATAGGTTTTTCGGAGGTAATCCCATGCAAACTTTTGCATCATCCTCGGGAAGCAAAATAATAATGTTCCCACAACACCCCCGACTTCTTTTCTCACATGGGGCACCAAATTTGCTGTGTGCCTTTTCTTGCTCGACAGCTTGCAGAGTCTTTCCGCAAGTCGACTGGGCCGGGTAATAATTAGCCCCTGTGAGCGTCAGAGGGTTGTTTGTCATATAGCGCTATGCAGAGAGGCACATTAGTAGCTCCGGGCCCAGGAGGGAGCAGTCACTGACTGAGAGCCAAAGTCTCCCCGCCAGAAGCATTTGGCAGCAGTCACTGCAGCGGTGGCTGATTCAAAATGCGCTTGCACCCTCGGAGTCAAAACATTAGATACCGTCATTTCAAGTGTGCAAAGTGGACAGAAATGTCTCTCAGATCACCAAACAACATAGAGAGGATGTGCTCTGAAACTTCTTGTTTCTCTCTGCAGATGAAAATGCAAAGTTACTACTTTACTCAAATAATGGTTTGGACTGGATTATATATAATTATGGAAGTCTGCTTGACATGTTTCATATATATAAAAACAAAACTAATAGATTAATAAAACAACTAAATATTATAAATAAATATAATTCTATAAAAAAACTTTAATTTTTATTTAAGAAAAACATTGAGGAACATTTGACTTGATTTTTTAACTACACTGTGATTTGTGTTTGGGTTATGATAAATAGGTTCTTTTAACGGATTGAAATAGGGCTGTCACAATATCCATTACAGAATTATTGTGGCCAAAATAATTTTGTAAAAGTTATAGTAATATAAATAAATATATAAATATGAATAAATACAATATTATAATTAGTAAACATGTAAATACATTAAAAAAATAAACTTCAAAATAATTAAATAATGAGATTCATTTTTAAATTAAATAAATGTTTAAGTGATATTATTTTGTGCATCAATATTTTGGCCAAGGAATCATGCTCCAAATAGGAGTGTAGAGATGTGAAAAAATTATTTAATATCTTAATTTTTATTTAATATAACAATTACTGTTAATACCTGTATATTTTGAAACCCCCATCTGGGGATAAAAAAGTTAGTAAAATCAAATACGAATTTTACTTCAAGACTGGTCATACCTTCTCTAAATCTGTCACACAAAAAGGTAGATTAGGCTAATTGAAATATGAAAAGTAAGATTGATTTGTCCAACTGATTGCTAGTCAGTGGGACTAGTTGTTAAAATGCTATCTTAGCTTAACGGCTAAGTTTATGCAACTGGGCCCTGAAATCATCGTTTTTAAAAAAGAATACACCTTGTTAAATCATCGCAGAGCAAAACTCAAATACTGTAAACAGGCCAAATCATTTAGCACTTCCCTGCACCGTCCTAATACTAGATACAGTATTTATATATTAGCAATATCACAAAAGCTAAGAGGAACCAATGTTCACGCAACCATCTGTTATGATGTTTCATTCAGTAACCAAGTGCTCACATGCAAAACTCATGCACAAACAGATGCAAGCAAACACACACACACAGCAGAAGTTCACATAAGGACGTCCATAACCTCAGGCACTATGGGCAGCATGGCATCTCGTTTTGCCCAAGAACATTCCAGTGGTTTCTCCACCTCAAGTGTAGAACAGGCCAAACAACAGATACCAGTGATAAGCTGAATAAACCAATGAGATCTGACACATCAAGGCAATGGGCCTCATGAAACAGTAGGGAGCGTGTATACAGGTTGTGAGCAAACTCAATGCGTGTTCACTGAGCAGAGCCTAGAGTAACATCAGTCAGATCTTCGGCCCTGACCTTCACACGAGCAAAAAACAGATCTTTACAGAGATTACTATAAACAATCACCAATTGTAGTTGCATATTGATTTTAAAAATATTTCATGTGCATATATATTTATATGACCACACAGACCATTCTTCATGGAGATATGAAAGCCAGACTCAAGGAGGGAGATTTAAAATGGTTCCTTTGTGATTGTGGGGAAATTAAGTATCATATGTCACATATAAATGCATCTACCAAAGTAACAAACAGCAGATGCATGTTGGCCCTTATAATTACAGGAAGTCACAGATACTCACTTGCAGGAGATGGAGTGCTATATCCACTGACAGGAAGTCCTGGGAGGGCTGGAGGGGAAAGCCCACCTAACACATGAGAAAAGAAGTAACGGTAGTGGGGCATTGGGAATCCTCCTAGAGGTGTGCCCAAACCTCCGGGGCTTGGACAGGGGTTGCCGTTTCCAGACATGGCACGCTCAGAAACAACACTGAGTCCCAGACCTGTGTGCCGGTTATCCATGATGGCAGATTCTCACTTTCCCATCATGAGCTGCTTCGGTAATCCAACCAGGAGAGTCTTGTAACCGAGAGTCCCTACGGTTTCGTGTTATAGTGGGTGTGTGTGTCTGTGAGGAAGAGGAATTGGTTAATAATTGGCTGTCTAGGGTGTGGTTGAATGGTTATGATGCCATTGGACCAGAGTGACAGCTCACAGGTACACGAGTCTCCGTTTTGGTGTTATATAACTTTCTGGATGCAATCCCGAAGTCTTTGAGTGAGATTGTGAATTCCAGCACTGTTTGTCTATATTTTCTTTAATGAAGACTGAAATTGCAGCCAGAAGTTTGGAGAGGCTGTGTCTTTGCAGTCACAGTCTGATAAAGTTGGTTTTAGGACGATGCGATGCAAGAAGAATGGAGAGGTGGTGCTCCAGAGGTCACAAAATGCTTTCGGGTCAAACCAGTCACAGTGAGTCAATCCAACACAGCAAACTCCTTGACCTAGAAAAGACGGAAAGAGAATGGAGGAAGAGAGAGAGGGTTTTATTTACTTAAGTCCTCAAATGTTTAACATAGGCATGCTTTTTAAACATATAACATAGCAGCAATATACTGATTTAGTGACAAAAAACTGCCTATATTTGTCCATTTGAAGATATATTTACTGATTACTTTTAATAACCTGCTTGAATGATTTGAAGCTGTTAAACTGTTACTTTCCGACATTAGTATACTTATACTTAGTATTTTACCGCGTTTTCAAGTACAAAAATCAAAAAACTATTTGACCCAATGACCCAAGACTCAGGCCAAAATATCTGCGTATATAAAAAAAAACTTTGAGTTCTAAATAAAGAGGTAAAACAAGTTTTTTTACTCTCATTGGCAAATATTTTTGCTTATTTTAAGCAGAAACATAATATGGCTACACATTATTGCAATGGTTTAAGGCTGATGCAGATAGGAGAGACGTGCGGAAGCGGATTAATAATCAGGAAGAATATGTTGGTTTAAGTTTTTTTAAATATTTAACCAGTCATCATATAGCACTTTTCCTCAATATCGTGCAGCCCAAGTACTTAATTTTGATATTTTTTTCTATAAAGACAGGCACAATATCTCATTCCCATAACGACCAACGGAATTTACTAAGAGCAGCGCAAATTAGCACAGGGATTAATACAAAATGTTTCTGCATTAAAAAGAGCCAAATACCAGTAAAACAAGAGGCGCAAACCTTAGTAAATTGCGTCATGTGATTGATGTAAATACTTGTGTCTGAAGAGGAAACTCGAACAAAAGCATATGCAATAACGTCAGTTGCAAAAACAGCTGTGTCCATTCCTTTTCAGCGCTAATTGTCACTGCGTGTCTTTAATAAATACCGACAGTAGCTTTTTTTTACACCGAAAGAGCCGTTTGTGCTGCCGCAAGCTCTTAGTAAATCTGGCCCTTAGGTCATTTTGCGTGTGATGAAAATGTATTTAATTCAGATATTTGTCCTAGAAAACAAGACAAAAATACTGGCAAGGAAATAAATGGCAAAATCTGCTCTTTATATATCTGGTTTCCCATTAAAAACCCACTACATAATGTGGTATACTCCAGATACCAAACTATTATAAATGCTGGACTTAATAACAGTAGGAATGTGTATTGCATTCTGTCATTTTTGCTCCCAGGCATCAAGTACATTTAAAATAAACCACGCCTCACATGCTGAAGTCAGGCGTAAACAAACTGTCGACTTAGAACGATTAGGGGGAAGACCACAATCCCAACACTCAGTGGTTGTTCTTGAGTGCAGAACCCAGCCTGACAGCGTGGGAAAATGCTGCCAAGGTCTTCCCCAGTGAGCTTGTTAACTGTAGAGTTCCCTCAGGAGCGCAGAGAACATCTTCACACACAGCCCGTCTGTCAGAAACCCTCATTAACATCATCTATCTGAGCACGACCTGAAACTGCAAGCAGACGAGGAAGAGTAGGAAGAGGAGGAGAAAATCACTGTCTGAGGGAGCAGCGATGAGCAGAAAACAACCGTCTATCTGTAAATCTGTCTGCCTTCGAGCCTGTCGTGCCTCTTCGTCGATCCCATTTGTATTATTGCATCTATATCCTCAATCTCTGCTCGACGCTACCCATCCATTCTCTAGCCTGCACCACAGATTCCAAATGCTGCACAAATAAATCTAATTCAAATTTCCTCCCATATGGAGAGCGGATTTTGAAACTCCCTGAAGCCACGCAGGGAATCATGGGAGTTCGGCTGAATATGTTTGAAGCAGGAACGCATGTCAGAGAAGAAAAGAGAGAAACGCAGAAAAAGATGGAGGCAGCGAGAGGTAGAGATCAAAGTCGAAAAGCAAGCAAAGACAACTTATTGTGCTGCACACTGCTCTCAAATCTCACTCATAAATTATTAAACATCGTACTAAGTAGGTTAAACCCCACAGGTCCCCTTTACATAGCAATGAACCCGCTAATTCAAACTAATTCAATGCCAGAGAGGGTGTGAGAATGTGTGATAAAGAGAGATTAGAGGACTCAATGCTGTGTATGTGTGAAAGATCGAGATAGGAACAGAGAGAGAGCTTTCTGAAGTCATACGATAACGTCTTGTGAGGAAAAGCCTGAAATTCAAGTTATATTTCGTTGATAATCTTACTGAAGCTCTCAAATTTAATTTCCTCAAGACAGGTCACACCAGGAATGACTAAAGTGATGCAACAAATGTGAACACTGAAATCCTATCAATGAGATTTGAGAGATCCAGCAGTTAGTAAAACAATATGGTGTGCTACTGCTACAAAACTATTGCCTGAATGCAGAACACTGCAGACATTTTTGAAGTATGTTTCCTTTAATATTATATTTTAGGGACATCAGTTTCTAAGCATAAGACATGAAAGTACGTAGGGGAGAGATGGGCACGGGATCGGCAAAGGACCTCAAGCCAGGAATCTTTATATCTTTCTCGTCATAGTTATCATTAGTAGTAGAGTTATTGTAACTTTGACATAAAGATTTAATAGAAAACAGACAAATCACAAGGACAAGCTTGACAGACAGAAAAACAAACGCACACACACGTAAATATACATACTTAAAATCATGAAACTTGACAGCTTTGGTGACGGACACAATCATGGTGCTTACGTTTGCTAAAATGGATGAGGAACAAACACTGAACGCAGGTGTGGGCAAAGCTGTGAGTTCCTGTGCAAACATAAAGTACATGAAAACACTTGAAAAAGATGCGCGGCTCAGCAAAAACTCAATACACAAACACTTACAGTGAAAGACATGTTTTATATCAAACAATCATTAACAAATGTACTCAAATCAAACAATATGATGTAAAGGATTTGTCATATGATTCAATGTACATAAAAGGGTCGATCTATGTTTATGCAGCTAAAATCCTCATAATATTCATGCAGCTTCATGCTTTTAATGCATCAGTGGCAATGCACATTTGGATAAATACTACGATATTGATCAAGACTTCACTACCTGTAATACACAATTAATATGCAAATGTTAGTGATGGTAAACACATGCTTGGATATGGTAACCTTAAAGGCTTTGTTATTGACTTTAAATATAAGGGCTGCACAAATATGACAAGAATTCCCCTTTCTGATACTGTAGTCACACGTATTACTAGATATATATCAGCCAGCAATTCTGGACTCATTGGTTATAATGCACAAACCATGAAGAACATATGTTAACAAAAACAAGAAACATTTCAATCTTGGCAAACAAACTTCAATTACATGCTGGGTTAGGGTTAGCTGATTACCTGATAAGATAATCATAATCTTGATCATTAATTTGATTAATTGTGCTGCACTAGGCTGAGGAAAAATAAACAGGCCAAAAGTGATGTCTGAAGGGTATATTTGTATCCTCTCAGGTTACATTAAACCATCAATGAGGTGTAAATGGAAAAATCTGAGAAATGGGTTTATTCTAGTAGAAAGACAATGCAAACACAATAAAAAGCTTGCAGGAATTAACTGACCACATTTCTTCTTTTATTAATATTTTGTTGATCATTTTATATAGTAATATTTTGTATCGATTCTCCTGGGTCTTGACTTAGTAAGCTTTACATATGTGTAATGTGTTCTTATTTGCTAAACCTCCTTAAATTCTTCTTAAAACTAAGCTATACAACACAGTAAAATATATGGTTAGTAATAGGAACGAATATGTAAATTTTTCAAAGTTGGACATATCACTTTTGGCCACTGCTGCACTTCAGATGTACATGTGAGCTTTCTAAAATATTAGCACTCCATACAAATGGAATAAAGTATAGCAAAATAAAGCACTAATGCACACTTTAATTGACATATTTTTATAACAAATGAAACAACAAAGAAAATTCATTTAACATATATTTTAACAACCTTTCACTCTTTATATGATGCCCTAGACATGTAATGGCAACCACCCTATAAATAACGATGCACAGAATAAACAAACAGACACATGATGACATAATTCATTCCTGCATACTTATCAACAGTGATTTCATAATCTCAAAGTACTAATGTTTTAACACTTACTCACGCTATGACATGTGTGTGAAAATATTCTGTTGAATGCCTGCAGTGGACATCACACATAGTGTGTCATGTATGTGCTTTAAAACAGACCTTAGTGGTTTTGTACACCGTTGAGAAGCTATTTTTGAATGACAACCTGAGAAAATACTGACATATCTTAAGGGCTATGATGAGAATACAGAGTGTTTGTGTGTGAGAGAACAGAGCATTTGGTAGACTGGGGGAAACGCTCTATAACAAATGGTCAGGGTTTGTGACCTAAGATTCAAAAGCATTGACCTTTGCCATTTTAGCATAACTAGGAGACACATGCAGATGTGCTTTAGAAGCTCACGCACATACTTCAGTCTTCCTTTCACTTTTTATCATTGCCTGTTCATGTCTCACATATTTGCACCAATTAAATGAATCTAATGTCAGTAAAACCTTGAATGCACAATGTACGACATGTGCTGTGCATGTGTGGTGGTAGATTACAAATATCAACAGGATTTATTGTATATTACCATGTCAAACGATTACCTTGTAACATAATTAATCAGAAAAACACATGCAATGTGTGACGTGAATTAGAACCAGAAATAGTCTCTCGCTAATAGGTCTTCTTGGACTTAATTGCAAAATGACCTGTAAACATGTACGAAGTTCCCTATGGGGAGTTTTAATTAAAGCTTTATTTTTTATGAGATCTCGTGTCTCCAAGATATGTGCATATAATACATCTGCAGTACAATGATGTTTCATGGCTTGAAATTAATTTGTAAAAACACCTATACTTAAAGGGATAGTTCACCCCATAATGAAAAATTCTGTCATCATTTACTCACCCTCCTGTAATTTCACACATGTCTGGGTTTCTTTCTTCTGCAGAATACAGAGGAAGATATTATTAATAATGTTGGTAACAGAAAACCGTTGGTCCCCATTGACTTGCATTGGTTTTGTGTACATAAAATAGAAGTAAATGGGGACCAACAGCTTTTTTCTTTACCAACATTCTTAAAAATATTTATTTTATAAAGATATTACTTGAACTAATATTGTAGCAGCCGTGAATGTTAAATGGACGGTCACACAAAACTGGAAATGATTTACTCGCCCTCATAACTTTCTTTCTCCTGCAGAGCACAAAGAAGATATTTTGAAGAATGTTGATAACCGAACAACCCCATTGACTTCCATTGTTTGGACACTTAATGACTTTTGGCAACTGGGCCAACTGCTGCCTTGCTACAAACATACCACAACCACTGAAGAAAGCCAGCGCCACTGAAGAAAGCCAGACAGAGGAAATGTGCGAGCACATGCAAGGTGAGGCACAATATAGGAATATGACACTTTTTCCGTCAGAACGCTCCTCTGGGAACTGTTAGTGTGCTGTGAAAAACGTCAAGCCAAAAGCCTTTGGAAAGAGACCACTCATTAGATGTGAAGGTAAGATGATCTGGCAACCATTTAAAGGAAAGAGTCTACAGACAAATGCAGGAAAAGCGCAAGGTACGTAAATATAGATGGAAAATGAAGGCCTGCCAACCATCCTGACATGCTTTCAGGGGTAGGTGATGGGGTTGAGTCAGAAGTATAGAATAAAGATGATTTCTAAAGGGCATTGACCGCCGTCTAGACCATGAACGGAGGGGGTTTTGAAAACTGTCCCATAGGACTTCTTGGACTTGGACTGCTGGACTTATTGATTAGCAGTTGTGTTCAAGGCCAGAGGTCAATACATTGCACTTGGCATGGCCGTGTCTCCAAGCATTACACTCTGAAATAAAGTGCTCGCAAGACACACACACTTACATGCACTCAGACAGCGAGCGAGAAAAAAAAAGGAAAAAAAACCCGTAAAACAAAATTTCCTCCCTGAATCAGAGGGTTGTTTTTTGTTTCAATGCCTTTTTGTTAAAGATGTCTCTGTTCATTAGCATTAGCCATTAGAGGCCCATGAGAGAGAGGTGGGAGAGAGAGGGACAGACAAGGCAAGAGAGAGAGATGATGAAAGTCCATAGCCCAGTAATGGGCTCTATTTCCCCTTCCCCTCTTCCATTAAGACAGCCAAATGAAATGAAGGGAAATGAATTGAGACTGCAGACATGTGGTAAAGGAGACAAGTGGGAGAGATGGAGGCAGAGAGAGAGAGAGGGAGAATAATTTTCAAAGGTCATTACTATAGGTATGAAATGAACTGAGGTAATAAATCTAACCACTAAACGAGCACCATCACCTTTATGAGGAAGAGAGCTACATGGACGTAGATCACGCGTATAGAGCACGCCGAGGGAGCATTTTAATTATACAGGAAGAGAGGCACGCTAGCATGCACACTCTATAAATACACACATGATCACTGTTCCGCCAAAGCCTTTCAACTCGGCAAAATAAATAGTGCTGTTGCATTCGATTTTGGCCTGAATCCCTGTATGCACTCTGGATTTATTGCTTACACTCTAAAAATTGTTGGGTTACTTCAACCTGGCATTGGCTTAAACATTGAAAAATGAACCTATGGGTTGGGTTGTTTTAACCCAAATGCTGGGTGAAATTAGTATTTTCTGGGATAATTTTACTCAACAAGCTTTCCTGTAGCTTAGTGGTAAGAGCGTTGCGCAAGGTTGTGGGTTCGATCCCAGGGGATTGCACATACCGAAGTATAAATGTATAGGTTAATGCAATGTAAGTCGCTTTGGATAAAAGCATCTGCCAAATGCAAAATTGTAAATGTCAACAGTCGGGTTTTCCATTTTTGACCCAATGCTTGGTTGAAAAAGAACCCACTATCTTTAAGAATGTACAATTTGGGAGAGCCTCAATGTGTTTTTTACTAAAAACATGCACAATCTATTTTATTTTATTTGTACATGGTCCAACCAAATTGATAACAAAGTACCTTGGAATACCACTGAAATGCCAGTACCATGGTATATAGGCCTTTATCAAAGTAACAGGTTATTGCGATATCTGATCGTATTACAGCCATTGTAGGGGTAAGATGGTACATTTTGTAGGGTTATGATACTCTATAGGCACCAAGCAGATGATCTGATTTAACAAAATATAAGTAATGAAATAAAAAAACATCAACATCATGTCATGATTTTAAACTGCAAGATGATAGCAACTGAGATTTCTGGGCCACTATTGACTACTACAGTAGAATAACACTTTTATATTTTAAGTTCTGTTAAACAAAAAAGAAGAAGTTCTGGAGGACCTTTGACTGCCATTTTTGCTTACACTCTTCTTAATATTTTTCTTTGTGTTCAACAGAACAAAGACATTTATACAGGTTTGGAACGACTTGTGAGTAAATTATGACAGAATTTTCATTTTTGGTTGGAGAATCCCTTTAATAAAGGGTTTTTCTCTTCAAAATGACTATACATAACAAGCAGACGTACCACCGGTACAATCCTGGATTATTATCTGAAAAGTGGTCCTCAAGGATGGCTTCTTGCCTTATGAGTACACACAAGCACAAATACACACACCTGGTATTTTAGAAAAGGTTACAGACCTGACGGTCGATACCCCCCTGAGTGTGTGTTTTATCTGCGGGTGGTCAGAAGAATAATAGCATCCATCAAAGATAAGAACGTGTCCTGAATTCCACAGCTCCTATTGTTACGCTAAATATTTACTGGATTAAACGAAGGTCAAACTATCCAATCTATAATTCAGACAGAGACTCTGTCTGTTTTTCCTAAACCCATTCTTCCAAAATCACAGCTCAATCTTATATCTTTTTGCTTAATTTGTAAAAGGTTACACAAACTGTGACCAGAAACAGATTCAGAAGACTTTTTGGAGTGTGTGGTTGCGTAACATGTGGTCGGTATAGATAGAAAATTCTGTGAAACAGAGCTAATACTTCTCAGTCAGATGACAGCATCATCAGAGTAAGAAACATATTTAACAAACAAGCAAACAAACACAAATCCGATATATTATACGACAGTATCTGTTATACTGCAGTAATTGGTAAGGGCTGAAACAGGATTTAGCAGAAACAAATGTTCAGTAACACCACTGCATGAGCCAATAGAAACAGACTTCAAGAGCAGAGTATTTAGGGCTATTATGTAAGCGAGGGAAGTGATGGATTAGACCGGGTAGAAAAATAGGAAGAATAAAAATAAAGCAAATCCGCAGCCTTCAGCTCGATTCAACATTTGTTTTCATGGGCGTTAGAGACCAACATGTCACAGTTTTAAATATAGCCTTATTATCAACCTCTGTGTGCATTTAAGAAAAAAGAGTGAAAGACTTACTGCATGCCTCTATACATACATTACTATATATATATATATATATATATGAGTAATCCAGTGTATAAACCACTGTGTGTGAATGTGTTTCCATAGTAGCAAGACGCAAGAGTTTGGTCCACACAATGCTTGTGCATGTCTCTCAGGTGTTTCTCTGCCTATTTTGCAGTGTTATCCCACCTAGGCTATTTCCCGGAAACCCAAGGGTGTCCTCATGTTACCAGGTGATCTTTGTTAAAGGCCCTTCTATTTGTGCATGCCCATTGAGAACATTGTGTGCTGACATCTCTATTTTCCTTTTTTTCCACAAAGTCAACCACGGCACACATAATCCTATTACAGCGGAGCTTCAAAAACAGGCCACCGGGACGAAGAAAATGAGCAGGCAAGAGAGAGAGAAAGAGAGAGAGAGAGAGAGATAGAGAGAGGCGACGCTGAAGTAGACATGCTGTGCACTTATTGCCACAAAATGAGGAAGGGTCAGAATTGCAGTTCTTGACCTCATGCCCCGGCTACACAAATTAAGGTCACATCTTTTCTCTTGGTTACAAACTGCCAAACAATTTTCTATGGACATCTTATACATAAACACAACCTAAATCTGCAGGTTCGAATTCTATAGTATGCATTACAACAGGATCACTCTTTTTGCACAGAGATCATGTTAAAGCTACTGTGTGTAATTTCTGTGGAATTGGCGTCCCTGAAAAAAAAGCCTATGACTGTTTTAAAAACCAACAATTAAACTGTGCAATGCATTAAAAATGTCACAGAACTACGGTGTTTATACTCTAACCTATTATATCTGGATATATTGAGGCTCACATCAAAGACATTACACACTATAGCGTTTGCAAGTTATTGAAATCTTCAATGTTATTAGAAGCTTAAACGCTGTTTCAAAATTCAAAGAGAGACAGAGTTGAGAAAAGAAAAGTCGCGAAATGTGTCAGGCACATGCCATGAGGCTGTCAGCGAAAGACACCATGAAAGGATAAGAACAGAGAGAAAGAGCTTTGACTGTCTGAGAGAAATGAAATTAGGGTGAAGAGAGAGGAGCATATAAAAGAAAGAGAGAGAGAAAGAATGAGAAGGGGTCTTCGCTAAGTGCGTGATGGGTGCATGCAAATGGCTTTTTACCCAACCGAACGATATTGGATTCTGGGAAACCCATCTGTTACGTGGTGCCCACACAAGAAAAGAATATGAGGAAGACGGCGCTGGAGGAGGGTGGAAAGGGGTTCGATGATAGATAGCAGTCTGAGTTTTAATCAGTACTGCGCCTCCAGCACTTTCTGCCCGCTGCATGGAGGCTTATCCGTCAAGCGGATCACATGACCCTAACTGAGGAAAGACGAACTCTCTCCCCCACATGCATACCTCTCCTCCCTCCACTCTTCAACTTCTTCCACTGCAAAGAGAGAGAAAGAGAGAAATAAAGAGAGAGAGAGAGAGAGAGAGAAAGAGAGAGAGAGAGAGAGAGAGGGAGAAAGAGAGAGAGCAATATCTTCTCACACCTTATCGTCAAAACCTCCGTAAAGGGCACCGACTTCAAAGATGGCGTGCAAAATTTCTACACGGTAGGTAGAAGTGTTTCACCTCATCTCAACATCACACAGGAAGCAGATCTTCACTGACAAAATGAATTTGGCAGGGAGTAAACATAAGGACAAGGGTACATTATGAAACACTGTCCTAGTGTTTCATTTGGTCTTTCATTTTACTAAATAGCAATAAATGGCTTGAAATGTTTAGAAAAACACCTTTAATATTTGAAAGGGGTTTAGAGGTGTTTACGATTATATTTTAAGTTACCTATGCTGTTTTTCATATAATGTCTTATAGGAAGTCACATTAGGGTCTTTGTAAGATAAAAGTTTTTTTGGAAAACGTTATTTTCAGAATCAAAATCAGAAAGAGCTTTATTGGCAAGTATGTTTGCACATACAAGGAATTTGTTTTGGTGACAGGAGTATCCAGTACACAGAAACAGCAACAACAGTACACAGACAATAACACAATAGAATACAGTACACAGATGATTTAAATAAGAGCCTATGGGGATACAAAATTAAGAAATACAATACAATAAACAAAGATAAAGATATAGAGAGTCTCTTCCTCCTTTACACTGAATTTCTGTACGACCATGTAGTTCACCTGCATATTGCAAAAAAAAATTGTAATTAAAGATGAGCAATGTAAACACAGAAAACTCTTGTTGGAAAATATCTAAAAAGAATCCAGGCTAACTAACAACCAAGTCGATACAATCGTTCTGATTAACATAGGAAAGCTAATTAAAAACAAGTTCAGAGCAGAGAGATACGCCTCCATTGGCACAAGAAACAACACCATCCATCACGACAGCGGAACCTAATAGCAATGAAAGCCATATCTCTGGGTGAGGTAGATGAAACGGTGGGCTAAGTCTGGCCTAACAAAGGCATATCATTTCACATGACTGATACAGCTATAAGGCTTTAATATGGTTTGGAACACTTCTCCCCCTAATGATGCTATTACCGCCAATAGCCTAACCCCCTCCGACAGCGTTGGAGTGAACAGCGTGTCTCCCCAGAAACCAAGTGTACAACTCTTAACCCTTTCATGACTTTCATAAGTAATTTAGAGAAGAAACACAGATGGCATGTCAGTAATGATTGAGAGCAGTCTGTAGTGATTCTCAATTACATATTATATTATATTATATTTTATTATATTATATTATATTATATTATAAAAAACATAATATACTAATTGAAATGCACAATTTACACAAATTAAATTAGCAAAGTCAATGAAGAAATTAGGAAGTATTGTTTTACAATCAACAAAGATGCATAATATGCACAATGCAATGTCAATAAGTCTCTGTCGAACGTGTGGGTGTGAAGTCACCAAGGCGCCATTTTGGAGGTATCGCTGCATTGAGCAGTTAACTGAAAGTATACGGAGCGGTACAGCAAAGAACAAGTAAATCTTTACACTGAAGAGACAGATGCAAACCAACGACATACGATACCGAAATAATCTCACCAAAGATGTCAGGAAAAGTAACTTTCTCATTCATTAACAACATAGATCCATACCACCTGGCTGCAAATACTTGAGTACCCCAGCATTGCTGCCTCAAACCTCATTTTTAATGTAGTTTTAATGTAAGTTTTATTAAATGTAAATTTATTTATGCTTAATTATATTAACTGTTAATTATATAATTATATATCCTGTTTTTTCAACATTTTCTGTAATTCATTAGGCTGTCAAGTACTGACAACAATCAAAAACACATTTGCGAAAATTCCATTGTTCATACACTATTTTTAAAGCAATACTAGGTTAAAACTCAGTTTTAAAATGCATAACAGAATGTGTTATTACATACTGTCCTTAATCTTTCTTCTAAGCCAAAAAAATATTTCCTAGTGGTGAAGCTTTCGACTGTTTCTATCGTGTGTGTTAGTATTATAGCTTATTACACAACAAAAACATTCCATTTTGTCTCTGAAATGAAGCGAAATTGAATGAAGAATGTAGAACATCTCTGCGTTGATACCTTACAAATGGCGGTGATACCCATAATGCACGACTGTGACGTCACCTGACAAAGACCTATAACCTATAGAATAAATGTTTTACACATTAGGCATCTCGCCAATGAATCCAATGGTTTATCAATCTTATTTGAAAACAAAAGTGTGTGCATTACCCACGGACACAAAACTGACCAGTTCCATTCGGCCAAACAGGCATTATTATTATTGACAACACCAAAATAATGGGTTTGGTCACAATGTCAATCCTCACAATGACTGCAGTTACCACACAACAACAAAACTATGCACATTAACCATTCGTTTTCAAATCCAATAACTTGAATCTTGAAACTTGAATGATATCTGTATAAATCATGAAGAAGCATCCTAAATTGATGTCAGCCAGCTGTTTCATGCCAAAGCAAGCCTCCATCACTTAATCGTTCATAACGAAAGCCTGTAGCATCATAATAATCCAGCTCAATTCCTGTGTCTCTGACAGATAGATCGCTCGTGTGCCATACACAAAATGGCAAAAAGCTGCATCCTGCTTTTTTATTCTAGAAGCAAAGTATTACAAGCATTCCTACCAACACTTCTAGCATGCCATCACTCTATGTTTCAATTAACATCAACTGAACATCAAAACTAAAATAGCCGGATTAAAGGGACCCGGGAGCTTCTGTGCAGAGCAACCACACATATGTCCAGCTATACTTCCATCCAGGCAAAATGCAGTAACTTTAGTCCTTTTTGCAACCGAATGAGATCACAAGTGCTCCCTGTTATGAGTGGGCTGAAAGAGACAGACAGCGTGTCGCATCGCCTGGATGGCATGCAGCGCTCTTGGCATCTTTTTCATGTAACTGCACTTGCTTGATTTTGAGCATTGACAACATTTATGTTCTTTTGCTGCATTGTGCAGTTTCTGAGTCTGACCGCAAATCCCTCTAACTCGAGCAGCCAAAACCCATCTCCTTTCAACATTTTTGTATAACACGTCTCAGCGTGCATGAGATGTCTTTTTCAAGCGCTGCTACTTCAAAGCGAGGATGAGAGTCCCGGTGGGAACGAGGAGGAAGTGGAGAAGATAACAGCGAAATGTTCGGGGTGATGTGCGCTCGCCAAGTTCCCTTTGAATCCACTGGGGAACAGCTCATAGAGAAGAGAAACCGTGTGTTTTCTTCTGCAACGATCAAGGATGTAAATTACATGTTAATGAGCAAAGAAGACAATAAATAATTTGCTGTGGTTTTTTTTTAGCTAACAGGGCATTGCGAGGTCAGTATGCTCTTTTGATGCAAAATTGGTTTGTCTGCAGATAACAATGCCTTGGGAACACGTTAGAAGTACAGAAAGAACTAACAGTAACTAAAACATGAGCAATAAAGGATTGATTTAAAATGCTAAAGCACAGGAACAGAAAGGAATTGTGGGTCTGGTTCATTAACGGCGGTGTAAACATTCATTGATTCATCATACAAAGCCTTTGAGTGATAAACTAATAACTCGTCTGGTGTGTAACCGAAGTGAATAGTGAAATGTCAACACCATTCATTTTCAGGAAGACTGAATCTATTTGCATCTGCTGTGTGTCTAAAAGGGACGTGATTTATTATGATGGATTTAGGAGGGAAACATTCACATGAGGCTCATATCCTCGTTGACATTCTAAAAGCTCTTTAGGATGCTACAATCTTATTAGAAGCTGCATGAAAGTAAAAATATGACATGTCTATACTTTATGTATTCTTTTTTATGTCTACCCTGCATTTCTCTTGCTGCTTCTATGCTGCAGATTTAAAGTGATAGTTCAGCCAAAAATGACAATTCTGTCATCATTTACTCACCCTTGTGTCATTTCAAACCTGTACGCCTTTCTTTCTTCAGCAGAACACAAAATAGATATTTTGAAGAATCTTGTTAACTGGCACCCCTTCACTGGCATTCGTTTTGTGTCCATTCAATTGAAGTGAATGGGTGACGGAACTGTTCAGTTACCAACATTCTTCAAAATGGCTTCTTTTGTGTTCCGCAGAAGAAGAAAGTCATTCATGTTGGAATGACATTTTAGATTTTGTGGATAAAATTCACTTTAAGAGCAAATAAAACCAGTTGTTACCTGCTGCTTGGAAGTCAGCGCAATAGCATTTCTTGAAGAAATTCCATCAAGAACGAACATCTGCACAGTCTTCTGTAAGAGAAAAGGTGATTTAGGGGTTATTATATAGTCAATGATCTTTTATTCACAGATTTCGACTTTCATTCTTTAAGATTTGGAAAAAGAAGAGAGAGAACTATGACACAAGTTTAACGATGCTGTCGCATATTAAAAAAAACTAACAAATCTATGAACACAATATGATATAAACAGAGTAACCTTGACATTACATACACACAATATTTTTGTCAAGGAGAATTAACTGAGTTCAGGTAGATGCTAAAGTACATAATAATAAATATAAAAAAATATAATAAAAAAAAAACTGGACAATTAAATTCAATGTTTATTTGAATGAATGTATGAGGCCTTTATATACGGCTTTATCGTGTATTGCTGTACACCAAAAGCGCTTTAAAATCATATAAGGGGGTCTCTCCTCATTACAGTAAAACAGTATAATACTCCACAAAATATGGCACACTTGTAAAACATCAAATACATTCCTAAATATATTATTCATCGACTTCAAAGATTCCTGCTCTCGTCGAAGAAGATTGCAGTAGTCTAGTCATCTTGTTGTGAATAATAAAAGAAGTGACAACAAAGCACCACGCTTGTCAGTCAGTTTGAAGGTCTTTATTCATAGATTAGTAAAGCTCACATTAGAGGTCAAACCCATCAGAGCCATATCAAGTACATATGTGAACATAAAATGAAGACCCATAGCGTGATCTGTTCATCATGTGCTTACGGTGTTTGAATGCTGAGAAATATGACAGTAAAAAGAAGTATGTGCACACTTGTTAGCCCTCTCACTGACATCACCCCCAAGCACTATGTGTTCTTTAAGAGTAAGCAGGGATTGTTTTTGTTACCTCCAGTAATGTTTCTAGATTCCGTCTGTACCACAGTAAACGATATAAAATATTTACTCTCTACTCCAGCCATCCACAACAGTATACTCTTAAAGGTGCTTAAAAGGTTCTTCATCGATGCCATGGAAGAACCATTTTTGGTTTCACAAAGAAACATTTAGTCAAAAGTTATTTAAAGAACCATCTCTTTCTTATTTTTTATAATCTGAAGAACCGTTTTTTCCCCCACAAAGAACCTTTTGTGAACTTAAAGGGGTGCTATAATGGTGTTTCATGCATTCTGACTTCTTTGCAATGTTAAATGTGCTGTCTTCTCATGCTTAACATGGTCAACTTGTCAAAAAAGTTGGGCGTATTAAGTTATATTTCTGTGCTCGATGCACTCCCTCAGCGTCCGTACAGGTGTTGGAAAGTTTATTTTGAACCTTCAAAACTGTGGTAACAATTTTTCTTGGTCCCTTTTTGGAAAATTCTCCCGGAAAAGCACCCAGCATGCCCATGCGGCAGCATGGAGAGCAGGGTAAGGACATCACTTTCACTTGTATGCAGGAGAGAGAGCAAATGTTCGCAAAGTTCAGGTGTTTGTTTGCTCACTGCATTTGGGTGATGAATGTTATATAAATGGTGGAACGATATAACCTGTACGCCCGCTGGGGGAGTGTATTGAGAGTTTTTTAACAAGCTGACCATGTTAACCAAGAGAAGACAGCAAAAGGTAAAGAATTCAGAATCCATGACACATCGTTGCAGAATCCCTTTAAGAGTGTATAACAATGCATGCTGTATCCTCTCCCAACAGGGCTTGAGTGTGTTTTATACTAAGTTCTTGGAGACATCACAGTATTCTTATAATGTGAACCATGCTTATTCCTACCCCCAATATTTATGTTTAAGTGGCATTTTACGGTTTCAAAGAAACAAACAGATTGTCATAACAGTAGAAGAATCTCTCCTTTAGAATTTTTTGCCTTTGGACATCAAGATGTCATTTTGCACAGTACTGAGGGCACATGTGACATCTCCTCAGTCTGACAAAGATGACCAAAGAAGAGAAGCTCTGTCAGCAGGTAAGCTCTTCTGACAGAGTGCTCTCCCATCAGCCGGCCTGACTCTCACACGGTGCTACATGCACTGAATGTGTGACATTTTTAAAGAGGTAGCAGCAATAGCACAGGGCATACAATGTTATCAACTCAAAGGATTTCATCTAGGTGCATTAAAAGCCAAGAGTGTAGATGTGCAGCTCTTCCGGCATTTGAGGTCTCTATCAAGTACGAGCTGTGACGGGACTCTTATGAAGCACTGTTACTATCACAGCACACTGGAATGAACATCAGCACATTAGCATGAATTAAAGTGCTGCACCAAATACTAGCACAATATACAAAGATATTTATGCCATTGAACATGTTATACATCCGCTTTACTGGCAATAAAAATTGTCAAGATAACTCATGGCAAGAACCCAATTGCAGGCATACACAGGACGAGACGAGATGGTACGGGGTTAACAGATTTAATATATATAACAAGACAACACAAAAAGGCAAAACAAAACCCACGATGGGGAAAACCAAAACAGGATGACATATAAATAAACAAAGACAGTGACTAACTAGACTATAACAAATAACACTGGAAACAAAACACTAAACTGACACTTACTATAACTCGAGGGACAGGAACAAAGTAACAAGGCATGTACATTCAAGGACCAGCAACAAGGAACATCAAACAGGTTAGGTAAGACGTACATACAGCTTACAAGTACATAGCAGCTACAATGAACGCGCACAAGAAAATGAAACATGAGGACTCTTTATAGGGAGAGATAACAAGAGGGAACAGGTGCAAGGGATTACCCTCAAGGAAAGCTAATTAACACAAACTAGGAAACAGGAGGGTAGGAACGATGACGAGACAAGAGAGAGATGAAATCGTCTCTCTCCCACATGAAACAAAGGATTCTGTATGATTCCACCTCTAAACCAAGAAATACCTGGCAAGGAGAGGTGAAACCATGACAAAAAATGACACAATTTTACTTTATGTTGATTGACTAAATAACCATTGCCTGTAGTGTTATGTCACGCATTCTGCTTTCCTTTTGACTTTGGAGTGAATTACACTCTTAAAAATAAAGGTGCTTCACAATCCCATACATTTTTTTTGTATAAATGTTTCCATAAAGAACCTTAAAGATCTGAAAATAGTTTTTTTTTGATCTTCAGATCTTAAAAAGGTAAGAAAGAGATGATTCTTTAAAGAACCTTTGTTTAAATGGTTCTTTGTGGAGCCAAAAATGGTTCTTCTACAGCATCGCTGTGAAGAACCTTATAAGCACCTTTTTAAGAATGTATGACACAAATTAGATCTGGGAAGTATAAAGGTATATCCTTTAAAAGTATATGCTAATAAAATGTCACATGCAACAAATGTTCCTATTTTGTGTTCACCATGGTATGTAAATAAGTGGGCGTGACGAACTGAGCATGACAGCAATGTTGAGAAAAATAGACACACTCAGAATGGGCTTATTAATAAAAAGACGTTAGGTGTGTAAATGGTTTGGCCTTATAATTATATACATTTTTAGATCAGACTGTTATATACAGGCATTTTCAAACCTGATCTTAAATAAACTGTATAAATATTATACATTTTCAGTGCATTTTCAACACTTAAGTAAAGATTTTAAACTATGGTGAGCATTTAGTTAACTTACAATTAGGAGCTAACTTCTCTGATGACGTACAAACTTCTACAAGTTTCTATATTCCAAAAAACAACAATATAAATATAAATCTGAGAAACATACAGCAAAGACTGTGATATGTATATTGTTACTGTGAAATAAAATTACTCATACAGTGAACCGGATGTTTGGCCATACAGTCACCCCTGATGCAGATATTCCTCACAAGGGTTTTGAGATTCAAACTACCATATACTATTATTATTGGCTGATGTTTTTTATTTCTTTTTAAACATTTGGTTATCTACTTTGTGGCAAATCCAGTCATTTAATCTTGAATCTTTTTAGATTACATAACATGATGACTAGTTGCAGGACAGAAATTGCTTTCCAGGCATTACAAAATGAACTGCTATGAGCTACACACTTTGAACCAACACCTCACATTACATAAATGATTATGCAAGGCCACAGAGTTGAACAGATTTGGAGAATGTTGTTTCCTTGATTGACCCGAGTCTTTACAGAATACGTTGCATAACTTCTGATCTAATCTAAAAAAATCTCATCTAAATATAAGAAAGAAATCTTTTCATGCTAATATGCCAAAGGTTTCCAGACACTTTGGAATTTATGAGATGCCTGTTAAAAAACAGAGAAGGAGAGAGAGCGAGAGAGGAGCAGGACACAAGAACTGTGCGAGAGTGGACTGGAGTAAAGGATAGAGACTCCACTGGAACGGGGGGATCACCTCTTTGTTTTATGGAGGAGTGGATTGATCTAGACAGATCTGACAGACAGAAAATAATGATTCTAGAGGACTAATAGTCATCGCAGGATGACCACTGACATCCGCCCCTCGCATACTAATGGATGATGACCCTGTAAAGGTTAAAGGTCAACCTTAAACCCCATCACCCACCCCACCCTGAGCTATCTAAATAAGACCACCCCCCCAGTGACACAAGATAAAGCATCTCTACCCGCTGAACTCAATCAGCTTCAATAGCAGGGGTCCCAATGAGATACAATGGGGGGTCTTGAATATAATGTGTGCATAAAAGTAAAAGAGAAAGGGGGCAGAGAAACAGAAACGGAAAAATGAGAGAGGGACAAACTATTTCCAATGCTATAGAATATTAGCAATACAACTGTCACTTCAATGCATATGATAAGCTATGCGTGTGCATGATCTTAAAGGGATAGTTCACGCAAATATAAAATTTCAGTTCTCATTTATTTACCCTCTTGTCGTTCAAAACCTGCATTTGTCTCTTGGAACACAATAGAAGATATTTTGAGAAATGTCTCAGTGGTTTTGTGTCCATACAATGAAAGTCACTGTGGAAGTCTAATTATCTTTCCTGTTCTGCACAATAGAGTCATAAATATTTTAAATGCCATTAGGGTGAGTATATGATGAAAGATTTTTACTTCAGGCTGAACTATCCCTTTAATGTCAACACATCCAAAACAAGAAGATGGCTTCTGCACAAAATGACACACAGGAGACTTGAAATGCACCAATCAATATTGTGTAATGAAAAACATCAAGCAAACGATCTCAAGACAGACTGTTTATCTGTCAGACAGACAAATAGCTTGCATGTTGCTATGCTGGTCAGTACGTTCATACAAATGGAGAAGTGTTTCGATAACATAAACGAGAAAAGGCGTTTAGGGAATAACCAAATAAAATCAACATTACAATTGTCTCCTCATATTAAACTGGGATAAGTTACACTTATCAGAACCACATATCCAGCCAACGAAACAGTCAGACATTGAAAATGTGAGCGACAACCCATATAAACAAGTACTGGGAGGTTGTACATCTGTTTGTACATCCCAAGCCACGCCTCCCGTGGCAGCCAGGACTGTAGCTTAAAATAAGCTGTGAGTAAAAGCAGGCAGGCCAGCAAGGACGAAGCGGGTGACTAAACGTGACATGGCACTGCGCTTTAGCCGAGATGATAGGCTAGATGAATCAGAGGAACAGGCCATCCCTGGAGGGATCTCCTGCACTCGGAACACGGTGTCCTTGGAAGCTGAAGATTGATGGGAATCGAGTGATAAAAACCAAACCGTCCTCGAATCCCATGAGTCCAAGAGAAGACTGTATTTGCTGAAGTGTGTGTCGATGTACAGCGCGGGCACGTGTTTCCCCTGTGGGCTCAGAAGCTGATTCCGGATCAGCCTGTGTCATGTTTTCGTCTGAACCCTTTTTCCAGAGATCACAGTGGTGAGATGTATTGGGAAAGGAGGCGGATTGGGAAATGAGGCAGGAGATCGAATAGTTGCTTTTACAGGGATGGGTCGGGCGAGGTGCATCTTGCCTTTAGTAAAAAAGGAGAGCGATCGGTACCTATCAATACAGTCACATATAATGTGAGAGCTCATCAGGATATCGGAAAATCTCTGAAAATATAACATCCCAGTAAAGAAAGTCATGCCGCAGGGTAACCTGCTACAATGCACAAGGGATCCATGATTGTGAAAATGTGATTCGAAATGTGGTGCATCTTGTAGCTCCCCTGA
Organism: Triplophysa tibetana; assembly: GCA_008369825.1. NCBI lineage: Eukaryota > Metazoa > Chordata > Actinopteri > Cypriniformes > Nemacheilidae > Triplophysa > Triplophysa tibetana. The sequence continues at coordinate 12,792,454 of CM017913.1, read as the reverse complement.
ATACAGATTAGATTAGGCTGTCCTACTTTCGGATGATCATTACATGTTTGAGTAATCTGGTTTATTGATAGATAGAGCTTATCCTTTAATTGTCTCCTGCTAGCGGTATGAAGTTATTTTCAGCTTTGAACATTAAAGCAATAATGCACCTGAAAGCTTAAATAAAGTATCACAAAAAAGTGGAAAGATATTGTGCACGGATCAGTGACTCTGACTAGCTATACAGCACAAAATCAATATCCTGAGAATAACTTTAAAAGTAATTTTTGTGTGTAAAAGTTATTTTTCTATCCGAGCAAAATGTGCAAAGACAACTTTAAAGGTCCAGTGTATGAAATTTTGCGGCATCTAGCATTTGGGATGCGAATTGCAATCGACGGCTCGCTCCATCCCTCCCTTTGGAAACACTACTGTGGCTGACACAGAACTAAAATGATTTCACATTTTCGCTTATTTGCCGAAGTAGATTTAATTTATGAAACACTCCATAAAGCAGTTTGTCCGTTTAGGGCTACTGTAGAAACAACATGGTCTTCATACTCCTATGAAGACATACAGTATTTTTGTACTGTACAAAAACTTGCATTTCTGTCACCAGATCCTCCAAAAAATGATACACTGGACCGTTATAAGTAGAGAACGTATTCATGAATGAGTATAGCTCAATGGTATAGTGAAGTTATATTTTCAAAGTAAAAACAATTAAATATAAAATTTAAATTCTTGAGTAGAGTAAAACACTTGGATTGATTACCATTTGTATAACTACAGTTTTACAACAAATACCAAACTTGTTATTCTTGTGGTTACCATGGTTCAAATCAACTATAGTTACCTTTTTTGTGTTATTATTTGTAGTAAAACCAAGATTTTTTTCCCTAAAGAGTGTTTTTAGCAGGACGTCTAGGCTTACCTGTTTAACATTAGCAACTAAATCCTGCTGGAATGGTTTACTCTTGCTAAACCATTCTGCGGGCAAAAGCATATTATCCAAAATTCATAAGTATCTATGTTAAAGGGATAGTTCAGCCTGAAAAAAATCCCTCATTTACTGCCATAGTAGAAAAATAATGGGGTAGTCAATGGGGGATGAAATCTGTTTGGTTACTGACATTCATCCAAATATCTTCATTTCTATTTAGCAGAACGGAGAAATGTATACAGGTTTGTAACTATGTGAGGGTGAGTAAATAATGAGAGAATTTTAAGTTTTTGGTGAACTGTCGCTTTAATAAATAGTTTTCTCAAGCAAACTTTAGATAAATAATTTTTCATATATTATAGGCTAGTGCCTATACAAAATTATACACTTTAAAATGTTTAAACACTGTCCCATATCCTGTCTTCAGCACCAGCTTAGTTCAACACATAGTTGTGCACCACTAAAAACATTTTCCTAAGGACACACCTTTATCTTAAACAATCCAACTTTCAAGCACTAGCTTGAGGTGACTGTCAAATCCAACTGATTTCCACACATACAGCAACAACTAGGACGCCTCAGGGGACTATTCAAATGTAAAGCCGTGTAAGTATCTGTATTGAATTCCTACTAATAAGTGCCAAAACATGAGAAAGCGTATTTTATTTCAACACATGCTTTCTTCTACATACCACAAGCCAGTGACCGCACATAGTGGCACTCTGAGCAGGTACATCTCTTTAATAGGCTGCTATCGACCAGTTACCCAGACTCCACTACATGTAGATCGATTCTCTGCCCAGAAAAAGCCACTGGAGACTGCTCGCAGAAGCAGCGTGGTACTGTATGCCCGAATGAATACTAGACTACATTTCTGAGTTCCATAGCAGTACTTTCTGTTTTGTGTGTCCGGTCGGTCTTAGAAAAGAACATCTTATAAAAGATAGTACACAACCAGGTGCTGCATGCAAACCAAAGACAGTTTAAAAACAAAATTTAGACAAAAAAATTATAATGTAAATAAATCACTGTGCCTTTTCACTTATGCAACGCCTGAGGAGGGATGAATCAAAACATTCACATTCAAGATGCACATGATATTGTATATATAATGATACATTAAAAAACAAAAAATCTATTGAAGCAACCTAAACTAATCAAATATGTACATTTCTCAAAACAATTAAGTGTGAGAATTTATGTAAACAAAAGAAACGATTGAGTCACCCGGTCTATCTCTATCACAGATCTATGACGCATCAGTCCTTATAAACCTTTCATTTCAAACAGCTGATCAAAACCAGACTGGCTTTCACTTTGAGAAGCTCTGTAAGTGTGTAGAAAACCTGTGCGTTCAGAGTGAAGCCGTGACTAATCTCTGTATTTTTTAAAACTCTGGAAAGTGGAGCAGCGAGCTGTGCCATGAAAAATTGAAACATCCCCCCTCTGGGCCCATGAGCATAAATAGAGAGGGCTTCGTCAGTCCTACTCCTTCCTTTCCATCCCCCTCTAAGAGCATTAAACAGCCACGCGCATCATCACGAGAAGGTAAGGATTACAACGGGATTAAAAACTGAAGAACATTGCCCAGTCCAGGGAACCAGATTTCCCAGATTACAGATCAGCCTCTGTTTGTTGTTCATGCTGAGATGTGCATTATCTCATTGTTTTTAAGTATTCAATCAGAGTCCAGTTTAAATACTAAAGGGCATTTCCTGATAAGAACGTCTTAAGACCTTTGAGACGATTGGAACACAGTTGGACTAACAAATCTCCCGGAAAAAAGAAAAGAATACAGAAGAAAAAAAGTTAGAAATGAATTGACTACAACACAACAGAAAATCATAATAACTAGAGATGCACCAATATATCGGCTAATAATCAATAATATAGAATATATTAAGAAACATTACTAGTTTGGTGTTCAATGTTAATAGTCATTGGAGTAAGGTCCATGTTAGTTATTATTACACTACTCGTTGGAATGTTTGATTCTGATTGGCCAGTCGCGACATTTACAGGTTCGTTATTTCTAGATAACTACCTCTACAAACTAATAACAAAGGGTAATCCGGATGCAGCAAATCATTTTCTAATTTTTTTGACAAATTAAATCTTTTAATAACATTTATGACATTATATTTACAAATGATTCAACCAAATTGCCTGTTTGTGACATTTGAATGTCGTTTAAAACCGAAGGTAAATGGTTTTTCCTCACTGAAGGTCTGCATTCGTAAAAATTAACTAATAAAATGTGTGAATTTAGATATCTCCAGATTCTGAAGATTAAATTAATATTTCTTAACTTAATGAATGTTACGTAAAGGATAATGTACAAGCAGCCAGGCGAAGAAATATATATTAAATATTCAGAATCAGTAGATATCTCTACCAATCAACTATCGGTATCGGTGAAGAAATTTAGTATCTGTTTATCTCTACAAATAACCCAAATTATTTTCCTGAAAGCAGGGAAATACATTTGCATACAAAAAGCTATAGGATTTACTTTACCTCTTTTTTAAGAATAATTTTGCCAATTTTACCCAAAAGTAAGTAAATCTTACTCGTTTTATGGTTGCCTTTGATCATGTTTTGTACTTTAACACTCTGAATATTGTTCAGTTTTGCTTTTGTCTATGCAGAGAGATAAGGTGCAATAAACAAACTTTTTTCAACAAAAAACCCACGATGGGGAAAAACGGCAAACAGAACAGGAACTCACAACAAATACCTCCCACTAGGGGGCAAAATAAACAAAGTCCAAAAATAATACAAATAATAAGTCCACAAACACGACAAGGCAAGGCAAGACTGGAAGAAAGTAATACTCACAGGGACTGGGAACAAACATTATCAATGACATAGTAATGTGACGAGCCGGCACGGGACAGAGAATACTAGGGACTTAAAAAGGGAACACTAAGGAGGGAAAATTACACAGGGCAGGTGAGGGGAATTAAGCACTAATGGGAAGCCAACAGGAAAACAAGGGGGCAGAAACCAAGACTCACAACTGGAGAATGCTTGGCTCAAAGTCACAACCATGGCCACGTGTTTCTATACAGAACACAACAAGCACAAACTGCACGGTACTGTCATGATCCTGTCCACAGAACTAGAAAACTCCAGACAAGAAGGACAGGATCATGACTGCTTTGTTACATCTCTATGTGCCTAAAACCTAAAACCTTTTTGGCTGAGTTGACAGATTTGTTCTGTAACTTGGAAAAGCACTCTGTATACACACCCTTCGGGGCTTATTTTTAACTACTCCAAGCAGTTTATTTCCTACAGTTTATTTCATCTTCATGAGTATTACCTTTGTGTAAATAAAAATACTATTATTCAGAGAAGACATTTTCCACAGGCTGCATACACAACCTTCTTCTGAAGCTCTCGTAAGCATCCCTGAATCTCTCAATCTGAACTAACAGCTAGTCTAAGAAAAGCAGAATTTCAGGGGGCTAAAGACCCTGAACCAAAAAAATTCAAAGCAAAGGCATAACATCACTGTGATCATGAAAAGAAGTGGTCAGCTATGACTGATCGGCTGGACAGATGAGGGAAATGTCTTTGATCGTCCCAACAGGAGCCTGCACGGGGAACATTTTTTTATTGTCAAATAACCTGGCAAGAATCGTCCACAGGTACAGTGCGTCCAGCTGCAGGTCGGAGCGTGAGCGTCGGGCAGTACATTTCAGCATGAGACGTTCGACGCTGGCAGATTCACCGATTTATCAGCTGTAGAAACACAGCGGTGCTGCCAACACTGTACAGATGTTGAGGCCCATCTGTCTTCAATTGCACATTAAAAACATGGAGAAGAAGGGCAGGGAATACAGGTATTTGGCAGGCACGGAGCAGACGTGTCAAATAGAATTACTGTGCAACAATTGATGGGTTTACAACAGAGGATCTGGAGAAAAGAAGCCCTTACATTTGTTACACACTGAGACAAAACACATAAACATTACTTACTGACAAATCAACATTCTCCTAACATTTATTGATGACAAACAGGAACCGACCATCAAGCATCACATGATTCTGTTCTGACCAATTGACAAGTATATCAATTATCTGACTTACACACACACTGACAAACACTAATGATATCTTGCCAGAATGAGGTCAAGGAAATGATGCGATGCATCCAGCTGGGTTTTTGCGGCAATCAAATATGTAGCGTAATCTCTTGAGCTATAGTGGACTCAAGTGTTTATTTTACAAGACTGAGACGCACAAGCCAGTCCAGACCACACATACTCCACTTTCCTCCACCACGTTCTCACTCAATCTCTAACACAAACACACTCTCCTAAATCATTTAGGTAGACGCTAACAAATCACAACCACAGATAACAAACGCAGTCAAACACATCCTCAATGGAGTCAAGAAGGGACAATATGCACATACAAAAGACAAAAGACCAAAGCCATCGAATGCATTCAATCCCTTACGCACTAAACGCCCGCACACACACAAAGGTGATTTAGAAGACCACACACTCAAGCCCTGGGTTACTTCATGAAATTTGGAATGTGCCAAGAAAAGCAGACAAATCAGGACCCACCAAACTGTGGCGAAAAGTAAAGGATTTTCCGTGCTGTGACGCGAACTTTCTGCAGTTTGAGACAGAGAGACAGCATCTGAACTGTACTGATACTGTAATTACTTTTTAGCATTCCATATGTTTTTGATTTATCAGCTAAAAATATGCTTATATAGTCTCAATGCCCCATCCTCTCTATACTCTCTTTTGATCGAGCTTCGTTCGTAAACAGTTTGGGATTTAGCTTCAAGTTGCACCTAGCAATTATTGGCGTTAGCAACCATTTAATGTGATCCTTTGTTTACGTTCCAAACTTATTATAACGTGGGAGATTCTGAAAATACACAGACATTTCTTTTGTCATTTTTTCCAAAGTTTACATTCAGAATCATTGTCTTGCATGCTGGCTATGTGCTATGCTTTAGTTTATTGCAATGACCGATGTTATCAAATAGTGAAAGTTTAAGGTTAATGTAGATAAAGAGACCAGCATTCTATTGTTAATGCAAGTGTGCATGGGCAAGAAGAACAGAATGTCAAACATTTATGATGATTATATCATTTTCAGTTTATAAATATATTTTACACCGATTTGATAACTTTAAGCGTAATTGTAATCACATAAGTAATCATATATTGGATCATTTCGAAGGTTAGCGCATTTTCCTTCAATTTGAATGAAAAAAGCATTTATTGTTCAGACTAAACTACTTTAATGGTTAACCAGAAAGTTTGTTTTGAAGTGCTTTCATTTATTCAATAATTATGTACAAATTGGCACAGAATCACACTTGTTGTCAACAGGTCAAAATGCCCCGCCTACCAAAGAGAGCTTATAAATCACTCAATATGCTATATTATCACCAAATATTGGATAGAATCTTTTGGTCAATTTGTTTTCTTTCAGTAAATACTGGTTTTGTGTTTCTTTTTCGAACTGATTAATTGTAGGCTAAAATAAATCTTTTACCCAAACATACTAACTGGTATATAATTGGATTGGACTGAAATGTGGTGACTTTGTACACAAAGTCTATAACAACCTGTCACAAATTGATATATTCTTTTGTTGCTTCCCCCCCCACCTTTTTACTCTTGTGGTGTTCCCGGGTCAAGATGACCCGGCTACCAAAGAGATTACGAATCACACGTTATGCAATTTTATCACACGTTATGCAATTTTATCACACGTTATGCAATTTTATCACACGTTATGCAATTTTATCACAAAATATTGGATTCAATCATTTGTCAACTTGTTATCTTTTTCAAACAGGGTTAAACGGTCTTACATACAAGTTTTAGTATGATTTGCTTTCATGCCAATTAACTTTTGACCTTTTCACATTGAACAAGAAACCTCATAAAACAGTTACAAATTCCTGTAAGATTAAGATGAATCAACTACAGGTGAATCCAAAAATTAACTTTTTAAGTAAAACAATTCCACATTCAATCTTAGGCATTCAGGATGCCCAGTGACGATACATTTTGAAGCTATGTTGTTTTGTTCAAATGCAGTTTTTGTATTGCATTGAGGTATAACAAGTTTGCATTTTTCTATTCTTATAAGCATGAGAGAGAGAGAAGCCGCAGGAGGCCAGAATGACCAAGGAGCAGATGGCTAAAAGCCTTACTGAAGGTCAAAAGCACAGTGTGACAAACAAAGCATTAATTGAAGAATTTAAAGCAGCTCTTTTACTTCACGGTGCACTTACTGTAGAGGACAGCACCCCCGTCACACAATGAGGCTTCAATACAAGTTAAGCATCTGTGACAGAATGTTGATAATATGTCAACTCATCCTTTCTTTTCCTTTCAACTTAAATTAAGAGTAAATCTCACTGCCGATTCTTTAATCCTTTGAGGCAAATCCGTAAAAAATATACACTGTTTCATATCCACAAATTAAAAGGGGAAATATGGTGCGAACTCTTATTTTTCTGTGTCTTTGGTGTGTTATAAATTGCCCATGCATGTATTAGACACGTAAAGGTGCTGTTACATAAGGTCTACTTATGACGTTCGTGTGGTTTTTACTTCCAAAAACATCAAAATCCATGAGAAATAGGTTTTTTTCGAACCAGGTTTTGAGGCCAGCTCTACAAACGCTCGGTTTTAATGGGCGTGCAACATTGAAGACACTTGGAAGTAAACGCCAACCGCTTTGATTGGATAGCAGTTTGTGTAGTTGGAGCCTTCTGTGAATTTGGTTCGAGACGTAATGTTAGGTAACACATAAGCACCATTCACAGTTTTTGCACGGCATTAGTATCATCTGAAGACCTCCTGTGATTTATAAATGACCTCCCCACATCCGTTTTTCATGTGACGCATTCGCACGAGATGATTTTACTCAGATTTACTGATTTATTTCCTGGATGTGATGGCAAGGCTTTGTGTACAGTTTGTATTGTCTGCACTTGCATTGCGTTCAGTGATATATGACCGTTACTGTCAGCATTTGAGACCAGTGATCCCGAACCGGACAAAAGATCACAGCGATCGCGGCTCTCAAATGTTACGATGACAAATAAACAAGCAGGAGACTTTCGTGAATTTTGTTCCCAAACGGGAAAAAACTTCAAAAACAGCCTCCATTATTTGCAAACGGTGTATAAAACCTTGAAAAATTATATATGAGCCCACCAAATCACAGAGATGGCGATTTGCACAGGCTTCAGATCACAGAAAACCTCTGCAATTAATACAAATGACTAGATGTCCCCAGGTAATACTAATCTCGTGCTGGAACGTCTTAAAAATAAACTTTAACTTCGCATTCCTAATATATGAATCCGAAGGAAGGTTATGCAGCGACTGTACTTTCCACAACCAGGGATGGCACAAAATTTAGCCATCTTTAACGGCATGTTTGTTTATTGCTTGCTCGCTGTATCAGGTTCCGCGCCACTGGTTCTGTCATGCGCTAACCAGTGGGCGGAGATAGAGAAATAGTCGTTGATATTTTTCTTTGGAGGTGGTTTTCAACGTATCAATGTCGTCATAGATAGGTGCATTCCAGAACCTGCCGTTCGCTGGGCATGGTGTCAATAACAGATGTAGTCTCAGTAACCAGAGCGTTTTCAGTCATAACACTTACATGATGTTCGGATGAATGCAATTCGCTCTTATTCAACAAAAGCTTGGGTTAAAATTGTGATTTTAATTCATGCCTCCTTTAAATCATACTAAAATCAAGTAAACTCAAAGTTCTCATTGTGTGGCCATATTTTTCTAACAGTATGTATTTTAAGATGAGAGATAGACAGTGGTGCTGCACAGTTCAGTTACAGTTTCAGAAGCAAAACTAATAAATACAAATCACAATCATGCAATCCATCAATAGCAATAATAAACACACTACAATTAAGATCAACCAACGAATAAATGTATTGAATCGATATACTGTTTAGATCAAATTAATACATTAACAATTTCAAATATACCGAAGAATAAACTACATTCCTCAAACACATGCGCACATATTAATATCTGCAACAAAAGGAAAGATTCTTCTAGAGGAAAGCCAACTCACTTTACCCAAAAGGGGGAAGTCCCTGATACAACAGAAGCAACTGGCGCACTTAACACCTTTCAAATGGCTGCCAAAAAGTCAGGCGTCTCCTTAGAGCCACTTCCTGCGCTGGTGCCAGTGGTGTGGCGGCACTTCCTGTTCCAGACCCTGCTCCACAGGATATCCTGTGTCTCTGGTATCAGCAGACCTCACGTGAGCACCCCGTCTAACCTCCAGTCCGCTTGCAAAGGCACACTGTTCTATTTAGTTGATTTGATTTACCAGGTGTAGAAGTATAATGAGTCTTTCTGAAGACTGCTCTTCAAACTGCATTCTTTTTCTACAAGAGGTTCATGTTCACATGGGAGTTGTGTTAAAATGATTGATTACACCTCAGTTATGGATGTGTGTAAGATGTAAAGACATAGCAATGTTCATGGTTCAATACAATTTAGGCTGCAATGACCACAACTGTGCCATGCTATCGATAAAAGTTTGACATTTCCCTTTGTCTTAAAACATTTTTTTAAACGTTTTAAACACTCTTAAATACATTTTCCCATAGGCCTCTATGCAAAAACAGACCGTTTAACAAACTATTAGACAAATAAAAATGATCGCTCATGGCAATCTGTGGACAACATGCAACAGTTTCTCTCAAAAGAGCTTAACATTCCCCTAAAGCAGATGTTTTCTTTACCACGGGAACTTAGATAGGCTCGATCCGACTTGGCTTTCATTGATCAACATCACAGTGTTTCCTTCATTGATTCCATCAGGTCAAACAGAACTGAATAATAAATATCCGGGACGTTTAGTACCAGGAGGATGTCCTAACAGCACGAAACTGAGTAAAACACTTCCTTTTGCTTTATTCAATACATTCCTAGGACATCAAGACCAGACATAATAATGGCGAGTGCACAAAAAAAGCCTAGATAGGATAATTACTCTCACAGCTCATACGGGCACCATTCTAGTCACCGTGAGGAAATTCTGCTTCATTGTCATGGTAATCCACCAAATGGCCGCCCTTTTCAAGGTCAGCAGAGTGTCTGAGAGCATAGTAGTGTAGCCCTTAACGAAAAGTGGAGAATAGAGGAATCATACATCACATCCTAGAAGATGTCCATTAGAATGGCCGCTGGCATAGCCACCTGTCAAGTCTTGTTCACAGAAGGAAACATCTACCTCAGTTTATCTATTGTTTGAAGAGGTCAAGAAGTACAAGTTCTGCCAAAATGAGAAGATCTGTTGATGTCATGGACCAACAAGGCTTACAGTGGCCCTCTAATGTATGTACCCTTTTGGACATAAAAGTCACTATGCATTTCAAAGAATAAATAGCTTAATATCAAACTATGTTGTGTCCGAATTTTGCAAGTTTTAAAAAAAGTTTTTTAAGTTGTTTTTGCCCTCATGTTCACTGTTCTAGATAACCATACATTTTCCAAACACTTCTATATTCATTTTGATATTTGGAAAAACTTATGCTTTCTTTTAAAACACTTTGCATGGTATTTTGTTATCTAATTCAAACCAATTCATACTTTTTTTAATGAGACGTAAGTGTCCAGAGAATACTTTTTTTGATGCTAGTGCAGAAAATATCAAACGTTTCCAAAGTAGAGTAGAAAACACCACAGCAATAAAACATCCTTTGATATAATCCACTAGGGTACAAGATGACAAAAAACTACTTCAGGCAATAGACAGAACCAATTTAACAAATTATAAACTGACTTTTGGTAAGTAAGCCTGGAAAAGTGGAGTGGAAAACATGGATCTGTAAAAATCTATTTATGTTTCAATTCAGTTTCCAAAAATCTCTATATATCTGCCAATCACAACAATTAGACTTTGCTTCGGTCCGGTGGTTTCCACTTCCATCCATTAAAATGTAAATCACATGAATCACCAATGAATCAGTTTAAAATCATTGTAAAGCTAGCTAAACATCTTTAATCCCCTTTCTACAAAATAATTTTGGTCACACGTAAACAAAGAACAAATTGTGACTGTAGTCTGATCCAGTAATTTCATTTAAAGTCCCCGTGAACTTGAAGTTACGATACTTTTTACTTCTGTATTTTGACGTATTGCCGAGTGAAATGGAATTCTGAAGGAGAAAATAGTGGGGTTGCTTTCGTTGTCCTCTGATTTGATTGGATGTACAAAAACAGCCGTTGCATTTTGAAATGGCACTGGCAGCAGACTGAGAGTTGAAGGGGAGGAGTTAACGCATGCTCCGCCCAAGCCGTGTAATTTATGTAATTTAAAAAATATATATTTATGTCACACTGTGCCTGCTGCTGCCATGTTGCGGCAGCAAACTTTCTTTATTATTTCTCGAGTATAGTTCCTAATCAACTTCTCATTTTCAACCAGTACAGAAGACTCAAGTTTTATAGGAAAAATACTGAAAATCTTTGGTTATTATTGGATCCAATGATCCATGCTAAGCTATGCTAAAAGTGCTATCGCCAGACCCCGAGAATGGCTGAATAGATTCCAAAACGGTAAACCTCAATTTGTAAATTCTGGGGAGTTGGAGAATGAGCCAAAAAAAAAATTTCCAAAAAAAAGTCGAGTGATCCTTTAAGAAAGATACTCATTAAAGGACGAAAGTGCATTTTCAGATTTTATCTGAAGATTATGAGGGCACACGAATTTTAAAAAGAGAATGCCTCACATTGATAAACTATTTACAATAAAAGCTGGAATATTTCATGAAAAAACAAGCATTGTGATTTTTTTTCACTGGGACTCTAAGCAAAGTGCGCATGTAAAATGTAGGCTCTTTTCAAAGAAACTCCCATGTATTCTTGTATGTTATCGGCCATCGATTTCTGAGGTTTCAGCGGATACTGCAATCTTAAATTTGGCATGTGCTAATATCAGTAAACAAGCTTCGGACCCAATGTACTTTTAAGAAAAACTAACAAGGTATGCAAAGGAGGAACAATGCTAAGCATTTGACATGCTAATCATAATGAGAGAGAGGAGGGGGGTCTGCCCTTGCTGGTTACACCTTAGAGAACCAGTGTCCTTCGTGCACTAGGAGCCATAAATCACTAGCGAATGAACCACCACAGTGACACTTCTGTTCCAGATTTACACGCACTATCTGTGTTTTTACGAGCGTATTGAGCAAGGAGAGGAGCCTTTGAAGGTTCAAACACTCGTGGGGGAGATGTGAGGAGGCCCACTGTCATGCACCTCCAAAGATCAGTGGATCCGACAGACTTGTTCCAACAGATTTTCTACCTTTTCCACATCTACACACAGATGTTTCTGCAGTGGACAAATATAACAATGCTAATAATTTCCAAACACAGGATCACTTTGCAAGTTTAAACTTTAACAATTCATGCTTGATATAAGATTTTCAGACGATCCATTCTGAACTGTAATGCAAACCATCTACACCACCTGAACAACTTGTCTGCCTTTCTCTCATTCTGTCTTCAACTGTAAATTTTAAGCCTGGAAAGATGCACTCCTCTCCCAAGATCTGGAATTCATATTAGCTGTGTGGCAAAATGATTACGCAAAGGTAAAGTGCGGTAGGTCTTTGAGTAATCGTATACTTAATGGCTTACCTCCAGCGTGAAATTTTTAATTCGCCCTCATTCGGTCATGCACAAAGACAGACAGACAAATCACCTAGAAAAATCACATAAACTATTCATAAGTGTGTCACTTTCCATGAATTGTTTCCATTCCTTGGAGCTGTCAGCCTCCACATATCACATTGTCTCATTTTATCCATTACTCCTACAGGGCCGTCCTTTGGGGTAGTGCAACTAGTGCGAAAGCACCAGGCCTGCCTTCTAGAGAGTGCCCTGCAGCAAGGGGTAATTGAAAAAAATATTAAGAACAATAATTGAAAAATTTTTAAATCTTGAAATGATTTAAGTGTTTTAGTTGTTTTTTCGAAGTATGAGTTAATTCTAAATTATAATCTAAGATATGATATTAACACAGAAAACGCGCCAGACAGGTAGGATCCCACATTTTTAACTGGCACTGGGCTCCGCATGGTGACAGCCGTGACTCTTACCCTCCCAACCTCCCCTCCATTTTCATTGGGCTGCAAAGCAGAGACTAAAAAGAAATTCAGTATATACTAGTATGTATTACAGCTGTAGTGTTCTCTGTATCCGCAAGGTTTGCGTAAACATGCGAGACACAAAAATTCGTGCAGAACTATGTTCATGAACAATGACACTATACACAGTTTGTTAGACATACAGTAGATATGCCACCCTCCTGTTGGTCTTGATGTAGTTGAGGTCTGTAGAGCCCATGCAAAACATTGTTATATTCCTTGCCTTAACATTCCTTACGGATTAGCAAGATAACAGATTGCAAGAAACATAGAGTACCTCATGTGACATAATTTTTTTATTTTATTAACCTTTATTTTTCCAGGAAGTCCCATTGAGATCAATGATCTCTTTTAGAAGAGAGATATGGCCATGGTAGCATCCATACTCAGATCTAACATAGAAGTTTGTGCCACATTGGATTCCTAGGCCGAAAGCCTTTGCATTTTTCCCATAGATTTTCGGAAGATCGCAAAAAATAAGCTATGTGATTAACAAACGTTCATGATGCTTACACGTCTTGTCTACTATGATTATCTTTACAGATTAACACAATATTTGCTATTCTTGATGCCTAAAGGCAATCGCCAGAAGTAAGAAGCTAACGTGAGGCTATAAACAGAGTAAGCCACAGTCACACTATAGACTGTTTCATCTTAACAACATAAACAAACGTTACTGCGCATGCACACTTTTGTGACCCCAACTGAACTTCCTGTACACATTGACAAACAATAACGTGCCTGTAGCTTATTTCTGATTACAATCAAAAGAAACCGAGAAGAACTGTTACTTGGCTTAACTTTTCTCTCCAATATTTTGAATTTAGACTCTGATACCAAGCTCAATTGCAAGATGTTACAATTAACATTCAACAAGGCGTTTTTTTAATACAGTTATTATTATACAATTATACAGTAAAATAATAATACAAATTAATATTATTCTAACTTTATTAAAAATGTTTCTATGGTAAGTAATAACTGCGTGAATGAAACCCCATCCATGTTTTTAGAAATCTGTGCCCATGTTATATTATTTGTGAAATTTATATGAGCGAGGATGTCTAACGTCCCGCCAAAGGAAGTGGACGCTTTTAGCAACCGCCATTTGTAAGACCCAATAAACATTTTAACAAATCACAAGCAGGTTATAACTGGTGTCTTCATGTCATAGATTAAACACATTTAGCGATTTTATTAACCAGAGATCTGATTTCTGATTACCCATTAAAAAAACATAGACTTTGGGGCGATGGAACCTTAACTGCTAAAATGCTTTCCTGCTTCATGGATTTGCAGTGGAATATACGCCATCTCTGAGGTACTCTATGTGTGGAGAAATACTGTTGTGTGTTTTGACACTAATCCATGCGGACCTCAGAAAGAACCTAAATCACCAACAGCAATTGTGTTCAATGACAAAACACTCTGAAAGGAAACAAGAAAACGTCTTGGTTACGTATGTAACCTCAGTTCCCTGATGGAGGGAACGAGACGTTGTGTCGAGAACGTCTTGGTTACGTATGTAATCTCAGTTACCTGATGGAGGGAACAAGACGTTCGCCCTTGAGAACCCCATCTGTCGTTCTCGACACAACGTCGAGAGACCGACAGAAAGGGAACTCTCATTCAACCACATAGCATGGTCAACTACATTACATTTCCTTACATTTTTTTGTCTTCAATCTGTTTTTATCTCTCTCTGCAGCTGGGGGGGTATCAAGGAAGACAGAGCGCATCAACACTTGCCTTTAAATAATAACAGACACTGTCATAGTGAAGAGAGAAGACCAGACCAGCTTGTTTAATTTACCTTCACCCATCTGTCTCCTGCTGCATAGCTCATGATGTATGCCTACATCGAAAACATGCCGAATCCTATTGCCAATGTGCCTTACAAACGCTACATTTCAATATAAATATATCATACACAAAGCATGTGAGTCACAGTCTCTTTTTATATCATTCTGATGGAGAGTGTCCTCCTGATGCGTTGCCCAAAGCTGCATGTGATGTTGCTCACCAGGCGACGGATTTCCAAACAAAGACACACTGCTTAGCTGAAAATCATGTTTTACAAAGGAAATTATGACTGACAGGAAATAAACACACCCACTTCCTGCTTCTCTTTCGAATACTTTAGTCATCAATGTCTTGTCTCCGTGCGGAGATGTTTTAGTAGATTTCAGGCATGCGAGCGAAGCCTGGGTGGCCTCTTTTAGTTCAAATATACAAATGGAGGGGCAGATGGACATCTTTTATGAATTTACCGCGAGAGAATCTTGTACGTAAAATGGGAGAACAGGATTTTTAAAAAGTCATAATGAGTACGGAGACATTTGGTGACGCTTGTCAGAAGACGCCAGGTGCTTGCTGGAAAACTATGGAAAGCGGGAGCTTTAGTCAGGTGGGCAGCAAAAAAAAAGAATAGAAGAGAAATTAAATTGTACATAAACTTAAAAACGCTGAGTCTAGACAAGCCTGTGCCAAGAAATGTCAAGTGTCAAAAGAGCACACATGAGCATAAACAGAGAACGGGAGCTAGCAGACAGGCTGTCTGTTTACCCAACAAAGAGTGAAAGTCAGGCAGACTATGAAAACAGTCAGTGAAAATTTCCCATTTAAAAGAAAGGTCAGCAATTTTCTGTGTCCTTACGTGACACGGTGGGAAATCACAACCCCTGTGATCCCAGTCAAAATCCACTTCAGTCGCAAAATCTATTCGCACCTTTTCCACGGCTTAACAATTTAGAGCACAAGCGCGTGGCAGGTCTAATGAGGCTCTAACACTGCCGGATGCCTGAGCCCACATTCTCGCCTGGGTGCTTCTTTTGGCAGCGAGAGGGAGAGTTACCTGAATGAGTCCCAAGAAGATTAAAGACGGGAAGAAATGCAGCCAGAGAAGAAAAGAAGAAGAAAGATGCCAAAAGCACTGTAGTACATTGCATACAGGGCGAAATTCCTGGCAGAAACAAACATCAGCTGCGCTACTTAAACAAATTGTGTAAGAAAACTCCTGCAAAGCAATAAAAAGACTCAAGCAAAAGACCCATTAACCTTTACTAGCCATTTCAGTGTTACTGTATCGCTTAGTGTTTGGGCCAACAGATCGCAGCTTCTTTTGTGGTTAGATATTATTTGATGGTTATTTATGGAGGTCAAAGGCATTTTTATGTGTCTAAAGATCATAGGCCTCGTGTATAAAACTTCATTCTAAGATTAGATATAGATTTCATTGTTAAAATGTGCTATGCACAGTCAAGAGCATCAGCAGGGTTTGCAGATATTTACGCTACATTTTATTTTACAAACCCCAATATACGCAAGGAAAATAGTGTATGCCCATTGCCCATTTTATACACCAGGCCCCAGAGCTGGTACGACTGATGCATCTTTGAAGAGATAATTCAGTGATGAAAATCAAAATTCTGCCATTATTAAATCACCCTCATTATTTCAAACCAGAAACTTTCTTCTGTGGAACATTCTTGTGTGACAACATCTTGCATCAGCTTATTTGGAAATGGACTTCAAAATAAAAGAATCCCTTCACTGCATGAAAAGTAGGGATGCGCCGATACCAGTAACGGTATGGGCCCGATACAAAGCTCATGTAATCGTAATCATACAGTGTGGACATATAGATACACCAATAGATACCAAAGACCGATACCTCACGTGACATACCTGACAGAACTGATTGAAATTTATGCTTTGAAAGTTTGTGACAAGCACATAAAATGGTCTCTATCATGATGTGTTTTGAGGCAAAGTTGTTAGATTCAGTGTGTTGTGCTTAGAAAATTGCCACTTCACCAAGAAAATAAGGGTAGGCATCGGTGTTGGTATCGGAATCGGCGAGTGCATCCCTAGGCTTGTTCCTTTTTCATCCATAAATCAGAGCAGCACCGAAGAGTGATAGTTCACCCAAAAATGACAATTCTGTCATCATTTACTCACCCTTGTCATTTCAAACCTTCATTACTTCTGTTCTTCCAAAGAACATCATGAAAGATATTTTGAAGAAAGTTGGTAAACGAACATCACTGGCCCCCATTCACTACTAGACACACTGGACACAAAAAGAAAGCAAGTGGATGGGGACCATTTCAAAACATTCTTCTAAATATCTTCCTTTGTGTTCTGCAGAAGAAAGAAAGTCAACAAGTTTGAAATGACAAGAGGGCGAGTAAATAATGACAGTATTTTCATATCACTTTAAGAGCCCCCATCTAAACTACAGTTAGCATCTTTTGGTCTTAACACATTTACACCGTATTAAAATAAAAGGTTTTATGTGAAGGGTTCAGTAATGTTCTCCATCTAATCATCACATCCATCAGTTGACATTATTGCAGACAATTTGAAACGAATATGCCAAAAACCCATCCACTTGATAACAGAAAGGAAAAACAGAGAAGTAGAGAGACAGCGAGTAGTTCATATCCAACAGCGAGTGGCTGCTAAAATATGTCTAAATGGCAACGAGAACAGAATTGGAGATGGATAGTGCCCTGATTCAGTCAGCTTTTGTGTTCCCCTCCTGCTATTTTAGAATGACAGAGCATTAGAGAGAAAGAGCCCTGATGAAAAGTTTGAGACAAAACCGCAGGAGGTGATACTGTGCGTGTGCACATGCTTTCATGAGCAGAAAAAGCGAAATGTCAAACTCGGAGGCATGTGTCTCAGCAGACCATGGACATGGTGTGGCAGCACTTTGAGGAAGCAAATATCGAGCGATATACCCTTTCCTCTTTCTATTGCAGACAGATGGTCTAGAAACTTCCCATTTAAGAAGGGAAATACAACTAACCCGAAAACACTCATCCCCACATAATCTGTTTAAAAGTGACAAAAGTGACAATGCACTTGATCCATGTGTTTTCCGTTTGTTGACCCATTTAAAGACATCAATATACGATGACACTGTACACTTGATGCTCAGCATGTGGATATAACATTGAAGCTCCCGACCAAATCCTATCCGAGACATTTTAGTCAGAGCACTGTAGCGACGCTTTCAATGAAAGACCTGCTGCAAAAGCTCTCAATGAAACACTCGTCATTCAAGGTGAGAGAACAATGCATCGCGTTTTATTACCGCGGTCATTATGAACCCCGTATGCGGTTTCTATCAAACTCATCGGACAGCTTCACAGTTAACTAGCACACCGTATCTGAGTGAGGAAAGACGCGTCTATTCTCCGCTGCGGATCTGTCAAGACACGATCTCGCGCTTATGGGCAGAAGTTGATAGTCCGGCAATTTGGTTACCTGTCACCCTAGCAATCACATATTCACGTAAACAGAGAGCGCCAATACCTGTTGACTCCTCCTACCGCCGTGCTGCTTGCTAGAAGTTCAAGCCCCGGAGGTTTTATTTCGCTACAGAATATCGTTCTTCGCAGCCGGTGAGCCGTTTGGATGAAGCACAGAGAATGCGTGGATGAATTTTGCTCAGGCAAACTGAGGGTTCAGCTGATGAAGCCACTGCTTACTGGGCGGCAGAGGAATGATGCGCTGCACGGAACGGAGAAGCAGCCATTGCGGTCACGTGCGCGCTGGTGAAACCGAAAACCGGCCAGCCTACCGCCGTCTCCTCCCATCATTCGCTTCCGCGGTGTCACTTGAGGGCACGATACCCATTGAACATAAGCTCAGCTGGTGCCTGTCTTTACGTAACCACGAGGAGGGTATTATGCATGAGAGGCACTCTGTTATGCCATGGCTGCATTTCAAGGTCATTTGCAACATAAAAGGAATTTCACAATCAGCTATAAGTTGTTATAAGGTTATAAACTTGCTGAAATGTGTTCCAATCAAGATTTGCATTCTGTTTTAATGGTCTCATAATAACAGATATGTCAACATCATTGGTGCATGATGTGTGAAAAACAACTTTAACGCCATTGATCTTGTGATGATGGCCTGCATTTCCACAAGATCCGTGTCTCCGTATGAAAACAAAGGCTCTGTTGCTATGTTGCAAAACCTCCTCGTTTGCAGCGAATAGTTAAAGTTGGAAAAGAAGCCAGCCGCAGCAAAGCTTTAATAAAACAGACTGGATAGAGTCGGATAGCCGTGAAAGAAGTAATGCATCACGCCAGATTATTTGACCCAGCAGGCATCAACAGTCCTCATACTTTTCCCTATTCAATGTGTTCAGGCCTTTGAAACGAGTCTTTGGAAGGTGTCGTCAGTTTGTCTCCCCTTGTGTTGTTTACATGGGGCAGTATTTCTAAGTCACAAGAAGGCCAGCAGAGTTATTTCTAGGAGCAGCATGTGCCTCGGCATGTTTGTTACACATCATTGTGCACTTTATTACTGGCCACTGGGCTGACCCTTCCAATAACGCAGTGTGGCTTTGCATATAGTGCGACTGTTGAATGAATGCCAAGACCTTTTGCCTATATGCCCCATCACACTGCAAATGAGGGGACGTCCCATTAACAGAAGGAAAAAATAAACTGTTAGATGGAGTCAAAATCACGTGTGCTGTGCTTGGCTTAAGGGCTTAAATGGCTGTTCTAATGAGTCATAATCTTGTTCTGTATGTTATAAAAATTGAAATGTGAGACATCAGGGGAAAAAACACTTTCTCAATGGTTCTTTATTTACAAAATGGCTAACTAAGATTATATGCAAGTACTTAAACTGTAGCTAGATTAGATTATATCTAAAATGGTGCTTGCAGTCAAGACTAAACTCTTGTTTTGGCAAAGCCTTTAGCCATGATTGTCAAACAACATAGAACACCCATATTGTACATTAGGTGTTATTTAGTTTTTAATTCATTGATCCAGTTGAAGTACTGTTTAACCAAGTGCTAAAGTCATCATTTACAGTAATGAATCCTTACAAGGTTTTTCCCTTAACGAAATTGTTTGGCCAAAAATGCTTCTAAAGATTTTTTTTAACCTCCAGTTTCATCCCTGCATGCAGAGAATTACAGCTTGGGGATATATTTTGCAGAAAACAACTTCAATTTCGATCTGTTGTTTGGACAAACCTGTTGTACATAGCTCAAACGGAGTTTGATACAGTATACAGGTTTGTAATGACAGTGTATGAGTAAAGATGTAATTTCTGTTTGAAGGAAACATAATATTCTTGTGTACAACTGAAAAATGTGTAAACCTGACCTCATTTTCAGATGCTTTTGCTTCTGACCATGATGAGCAACTGCATTAAGATGTAAGTGTGGTGAAATGTCAACCCTGCAAAGCATTAAAGGTCCAGTGTATGAAATGTAGCGGCATCTTGTGGTAGGAAGGAGATAACGTATTTACGAAGCACGCTCTGTAGAGCAGTTTGTCCATTTAGGGGTACTGCAGAAAAAACAACATGGCAAATTCCATGCAAGGAGACCTGCGGCGTATGTTGATAGATATAGCTCATTCTAAGGCAATAAAACATAATGCTTCATTATGTAAGGTCTTTACACACCTCTGAACACATAGTTATGTATATTATCTTGCATTTCTGTCAATAGATCCTCCAAAAATATACGCACTGGACCATAAAGTCCCTAAGACTCCTCAAGCTCCCTTTTTGTCATTATTTAATTGCACAAGGCTCTGGCATAATGTCTATAGTCTGTGTGTTTCAGCTACAGCAAACACCTATAACCCTTCTATTTTGACGGGTCACAAGACTTGACCAGAGGAAATGAGCTGGGAACACACGCCTGTGAAGATCCTATCGGAGGGTGGGAAAGAGCTAGCACTCTTAAGCATCCCTGCACTTCAAAGAGCAGTTTTACAACTCATCCACACACGCCATTGTATACAAAGGTAGGCAAATACAGTCACACACTCTCAGACGTGTTCATGCTTAAAACAAAAGTCTTCTCTGAGGAGAAGAAACAATTTCATGGTGCAAAACTTTAAGGGCTAAAACACAGCTTACTTTATTTTCAGAAATACACTTTGAAAACGTTTAGCCCTGAACAGCAAAATCGGCTTCATGGGGTTTAGGCTGTCTGAAAGCATGTGGTAAGCCTTGTGGAATGTTTTAAATGACTCCCAGATGCGAGCAGTGAACGGGGTTAACCCTTTAGTATCAATAGGCAATGGGCTTAGTTTAATTAAAAATTGATGTTTTTTTGTGTTTTGGTGCTTTTCGTTGATTTCTGTTTGAATTGTGAGAATTATGCATATCAGTAAGACTAAATACTGGCATCATATGCGGTTTACACTTAAAAAACATGTTGTTATTGTTATCAAGAAGCCGTTCTAAGTTTGGTCAGCTTTTTGGGGGGGTCTGACTTACACAAAAACAGAGTGGGACATTAAAACTTTAAAAGTTTTATCATACTGAACAATTGCATGTTACGGCAGATATCCCGACTCACAAACACTCGTTCAGTCATATTAATACTTCACAGCTGATGTAGTAGCACATTTTTGTTATTGCTTTTATGACAATAATTATTCGTGTTTTATTGCACTATTCATGCCATTTATTAGCTTTCAAACATGTCTACAGTTGTTTTATTGGAGTATCAACACCCTTCATGTGTGAAAACTTCTGCTCAACATGACGGCTGGTGCTTTTGGTTCAGAGAGAGGAAGTCTTGAGTTTGAGAATCTGCAGCTTGGGAGGCCGATCATATCGAAATGACTGATATCCTTTAAAGAAATGAACTCAAGTGCCCTTTCTCTCACCAAACACTCCCCCCTCTCACCCCCATCCCCGCCCTTCTGTACTCGTTCGCCTGCCAGAACAAAGCTCTGGGATGAAGCCCATTAGGCAGACTGATAACAATAGACAAAACCAAGTGAGTGTGGAAAAAGTTAAAAAAAAGGAGAAAATGTAGGTCGGAGGTACTTCCATTAGACAGGACAAGTTGAGTTACTCTGAGGCATTTTGTGGGGAGGGGAAGTTCGTTTTTGGATGCGAGGAGATTTCTCTACTGTACATCGTTGTACAGTACAGTCAGTTAGGAATTGTTATAATCCCTGAAGTTATTCAAGAGACACTTGGTATAGTATAGTACAGAGACACAGGTTTAGTCTTTTGTTAAGGTTCTTTATCCTGTCCTGTCCAACGTTGTTATTTATGATCGTAGTGGACAGATCTCTAACGCTTACCATTTTGTGCCCCTGCCAAATGCCTTTAGTCCTTGTGTGACAAAAGTCACCCTCAACCATTTCTTCAGGCTACATCAAATCCCACTGCAAAATGCATTCTAATGGTCAGAAAAGAGACTAAATATTCCGACGTGATGCATTTAACAGGGTCAGACAGCTTACACAAGGATTTTTGGCTCTTGCAACATTCAAGGAATGATTTAAAACCAGAATAACTACAAGAATTTAGGAACAGTCAAGGGTGGAACCCTATATTTTATTGTTACCTTTTATTTCCATGCAGTTTGATGGGACCATCTGACTTCTTTATGGCACTCCAGAGATTTTATTTGTTCTTGAGTCATCATAGTAATCTTCATGATATTTATATTAATTTTTTTTACTGTTTGCATTGTACTCCGCTCAGTGTTCAGTTTCTTTTCATGAATATGAAATCTCTTAAAAATATCAGTAAAAACAGTGATTTCTAGCAGCTGGGGTGCCGTAAAAATGTAAAAACTGATTTAAAAACTGATTTAAAAAGAAACAGTAAAATTCATTAAATTAAAACAGTAAAATTCATTAAAGTAAAACAGTGAAATTCCTTAAAGGTCCAGTGTATGAAATTTAGCGGTATATGGTGAGTTGAGAATTGCAAAACCAACGGCTCACTACTCCTCACAGCACTGAGATGTCATTGTGTTTGCGCTTCTTTGCCGAAGGAGATATGGTATTTAAGAAACGTGTCCTGTAGAGCAGTTTTAGGGCTACTGTAGAAACAACACGGCGAATTCCATGTAAGGTGATGTAGATAGAAATAGCTCATTCAAACATCTTTCATTATGTAAGGTCTTTATACACCTCTGAAGACATAGTCATGTTTATTATATTACATTTCTGTCAATAGATCCTCCTACTAATGTACACGCAGGACCTTTAAAATTACTTTTTATACAGAGTAGTTGAAGCATTACCAAGAGAAGAACTTGTGTCTATGTCCAACCTAGCCAAACAAAGACCTCATTTTGCCCAGCTTCTATTCCTGAAGACCTAATGAAACCTAGTGCAGTTGTGAGAAGCAGTTCTATAATATCTTGAAAGGATTTTCTCATGCTTTCCAATTTTTGCTTTTCATCAATTGACTACATTCTCTAGCTATTGACTAGACTTGTCCGTGACCAAAACGCCCACTTGACTTGACTCTGTGTGCGTGTTTGATAAAACAGTCCTAACAAAGACCATTATTTCTCTAAAGGTATCCAGCGAGGCTACAGTAGGTACAGATTGATGGGTCCTCTCTTCTCAGGGTAACTAATCTGTTGAAATATATCCCCATTAGGCACAGTAGTTCTCAGAGGCAGTGAGTGAATGGCACCGCTGGCCGGTGGAGAGGACAGAACTCGGTGATGACAAGCATAATGAGGGTGATGAAAGTGTAGACACATGGAAGACAGACAAATGAATTATTCACCGCACTTACTGCTTCCTCTCTTGTCTTCTTCATACGTATGCTCTGCACATCCACTGACCCACATTCACAGGAAAAAACGTTTCCTCGAGATATTGGCTACTGAATCAGTGCATTGCTGATAGTTACCTTATTCATGTGTATTTCACTCCTGTTCGTCTAAATAGTTTTTGTCAACACTCAACAAAACAAGATCTACTCGGATTCATCTACAAAACATATACGTTGGTTTCTAAAAAGCCCATCCAGTGAATTTTAGTGTGTGTTTGTGAAGGGGCTGTATTTGGGGTGTAACACCAGGCCTCTCTGCCTCTTCACAAACACACATTCACTCGCTCAATAAAACTGAACAACTCTCTAAACTGCAATTAAAATCCTAGGAACTAATTAGGTGGAAATGGCTCCTTGTTAAAAGGCAGCAAGTTTAAGAAGTGAACTTATCATACCTGCCGATCTTTAATAGCCACTTCATTTACCTCCTGCACATTGCAGGCAACGATTTGCTTATTAACAAGTACATTCACTTTTACTCCTGACAAACATGTCAACATGCGTTTGGAGCAGATGTTGGAGAGACATTCTTGTTTTTTTAATGCTTGTCCCGTTTGAAAGCTTGAGTGTGACAGGGATAATGTGCTGATTCCCTTTTTTAATTAGTTATTGATCAAAGCACTGAACCTCAAAGACAGCAGGCAAGAACAAGAGTCTTGCTTCTGTTACAATGCAAAGAGAGGTCATTGTGCTGGTCTGTATTGATACATTTATGTGCATGTGCATGTTCTTGTGTGATGTATTGGCCTCAAAAATAATTTGGTTACAAATGTCACTAGGTGATAGCTGTGACCTATTACACAAACAAACAACAGAAATACTAGCACAGCATTTTGTAACTATTGTATAAAGTTGAAAAATCGCATGAATTTGTGTGATATCATTCATAGGTTTCTAGTATGATCTGTGACATTGGGTTAAGGCGTGGGCCTTTATTCTTTTGGTCTAATAATCGTACATTTTTGGATGATCCACATCACACAAATTGATACAAAATTGTTACATTTTGAAATCAATTTTATATTAATTTGAAAATAAATTAAAAATACCCAAAAGTGTTATGGAATTACCATGTATTTGGATATATGTAACGGAGGCCAGCGAGAGAGAGCTGTGCAAAGTAATGCTGCTTTCACACGCTCACGAAAACTTGATAATTCCCACTTCTACCCGGAAGTATTTAATGGAATGGTAACGGTGCTCTTTTAATGTTGACAGATACTTGTAATGTGTTAATACTACTAAATCATTAGTAACATGAATGTTTTAATGTAACTAGGTATTTTATATGTGACTAAATCCAGACGTTACTTTCAGGTTGAAGTGGGAATGTATACTCCCCTGAAGACATATAGGTTAACGTTCTATCGATGAGCTCTCTCATTGGTACGTCGCTTTAGATAAAAGTCTCTGCTAAATGTTGATATAAATAAAATGACACAATAAATTCATCAGATTTTTCACGTCCCTTTCGTTCCCTATCGACATAAAGATGTTCTCACGTACTCCTGCCTCTGCCCTGGTTTTTTGTTTCCCTGAAAGAGTCCTCCTGTGTCCATTTTAGGACACAGAGTCCACTGGTGCGTAAAGACTAGCTGTCGCTTCACATTACAGTCAGCAGGCAGTGGGCGCTCGGCCCTCATGAACAGGAGCCCCTCACAAAACACACATCCTCTCCTCCAGAAGGCCCAACAATATGTCTGTGCAAGAGGAAACACCTACACCTTCTGTCATTTTCATTCTTCATTTGATTTCCTCTTACCTTATCGGTGAGTGACCCTGTGTTAAATGACAACCTTTATAAATATTCAGATATCCGTTTTATTCCTTATGTCAACCGTCCTAAAACTTTGCTTTGTACACCCAAGGCATTTTAAATAGAAACGCAGAGGCAGGCCCATACCAATACCTGCCGTTCACCACCTGTAGTACACGCCAACCCAGATCTGCACTGTTGAACACATACGCTTGAAACCTCAGCCCACTTCTCGCTGTCTCTCACGCAATGCTCCTCGCCAAGAGCTTCCTGTTCCTCTTGCTGTTGTTTATTTGGTGCCCAAGCACTATCATCAACACCCTCTCAAAGCAGAAGTGAAACCTAGGTCACTTCAGGCCATTGCAGTTACTCCAGGGCCACAGACATGCTCGCAAAAAAAGAGAAAAACCCCTTGACAAAAAACAGATGGAACTGATTGAAGTTTTGTTGAATAAAAGAAAGAACAATGTGACGTATTGTGCCACTTTGGTGGGTTGGTTCAACATTTAAAAAACAGCATTCATTATCTTTCCTATGAAGAAATCAGTGGTGCATGTTTTTGCAAATTAAAAAATATATATTGTCATAATCTTTGTTCAAAATGTATATTGGCCTTCTTCTAAAATAGCTTTTCCACCAAGTTACTGTTGCGTTGTAATAAATTTGTATTCCTGCTACCCGCCCCATTTTTTATCATATGCGGTTCACTTTGTAATGCAAATATAATATAAATGTAGGTGTTGTGAACAGCAATTTATGTTGAATATAATGTTGAAACAAGTGGAAGTATATGGGCGTTTGTTAAACATCTCATGAGAATCAGATATGCCTTCACTAGTGAGCAACAACCAAATAAAAAAAACGTAACATTTAAGCAATTACATACCCACAACCATTACAGTTGTATTACCAAACAGGAAGATAAAATCAAAAAAAGAAGGTGTTTATTTATTTATCATCTCTGTTCAACTTCGATCACAATCTACAGTGCATTGCTGAAATGACTATAAACATCATACGACATGTAGCAGAATAAGTCACTAAGCATGAAAACATAAGAAAGATTATAAAATATAGCGAGACACCCTTTCGATATTTATAACACAGAGCAATGCAAAAAATAGAGAAAACAAATTGCGCACAGCCCTGAGCAAACATGCATAAACACACACACACACTCCTGAAGGGTTATAAAATACAGCACCTGCCCTTATACACCCACTGGGCTCAAAGGTATGGATAAATCATACAAAAACTCAAATAAACCCAACCTCCCATTCAAGCTGATATTGTGTTGTCTAAGCCCATGTCTTAAAACGTACACACACACACCCTTGAGTTGTTTGCCTCTATAAATATAATTAACCCCGAGTCATCTCAGCGTAGCTCAGAATTAATCAGAGCAGGCAGAGTTGCAGTAGGGCCTGTCAGCACCAGGCATAATCAATACACCTTATCGATCCGACATGCCGTGTGTGAGTGCATATGTCAGCCTGCATGTGTGAGGGACCACGGCTGCATCTGGTTTGGATTTGCGCTCGGTGTCTGCATGTGGGCACGGCATGAAAACAGAAGGAGTTTGGGCCTTGGCCTCCAGTCGGCTTCTTTGTAAAGAAGTAACTTAGGAAGGCAAGTTTAGATTTGAAATGAAGTGGAGGTTTAAAGTAGAGACGGCAATGCTCACTTGATTTTGTCTGGGTTTTTAGTCAAAGTCAGCTACGGCTATGATTTGCATGTTGTGATCACAATTTGTCATTGTTTACTGACCTTCCTTTTTTTAAACTGCTTTTTTTGTGGAATACATAAAATATTATATTTTATATTAAAGGTCCAGTGTATGAAATTTTGTAGCATCTAGGGGTGATATTGAAAATCGCAACCAACGACTCACTCCACCCCTCCTTTTCAAAGCACTACGGTGGCTGACACAGGGCTAAGATGTCTTCACTTCTTGTCGAATGAGATAACATATACGAAACGCACCTAGGGCAGGGGTCGGCAACCTTTGCGACCAAGAGAGCCATTTTGGGCCCTCTCCCATCAAATAAAATTAGTATGGAGCCGAAAAAAATATACATAACCTTTAAAGTACTATAACACAGGTTGCCATGCATTTGAGATAGTAGTTACCCAGCTGCACCACTAGGTGACAATATAGTATATATTTTTATTGAATGTATATGTTAAGCCATCGATACATTTTTGTCCCTGGCTAGAAGTGCGAGTGTTGCCTGGCAATAAGAGAGTAGCATTGTGGTGTTGCACACGCTGCTTAATTTAGACTTCAGCTTTTTTCTATGTACTTTTGTTTTGGCTGTTGTTTTTTGCAGCGTTAAATGAACAACCACAAGAGACCGCCTACTCTCCGCATAAGGACATCGTGTGTTAACATAAAGAGAAGCGCGCAAGCCATCTATTCGAATGAAATATCTGAAAAAGCCAATACATTTAACCAGCCAGTTTGTATGACAGAAGTGGTCAAAAGTGGACGAAATAGACCGATTACAGTAGCAGGTGTAAACGTGTAACTTTGTGCCACTTCCATCCACGTGGGATCCAATCGACCAAAACGCATCTCATTACCAGGCATAAACAGGGCCTTATAAAGACTGTAGGGACACGCAGCAGGGGGGCAGAAGAGCAACATGCGGCTCGAGAGCCACAGGTTGCCGACCCCTGGTTTAGGGCTACTGAAACAACATGGTGAATTCCATGTAGGGGACTCACGGTGTACGGTGATAGATATAGCTCATTCTAAGGTAATAAAAACATAACGCTTCATTATGTAAGGTCTTTACACACCTCAATAAAGTCTCCAAAAAATTACATATTGGACCTTTAAATATTGTAAAACTAAATAGCTTTTTACATACCAACTGTGTTTTCCCTCTCTGTGTCTTGCTCTCTCAGTGTCACACACACAGGTATGGAGACACATGAAAGTGCAGGGGGTTGGGCACTGTGACTGTGAGGATGCAAAGGGGAAAGAGAGCAGGGCACATGGGGAGAGGGTGGAACAAGATTTATATGAGGCTGCTGTAAAACTTTGACCCCACAGTTGTAAATCTGCCAATGGAGTCTAGCCAGCACAACAGGAAGTATGGGGGGGATCAGAGAAAGAGAGAGAAAGCAGAGTAAATGCAAAAATGGGGATGGGGTAGATTGTTAGGCTTGCATTCAATTAGCAATGCTTTTGAAAATGCCTAGATTCCACCGTGAAACTGAAACGTTTGAAGAGAACAAACCTTTAGCATTTTATTGCATATATTCCATATCGCGAAAATCTGGAATGAACAATTATTTGAGCATTTGGAAAGACTCATTGACCTAGTTCTGACTGCTTACTATACACAACCAACACATAGCAGGAATAATGTTTTTGACCTTTCAAGCTGGAAAGATTTTAACTACTTGTAAATTGCTTTAAGGCAGTCGGATGCTTTTTGATAACATTAATACAGTAAGCAATATATTTTGTATTCCCTTTGTACACACCCAAATGAAGTTGCCGTTGTATTGAACTTTAATTCTTTATTTCCAGTAGGAAGGAGGGTACGCCAATATTTACTTGCTTCGAGGATTAGCATAAGCACAAGTGCCTATTACGAAAGTTTCTCAGTTAGGGTACCCGCTTAGGTGCGGTGACTCAGGGTCATGATGTGAAAATACAGGATGTAGGTACTGAGACAGGAAGTGGCAGCGCTGGTGGCAGAGTTCGAAGTTTCAGTCTTTGATGAGCATGTCAGTGCTCAAGGTCATGAGAAATTGCTGGCATGCACACACGTGAGTCGGGCATGATATGAAAAAATGTCAAGCAAAATTCAAACGATATGCTTTATAATGTAAACATACTTTAACGTACTTCTTCACGCACACGTGTTTGCTCCAGTAAGCAGCATTTTGTATATTTTGCTATTGTACTATCCACGCGTACCATCTTGAGATAAGTCTCTCTCACACAGTTTACATACCTGGTAGAGAGTAGTTTGAATTGACCTTGAATACACTGAAGGGTTAAACAAAGAACGACTAAAAATCTACACCTAAACGAACCAAACATACTTAAAAATGTTGACCTTTTTTGACGTCCACCTTCCTCGAACTCTCTCTTTCTCTGTGTAATGGCCTCTCGCTCTCTTTTCCTCTCTGTCTCTTTCAATAATAAGCATTTACATGCAGACATTGTTAAGGGCCGAGGGGTGTGTCTGGGCGGCAGGCTGGGGCATTTAATGGCTTCTATATTTCTGAGAGTGAAAGACGTACAGGATCTGCGCTAGACAGCAGCTGTTCTCAGGTCAGGGCAGGAATTGTCCTTGAGTTGTGAGTAAGAGCAACTGTTATTTTATTGAATAGCACTATAATGGGCCTGCATCTACAGCCACCAGACCAGATGTTTGTGTGTGTGTGTGTGTGTGTGTGTATACAAAAATCAAATAGCTTCTTTCCCCAAAACTTATTTTGAGCTGGATAATTGCAGCACAGAATCTATTTACTTCAGTGTTTTAAGAGCACCTTGTTTATAATTTCAGCTGTGTTTCCTTGAGGTTTAAGCAGTATTACAGACAGCCGAGGCTGGTTTAAAATGAGACAGGAAGTGAGAGGGTGAAGACAAGAGCAGCAGGTTTGAAAGTGAGGGCAGGCATGAGTCGACGGCGCAAGCCTTCTAAGATGAGACTGCGGTGACTGCCATTCTCACACATCTCACTTCCTCTTGCGGCCAGCCTTCTCACGCAATCCTCACTCCCAGCTCATGAGACAAGGTAGTCAGCTCTTTATCTGACAGAGATTACCTTCTTGTTTTTTTTATGGAGTTCGGAGTAGGGCATTTGTACAAATTTGATCACAGTTCATAGGTTGCACTCAAAACCTATGAGTGGTTTGAATAGCCTTTAAACCACAATCCTCTACTGCATTACACTCATACAAGGAGTTAAAGCTCACCTGCTTCGTATGCGAGTTACAACAGTACTATGTGACACATGATGACTTATGAGTACGTAGAGACAGCCTTATACTGCCTCAGTCATATTTCATCCATTGCAACAAATGACAAAATACACACACAATCTCTCTCCCTCTCTCTCTCTCTCTCTCTATATATATATATATATATAAATATATCTCCTTCTGCTCTTTTAGTATTGGTAAGCTGTAGCTTGTAGACTTTGAAGGTTAAGATCTAACTCCCTACAGTTTTGACCTTGCCTCAGAATGACTGGCATTAGTTCATTGCTCTTTCTCAGCACCAGTGCTGTCAAGATGAAACACTTGCTCTCTTGTATCAATTCAGTGTCTATAATCTGAACGTGTTCAGGAAAAAAGCTCATTCAAAAGCTAATCTTCAAAGCTAATTGCAACCTAATTCATACCCCCCCAGCAACTTCCTCCCTCTCCCTCTCTCTCTCTCTCTCTCTCTCTCTCTTTCCCAATCACAACACTCCCTCCCTCCACCCGCACGCCGTCAGTGGGAAGGTCTC
The DNA here is from genome assembly GCA_008369825.1 of Triplophysa tibetana. Taxonomy (NCBI): domain Eukaryota; kingdom Metazoa; phylum Chordata; class Actinopteri; order Cypriniformes; family Nemacheilidae; genus Triplophysa; species Triplophysa tibetana. The sequence continues at coordinate 12,761,522 of CM017913.1, read as the reverse complement.
TGGGGAGTGGCTGCGGACAGGCTTTTTGGGGGAGCTGTCAGACTAATAGATTTCCTTTTAGCTCTGATGTGAACAGAGGAAAACCCTCCCTGCTGGGACATACTAAAAGCAAAGTTTTTACAGGTCCAGTGGAAGGCCCTTATAATCTCTGTAGTGAAGGTTTTGCATTTTTAGCATAAAAAGTAAATGTGAAATCAGTGTAAGGGTGGAAATGCTTATATGCATACATACAGTTCTATGTATTGTTGAAAACAATGTGAATCTAAAGTCTTTCATTTCTATTTATTGTAGGTCTATGTGATTGTGTCTATTTATCCTGTTTAAACTGTTTTTATAGCATGCAATTTTATGATTTCTGGAGAGATTTGTGAAGGAGAGCCCTCTGGAGGTAGTGTTGTGCACAGCACTCGTATTAGTTCAGGCTTGTGTGAAATAGTCGTGGATTGGTTATATCTGGATGTTTAGCTAAGAGCCCCACCTAGTGTTTCTACTTTTAAATTACTAAGTTATTTCTGGGTATTTTTTTCAGTGGATTTCATTTTATTTTCTGTCATTTTCATGCAGTAACCTTAAAATATAGCAAAAATAATTTCACAGTGAATGAGTCAATCTCAAGCAACGAATAACAGTGTTTTTTCTTTTCATGGTAGAGTTAAATTACTGAGCTTGATAAAGCCATGTCTACCATAAGAAACTTTTGTGTGAACTTGTGGATATAAAGGGATTTAGCATCAAGTTCAGTATCTTCTTATGGGGACAAAAATGGGAAGTGTTAGCTACGAAAACACAAATAATCTTGTTATTTGATTGTTTTTGTTGATATCTTTTGTTTTCATTACAATGTCTCAGATGAAATAATTCACATGAATCTTTGTTTGTTCTAGTTTCAGGGTTAATTGTAACTAGAACAGGCTAGTTTCATATTACATTGGGCCTGTGGTTCCATATGCGTGTCACAAGTCTTAACTGTGTCATAGGTAAGTATATCTCTGTGTTAAATATAGATGTGTGGTCATGGCGCAGATGTCTGTTCTTCTCTCTGGATGTCAGGAAGCTTTAGTCACAGCTTCTGTTCAGTGCCCGGCTGAATTCTGATTGCATTAGCTCAATGGGAAACTCCTCATTCGTAGGGAATGTGGGGGACACGTCTTATATAGAGTAGACAAACAAGCATCGTGTCTTATTTTTGTCATAAGATATTTTAAATGTAAAATCTTTGAGGTTTGATGAAAGTTAAAAAAATTGTTCTAGAAGAAATCATACGAATTCACATTTATTTTTATATACAACATTACTTATATTTAGAAAACGAAAAAATCTAATCTAATTTAAATATTAAATTAGTATTAACATTATCGATCTATTTTCTCAAATGTACACATTTTAAAAACATAAATGAATTCAGATAAAACATTTCTTGGTTTTTAAGTTAAATAATATTATATGTTTATGAAAAATGATTCCTTTTTAATTTAATGTATCAACATATTTTGTCATTTATCTTATATTTTTCAACAGTATTATTGTCTTGGTTTTATTTCCTTTATAACTAATGATGTTATCTATCCTTCTTTTGGGAAATGACATCATAATTGTAGTCAGCATAAACACATTGGGTGTAAAATGAGTAAGGTGAGTTCACTCTCTTTGTATGTTCTTTGGAATTCCCAAACTGGGGAGCAGGACCAATTAGAGCCGTTAGACTGACACTCAAAGAGACATCATATTACAACTGTAAACTTATTATAGCCTTCTGAGTGTGCGAGTAGACAGTTTACTTGTGGCTTCAAATTCTTACTGAAGACCTCACAGGTGTAAAACGATCAACAGTGGGTGTGTCTAGAACGCTGTTGAAAGAATATATAAACAGAAGAGACCTAATGCAAAAAGAGTATCTGGTGAGAGCACAACGAATCCTTCAAGACACCGAAGAACCCCCAAACGCTTTAGGGTTCCAAGACGAACAGAAAGAAGAAGAAATGTCCCAGTCTTCCAACAAAAACGTCTTCATGGATGACCCTTTCTTCACACACTCCCACTTTTTGTGGCCCAGACGCATTCTGGCTCTTTCTAGCTTCAGAGAGGACTTCCTGGAGCGCAGAGCTCAACTGATTCAGAGCCTCAGGAATGAGATCAGAGACGGCTTGCTAAAGGATCTGAGTGTGGATCTCCACAGAGAGTTCTTCAAGAGTCTAGATGATCAGTGCTCCTCTAGCGCAGAAACAGAGCAGAACAACAAGCGAGACCAGTCTCTTACTCTGGACACTCAGGGGTTCTCTCCAGAAGATGTCACTGTGACAATATCTGGGGGACGAATGGAGGTCATGGGAGCCAGACAGACAGATAAAGAAGGTTCCTCTTCATCCACCAGCACTAATGCAGACTCAAAGGCGCAGGGATTTGTTCAAGGTGTGGAGCTTCCTGATCACTTGGATCCAGCCACATTGACCTGCTCACTTGGGGAAGATGGTCTCCTGCATATAGAGTCACAAGAGTCTAAAGAGCAGACGCCGGAAGAGCATGTCATTCCCATTCGGTTCCGAACATCACTGAATTTCCCCATCAGGAAGGACAGCACAAACAAAAAGGAGGATGATGTTTAGATATCAAACTAGACTGATGGTGCAATATACATTGTTAAATATTGAAATTAATGCAACGAATGTTCTCGCTGTAAATGTAGATAAATTGTTTTAATAAATTGATGATTGGTATATTGGTATGTGTCACTTTATGCATAAACTACTTTGACATATGACAAAGATTAGAGTTTTGCAATGACCTTTACCATCTGAAAACGTTAAAGGGGTCTTGTGGCGGAAATACATGTTTCTCTGTGTCTTTGGTGTGTTATAAATTTCACATGCATGTATTAGACACTTAAAATTGTCGGAAGAAAAGATGCATTCTATAATAAGCGAGTGCGAACCCAGACCTGCCTGAAACGAGCTTTTAAGATAAACATAAAATGATCATCTCCATTAAGGGGAATTTGGTTAGCAAAAAATACCAATGGTTATATTTTGACAGATTTATCAAAATACATGATGATGTGATATGCAATGATTCATGAACAACTGTTTGAAGTGGTGTTTGTGAATGTCTTAATAGTGATGAAATGATTGTATGTAAGCATAAATGTAGGACTATCCTCATCATTAATTTAGTTCGTTTTTTAAGCTACAGTCAGAAATTAAAACATATTTAGAACTTTTTGGTTTTCCAAAAAAGGCAATTTGTGGAAGAGAAAATGTGGTGTAAGACTTCCCTGACAGGTGATGGCGCTCTTGTTGCCAGATTTAAGACTTACAGCAGTTTAGTTTAGTTCATTTTACAAAATGCAAATCATTTTTATGACAAGTACACGCATATAAGAAGAATGTTCTTCTTGCCATGCTAAACAAAGTAGTTTGTTGTTGAGATGTTTAATGGCTTGTTTCAAGTTAAGATTTAAAGTAAGTTAATCAAAAGGGTACAAGTGCCCTCAGAATGCAGAACATCAATGTGAATTTACATTTATGCATTTGGCAGACACTTCTATCCAGATTTTTTTGCTACGGTGAGAGAGCTGTCACATTCTCTAATCTTAAATGCAAAAAAGCCCTTTTTTGGTTATTGTTCCTATATGTTTTGTTATTGAAGAGGAGAGGTTATGTAGATTATATGTCTTTTTTGCTTAAATCTTACACATTGTTGCTGACTTAATTCACGTTTTTCAGGAAATGGATAAAAAACTGCATTTTTTAATTACGCATTTTTCAAAACTTTTTACTGCTAAGATTTTTGTAAAATCTGTTAATATGTTTTGTTAAAAACATATTAACAGTAATGATTTATGGCAAAAACAAGAAATATATGAGGTTATAGAAGGAGAGCAGTGATATGTTGCACATTTATGTCTGATGGTACATTACACGAAAGGATGGTCAAAAGTACCCTAATTCCATGATATTCCACTTCTTGTTTCCAGGTTACTCCTCACTATCATGCCTTACGCAGACTTTTTCTTTGACACAAAGATTGGCGGGCATCTAATTTCTTCTGACCATTCCTAAACTCTGTCAAGACTCAGTAGCGCAAAAGTTCAAGGGATGAAAGGCTTTATGATGAAACAGTCAGCTGGCTATAAAAGGTATTCTTAAAATGGACAGCAGGGGAATTTGACACCAGAAAATCATGAGATGAAGAGGCCAAATGTTGCCATTACATTCGGTTCCCTGGAGGAGCTAAATAAGAGCCTGTAAAGGTTTCTCTGACATTTTCAGCTTCAGGGACACCATTTGTTGTGGCTGCGATGCAGGTACAAAACACAGCGTTTAATATTTGATGTAAGCAACCTCGGGCAACAACACGGAGGAAGCGCACAAGGGAAACCACAAATGCCTCCTGCCTAATTTAAATGTCAGCAGCATAGATATTTTTGATCTCATTCCCTTTAACGGGAAATAACTTCTGGGCTGAGACAGAGAGAGAGGGAAAAGAGAGAGGGAAAAGAGAGAGAGAACAAAATAAAGGCAGTCGCTCAAGTCCATGCTCAACACCTGTCATTACCTCAGACTTTTCACTGCTTTTACAAGATTTTTGGCAGGAGGATACAAGGATACAATAGCACAAAATTGTCTTTGAGCTGGCAAAAGGGATATTAAGGCTAAGAACACTTTAGTGGAATTCAATTGTAAGTGTATTGCCCTTAATACAGAAAGTAGAAAATGATTTCACGCCATTACTAAGATCATCCTTCTGCTGTTACTGTAGTATAGCCCAGCTTTTTGAAACATATTCTTCAGTTTTACTTCTATCCTTCTCTAGGTGTCACAATCCACCTGTATTGATCATAACCGTGATATTACCATTGTATTTGGTTGACAATTTAACATAGTAAGTGGTGCTTTTGTACCTATTTAACATTTTGTCACAATGGTTGTAAACTCTCTCTGCCTCCCTTCACTCATATTTTGATGTGATTGTCCAGAATAAAATACTACATTAATGTTACTGGTAATTTTCTGCATGTCTAACGAAATCATAAAAAATTGTCTGGAAGAAAGGCATACATGTTGTGTTGGGCTCAACATATTTGTGGATAAATTATTAGATAAACTGTCTCTTCAAAGGGATAGTTGACCCAGAAATGAAAATACTGTCATTTTTCATTCACCCTCAGGTTGCCTCAAACATGTATAAATGTCTTTGTTCTGCTAAACACAAGGGAAGATATTAGGAATAATTTCAGTAACCAAATGTCATGATTCTGCCTTCTTTGATCATTTTTTCTTAGTCTTCTTAGTTTCCTTGTTTAGCTTCCCATCAGTGTTTGATTCCCTACACCTGTCCCTTGTTTAGTATCCTTTGCTAGTTCCCCTACATAATGATCTTTAGTCTGCTGTCCTTTACTGATTTGTTTTGATTTGTCTACCTTGTTGCTCTCCCATACGTTGCTTGTTATCTTTCCTTGTGGATATTGTTACCTTGTCTCAATGTCTTATTTCCCTAGTCCTGTCGATTTCGTGTGAGTTTTTAATTTGCTCCTGTTCTCTTGTTTTTTGCACCCTTGTGGGAGTTCTTTTTTTGCAAAAAAAAACATATATTTTATGCTATTCTTGTTTTACCTCCATCGTGGGCTATTTTGATTTTGTATTAATAAAGTTTAAGTTTCGTGAACTTCTGGCTACACTTCGGTTCTCCTTCCTCGTCCCCCCCTTAACCCTGACCCTAAAACCGATCTTGTCCCCATTGACTCAAAGTAATAAGATGAGATCTGTCTGGTTACAGGCATTCTCCAAAACATCTCCCTTTGTGTTCAACAGAACAAAGAAATGTATGATATGGAACAACCTGAGGGTAAGTAAATGGTAGAAAAACCCTTTTTGGTAAACTACCTTTTTTATGAAAGTTTGACAAACTTTAAATAAAGTTTGAATTTGTGACATTTATACAATTTTCAAACACTAATATATAAAAAAAATTCACTTGTATGTCTTTGCATTATAAATGTATTGGAAGCATCCCCTGCACACTTAAAATTAAACTTTTTAATGGGAGCTCTCAACTGGCTCACATCTCTTCCCAATCCTCTTCACAAACTTTAATGGTCTTGTATGGCCTCCAGCACAATAGAAGACTCCAACATTGACAAGCAATCCTTGCGGGTAATCACTTGGACAAGGAGACAGCCTCTGTAGATCCACACCACAAGGTAAATATTGATCCTTTTTCCACCCAACCCTAATGACAGTGTACCGTCTTACCAGGCAATTCAATGCCACTGGGAGAGGAGACATGTTCCCCAGACAGCCAGTATAATCTGGCCCACTGCACCAATAGAGCCTCTCCTTTTGTCTTTGTCAAAGCATGCTTTCTTCATGTCTCTCAGTCATTTCTTCTTGATGGTGCAAAAATCTGACATGTCAGTCCACACCCTTTAACCTCCGAGAACATTGTTGAAACACAGGATTCTTGTGATCTGAGGCCAAGTTAAGAACACACTTTAAAATGAAAGTTTAGGAGCCTGTGAGGAAAGATAGAGATGATTTGTCTTTGGCACTGCTGACTTATTGAGTATTTGATTTTGCCTCTGGAAAGAAGTTTTAGGATGACTTGTTATCCTGACAATACTGGGTTTGCAAGACAATTGCTGGCCAATCTGTGCGACCAGAACCAAACCAGCATGGATCAATATGGAAATTTGTGCTGGTCTCAACCGGTTGTTTTGCGCAGGCGAGACAGGCTGTGATTCACTGCCTGGTCACAGTGACAGGATCAAAATTTTCACTTAAGAGATCACTTAAGACTTCTGGCATAGGTTGTGTTCGGCTATGTTCTGACATTACTTAATTGCTTCAGGAAGGTTAACTTGCCACACTGTAAAAAAGTCCTAAAAAACAAGGAAATTCTGTCAGCTGGGGCAGAAAAACGCTTTATGGGGAATTACATGGATTTTATGTTTCTCCTGTCAATTTGTGGTCTTTTTCTGTAATTTGATGAGTCTTTACCACACTCTAAAAATAGTTAAAAGAACACATTTTGTCCTTAACTGAACACATCTCTATGTTATTTCTTTTTAAATAACGTATATTGTGATAAATAGGATAACATGAACAATGTGTGATAATGAACACATACATTTTAGGAGTGCATATTTCAAAAAGACACAAGAAATCTGTAAAAAAAGAACAGTGAAATTCTGTAAAATTAAAGGGTTTTTAAATTAAACTTGAAACCTGTAAAATTCAGTTCCTTTTGTCACAGAGCACCATACTGTCATAATGAATATGAGATGTTTTTGCCAACATATTGATGTCTTTCATTTGAATAATATTCCAAAAATAGTGTTTTAATTGTTTTCTTGAACCAAATAATGAATAAAAGCGAACCCAAAAAGAGTACAGCATAGATGGATATTTTAATTGTGTTATTACGTGGTTTTGATAGGATTACTAATGAATAGTTTTTTAAATTATGCATTTTAATGAATATGAATCAAACTGCAGTTTGTTTTTTTCGATTCAGTAATATTAACTTATAAATGGCTAATAAAAACATACAGCCACCTAGCACAATAAAACCCCAAAAGAGTTTCTGCAAACAAACTCTTCTATTATTAAATGTGAAAAAATATAAGTAAAGAACAAGAAATTTATCTTCAACGTTTGAAAAGTTGGCTGCGATTCTATAAAGAAAAGTATTCAAAGAATAATACATAAAATATTTGTCCATTTGTCAGAAAAATTAAACATCAGTACAATACAACAGCCAGTGCCCGGACAACAAAGATGAAGCAGAGAAAATGTGCTTTGTCTTTCTGATATATTATTGGTTTAAAAAAGCATATAAAAACTAAAACATGACCAGACACAGTAAAGTGTTCAGCACCCCCCTGAGTGTTTCTCATTTTCTATGAGGACAGACATAATTAGAGCAATCAGCTGTGGTAAAGGGTCGTGTAGGTTGGAATTAGATCATTTTGCAGTTTAGTCTTTATGAGGGTCCATGCAGACCGAAGCAATAGGTGTCGCGAGGCGACAGTATAAAATGTGGTCTGTCGCGTCCAAACCCGAAAGGTATCCACGGCGACAGATATGAACTAGTAATAAAGATGTGTGTGTGTTCAAACACTGATTTGATTTGTCCAGCTGTCGGGAAGCGGGTTCAGTGAAGCGTCTGTCTGGGTCCTGACTCCAGGTACTTGGCCCCTTATGGCACTTCAGCGATGATTACGATATTTCAATGCAAGGACACCCGCAGCTCAAACGCATTAGCGTGAATGTGCTTCTGATAAATAGCAAATATTTACTTGAACTCGATGATATTGCTTGTACTAAAGCATTACTTGATAGATGCTTAGTAACATGCATTTAATATGAGAATTTCATCAACTGAATTGAATTTTTATGAAATTACATATATTAGGTGCTGGCTATCCTTAAATTAAACAAACAGAATGAAATAAGCACTTTCTTTCATTTTTTATATTCATATCTCACATCAGATTTTACCTTATCAAGTTTCATCAGCTTATTTTTCTTCAAAGTAATGATCCTTGACTATGACAGCATTAATATATCGCACGGAAGGTGGCTTAGTTGTCACACAGTGAAATTGTCTCAGTAACTGCAAGGCTTAATGTCAGATGTCCAATTACACAAATGTGTTTCTTTAGCATTGTTTTTGTTTATTGGCTTAATAACTCTCTTAAATTCAAAATATATTTGTTAATTCTATCCTATTAATTCTATCATCATACACTATATGGACAAAAGTATTGGGACACCCCTTCGAATAAACAGATTTTACAACTTTTCCATAATTTCAGTGAGTACAAATATTAATATTACAACATATAATGATATTTAAGGGAATTGTGCTTCTAGTGTTATAGCATCAGTTTGGGCAGGGCCCTTTTTCAACATGAAAATGTCCATCTGCACAAAGCAAAAGTTCAAAAAGTTATGCTACATTCAGTCTAATGTGGAAGAACATGAACACCAAGCCAAACAGTCATCATCCAAACCCATCAATGACACAGGTAGTACAGTCATTTCCGGATATAAGAAGGCCCCTCCAACACTGTTGTAATAAAGATGGAAACAAACTTCATTTATATGGTATTGTATGGTAAAGCACTTATTATTTGATTTGAATAACTGTTATAGATAAACATGTTTAAAAGAGGCGTCTCAATACTTGTCCATATGTCCACAAGGGAACACAAAATCACACTGGCATACATCTGGGTGATAGTCTGTCATACAATGAGAACAAAATTTGAATGAAAGATTGGTGTCGGGTAGGGCCATTATTTCATGAAGGCAACTTGTCCTATTTTTAAGTTGTCATACATTTAAAAAATTTATAAAATACAACATTCGTTGGCCATGATTATGGTTATTAATGGAACACCTTCACAATTCTTGCTCTTTATTTCATGAAGTTTTATTCTCCAACAGTATTCCGAGCAAACAAGGGCTGTTAACTGTTGAGTTAAAATGACAAATAAAATGTTCATATTTGACCCAACCATGGTTTGAAACGACCAAGCAATTTGGGCTAAGGTAGGTTCTTCAGATTATAAAAAAGTAAGAAAGATATGGTTCTTAACACTGACAAAAATAACTTGTAGAATTTACTATTTTCTAAGTCAATTGTGCTGCTATAATTCAAGTACAGCTTACAAGCCATTATAAAGTAAATATTAATTGTTAAATACATTTAGTATTTCTTGAAATATTAATATTACTATAAACAAAAAAAGATTTTGTTGAACAAAAACATGTGTCTAACTCAAACTTCACGGTTCAATTAAAGTCATATTGAACTGTATTATTTTTACAACATAAATGGTCAAGGTAGAAGAGACGGGTCATAGCACATTCACTGCTCAATAAGTGAAAATAATACACTTCAAGACTAAAATTGTGCCTCCCTCAGGCAAGGCACAAGCACCACTCTTCTGATCAACGGTAACCACTTACAAAATGCAAACATAATACCAAAACTCTCCAAAATCTCAAAGATAAATCAACACAAAACATGAACAAGAAAAACAATTAAATTTTCAGTTAATCTAAAAAAAATGAATATCCTAACTGCATGCTGGAAACTACGTCAACTGTCAGTGTAGTTATATCTACAAAAATGATTTATGTATTCTCAACACAGAATAAATATGGTAACTTAATTTTACCAATTTAAATGGGTTTAACATGATAAAATTGAGTTGTACATACTTAATAATTTTCTCAATTAAAATTAGCTCAACACCTGGTAGAATTAAGACAACAAATTGAAACAACATCCTGAGGTTGATATGTCTGTTGCTAAAACAAAGATCAAAAGCCACAATGACGCAGGAGTACATAGATGTATCCAATTTTTCATCAGCATCTGCTATAAGAGAATGACATGGTCCATGGAGGAAGGGATGAATAAACTCAACTCAACTCAAGTCAACTCAAATCAACTCAACTTTATTTATATAGCGCTTTTTACAATTTTCATTGTTACAAAGCAGCTGTACATGAGACACATTGAATATAAGTAGAACATTTAAAAGCATATACCTGTAAAAACAAGAAAAAGGTGTAAACAACAAAAGACAGACATACAAATGCTCCACACACACAATATGCATACATACTTACACACATTGACATAGACGCACACACACAAACACACTCACACAGTGAAAGCACACATTGGCGATAAAGGAGAGAGAACCACAGGTCTAATATTAAACGGACTATAAATTCTTATATGCAATATTAATTATGTCTAATTTCTGAATTCTAAAGCAGCCCCCCCGGCCAGGCAAAACAATATGCAAACGGTGGTGAGGAACCCAAAACTCCCATCGAGAAAAAAAACCTCAGGAGAACCCAGGCCCAACCAGGGGATTCCAGTTCCCCTCTGGCAAAAGCTGCTGCCTCTGCACAAGCTCAACAGTGCTTGCACAACAAGGCTCAATAAAATAAAAAAATAAACTTAATAAGGTAAATGATAAATTTAAGATTATCATCAACAATCTAATAGCATTTGAAATGTTGTAGGAAAATCAAAGTTGCCGCGTCCTTTATCCAGCTCTATCCTCTTAGCTCTTGTCAGGTCACCGCTTCCCATTCTCAGCTCTGCCATCAGGTCTGGGCATGAACTGCATCCTGCGGTAACCTTGGAACAAAGAGACAAGACTGGCTGAGAGTAGAGTACTGTTCTGCACACAATAAAGAAAGTGAAAGTAAGTTGCATTGTGTAGCAAATTAATATGATGTCTGTTCTAAATATATGTATCTATAAAATATTTTTATACTGGCTTTACACATATAAATGTACCTGAACTAAGAGCTTACCCTTGTCGTCTTGCCAAGATAAATAGTTATAATTAAAATGTTGCTGCAGGCCTGTTTATGCTAGAGGCAGGATAGTTTTGGCTCAATAAGTGTTAAATGTAAGTTGTTGTTGGAGGTGTCATCACTTACTGGCACCTTCAGGGACAACAACGACAATTGTATCAATATATCAAAAAATTGTAAACACCTCTATTGATATACATGTGAAGGATTACTATTTTACTATTATCTCACCGCTGGTTATAAGGACATTTAAAAATACAGGATAAGACCTTTTGGAAGTAAAACCCTTACTGTTGAAAGCATTGAAAGAGATCAGATAAACCCATTTAAACCACAAAAGAGAAACGTTGAAAATACAATGAGGAAACAAATTAATAGAATGAAGTGTTAACCCCGTAGAAGTCTTATAATACTTTAAAGCCACTAGATATCATTTTTTTCTCATTGAGGTTTTATTCCTAATGGGCTCTACAGGTATACAAAAAAATCTAAAAGAGCATGCATTGATGAGCAATGTTTACATTAGATGATTTCTAATTGTGATGTAGGATGTGTGGGCAAACTGATATGGTGGTGCTGTGAGGTCAATGTTGAAAAATGAAATCATGAGCAATTCGGTTGAGTAATCTAAATTAGATTAGTTATACCAGTGTCACCAGCTGTAACTAAAATCTTAAACAGTTAAACAGATGTAAATTGAATGAAACCAGAAATAATAAAAAAAGAAATCTCAAATTTATAAAACTTACTAAAGGCAGATTTCTTCTAACCTAACCCCCTGCACATGACCCCAAACTTAAGGAAATTGCAGGCTGCATAAATAACGTTTTTTTGGGACCCATCAGGAGTCTCCAAAAAATATATTTGCGTCTAAAAATGAACTCTTTCAATGTGTGACTATAAACTGATCATTCACTATGCCGGACACTCATTTACCTGCCTTTCAGCAATGATTGTTAGTCTAATGTTACCCAATTAAAATCCATGCATTAACTTATATGCATTTATCAAAGCGACTTACATTACATTGTTCTATACATTTGTTTCTGAGTATATGCAATCCCCTGGGACTGAACCCATTATCTTGGCATTGCTATTGCGATGCTCTAACCACTGAGGCACAGGAAAGCTAACAAGCTGATAAAGTTTTTAACATGTCCCTCTCCACACACTTTGAAGATGTATGATGTTCCCCTGCTGCTGCTAGCATCTAAATTTACCATCTAAATCTAAAGACATATAGTTCTCATGTTGCTTATTACGCCTTTTATTAATCTTGAGCAAAAAAACATGAGCATGTTCACAGAGATGAAATATTTTGATGGTCATTTTCCTTGAACTCTCAGATTTTGGCACAGGACGCGAGCCATATGTTTGTAGCCATCAACAGACACAGCAGCTGTGTGGTGGGCCTGGAAGCTCATCATCCATCAAACCAATTTTGGTTTGAGTCTTTACTTGGGTTTTGCCAATTTATTGTTGACTAGAACTTGATTTTGGTGCAGCTTCTATATACTCTACACAACAACTTGTTGATTTAAAACAGTATTAACAGTATTGCGCTTTTTTAATTTACTTCAGGAATTCTCCAGTCACGAAAGCAACATCGAGAAGCTGTTTTCTTGTTCTTCTATTACTTTAACACGAATACTTGAGCTCAACAGATGTTTTTTAATTAGGCATGAAAATAAGAATCCTCTGTTTTATCTGTTCTCACACGGAGCTTTGAATTCAGAGTTCATCTTGATTTGCGTTTTTATGTCACATTCGATCTTCAGAACACATGGCATACAGACATTTCCATATGCTTATCTTCTCCTCATCAGACATGACAGGTTTGAAAAATGAAGTCGTGACAGATATTTGTATTTGCAGAAAAGCTCACTGTCAATCTTTTCAGCAGTTTACCCTTTTCCCCTGTCATCATTGTGTTGAAGAACAATAAACGGTAACTCAGATACAGGATTCCCTCTGTGATAATTTGCTGTTGTTTATTTAAAATTGAATTGACAGCGAACAGAGGTATACATGAGATTATCAGAATTCAGAAGCATTTGATTTAAGCTAAACCTGGTGATATATCAAATGAGTCGACCCTCTCTGGCTGCTTTTTTCAATCATGAACATGTTTTCATCCCAATAATTCTTGCTTTCAGAGTAACCCAGAAAAACAGTAACAGATCGGTGTTGCTTCACTTGTTGTGTTTGCTGATGTTGCTCTTGAGGTTGTCAGAACATCCACAGGGAGCTCCTTAGGATCCTTTAGTTTGGCTAGATGTGTTCACTTAATGTGCTGTTTTCTCTACTCTGCATGTCCTCATTTTAATTTGCTGTCGAGTTCACGGACAATGATTTGACTACATTGTTAGAATATTTTTCATTTAAAAGATGCAATAGTTTAGTATTTTTCATTTGTCTGATTAAAAGAATGTGTGATTATTTTCTTGAAACTCCTTTTTAATGTACAGTTACTTTAAACAAAGCGATTGAAAAAATAAGGTTTAAAGATACTGTGTGTTGCATTTATTTGGGATATTAACAGAAAGGCAATAAAATATACATTGCTATGTGCATAACGACTAATGAAGTGTTTTCTTTTTCATACCTTAGAAGGAGTTTCTTTTTACATGTGAAGAGTTAATTTACAAAATGAGAACGTTGTTTTCAAAAATGTTCAAAAATCATGTATTTTTATTATGCATTCCAATTAATGTCAATCAAACTGCAGTTGGTTTGTTTTGATTTAAGCCATAATAACTCAAGAAAATACAGCTATCTAATGCAACACAACAAAAGCATGATAACATAATGAAAAACATGATTTTTGAGTTATCTCATTTTGGAAACAAACACTTCGTAGAAACACCGCGGGTCCTCTTACATGGAATCAGCCATGTTGTTTCTACAGTATCCCTAAACAGACAAACTGCTCTACAGAGCATTTCATAAATACATTATCTCCGTCAACAAAGCATCGAAAACGTGACGACATATTAGTCCTTTGTCAGCCACCATAATGCTTCGAAAGGGATGGGTGGAGTGAGTGAGCTGTTGGTTTTAGTTCACAACCTTACGACTGGATGCTGCTGCAATCTCCACATTGTTGCTCTGAAAAATATAGGTTTCAAAATATTGTCCTATAATACATTTATTATTTACTTGAATGTAGCATGTTAGTTGTGTTTATTTCAGTTAATATACTTAAAGTCAACCTTAAAAACAACTTTGTGTGCACATCTAGCATCTCTTCAGCGTGGCACAGCATTCTTTTGTTTGTTAATGTGCTTTTCTATTTTTAAATGCCGATTTTGTGACCCGGGGCTATGTGGAAGCATTGAACACACATGAAATCTCAATAGTCTTGTAGTTGCCAGTAATTGTTGAACTGGAGTTCATGGTTCAGTGAGCCCATTGCTGGGATGCTTCTTTTAGACTGGGGGATGGTTATGGACTCCTGGCTGGAGTATTGAACAGGCCACAGGTGTTGAGGTTGCATGAGGCCTTCAGGGCTTTGGTCCTGGCTGTCAACTTTGATCAAGTCCTCTAATGGTGCTATTACGCTAGAACTGCCACACCAGAGGGATGGTAGAAAAACTGGAGTTACCTCAGGTTTAGTTACCTCAACAGAGAGTTCAGTAACCATGAGAATCCTCATGTTCTCAGTTCAATGGGCTGAATTTGCTGAAAGACCCAATATATGATGTTGTTTTCAAATGAGGCTGAAAGAACAATTATGTTAAAGAGAACAATAATGTATGTGTTTTTGTATGTGCAATGCAATTTTTAACCTTGCCCACAGTAAACTGTTCAACAGATCAAACATAAGATCGGTGTCTGCATTATCTGTATAGCACCAGATCCATATTGTCATATTGTTTAAGTCATCTGGGATGCAGGTGAATGATGATCAGTGGGCGAGCATTATTGAGGTCTCACTTCTTTTCATAACACGCTGTGCCATCGGCACTGGAGATGGCCATTCGCTCATCCTGGCATTTCAGAGATATCACTACTGGCTTGCAGCCAAATAAGTGTTCTCATAGCAACACACTTAGGATAGGCGCTATTGTTTTAAGAACAATAAGAAGCGAAAAAACAGGTTTCACACAGATTCCTCACATATTGTATTTGGTGAATAAGAAAAATTATTCAAAATTCAAAATTCATAAAAAAATGAATCGCAATGAAGTCATTATTATACAATATAAAAAATACAATATTAAAGTCAGTAAAAAAACATAGGTTGTGTGGCTGTATCAAGACATTGTTTTTTTGTAGCAGATTAAGTTAAATTGAATACATTACGATCAATGAAATTTACATTTCATAGAAGCAACTTACAGTGAATTCAATCGTACATTTTATCAGTAGGCCTATGTGTGTTGACTGGGATTTGAACCGCGTATTGCTTATTGCTCCTTGATGTAAATGTAAATGAACTAACTCTCTTTTACACTGGCAACTCAATAAATCATGAATGAAAATAATATTATTTTTGTACACAATTATTCCTATCTTTAAACCAGATGTTTGTGTTGTTTTGCTCACCTTTTTATGCAGACAGAAATGCCACAGTTGCCAAGACAGAAGGCTGCGTGACCAACAGCGTGCGTCTGCATGAAACGGTATGACGCAGAGCCTGCTAACCCCTACACATGTTCTTCTACTTCTTCAAACCCCAGGTGACAGGATGAGTATTTCATTTCAAGTTCTTCCTTTTCCTCCCTTGGAAAAACCTCCTCAAAACAACTGCATTTATACAATAAACGGTCTGTGGTACGAGCATACTACCCTACACACTGTTGTCACTGTTTGTGTTTAACTAGAGTTTAGGCAATAAACTGATACCAAGAGCGCACATGCAGTATTTTTTGTCATTTATATATGTTCCTATTTACAGATAATACAGAATCGATGTGAGATCAAATGTGTGGTCATCCTTTAATGAGTAAACGAGTTGATGCTCCAAGCAGGATAACTATGAATAAAAAATATTCTGTTGAGAAATAAAATAACATATCTACTCATCATAACCTGTCCAAGAGAGTAACTACCCGCGGTAGGTGTTTGAATCCTATAAAAGTCCTCAATAAATCAAGAGGACATTTGGGATTTGGAAAAATGACAAACAGACAGTTTGTCATTGTTTTTTATTGTGCTAATAAAAGGCTAGTCGATTATGTGACACAACCCTGAGAGGCGGCAGTGAAATAAACACTCAGTTTTTTGACAGGCACAAACTGAGTCACCATAGCCTATTCTGCAACAAATTTTGTCAGTTTATTATATCATGATATTTGTACACAAACTTCCGGGTTTTGTACATGTCCTTCAATCAAAACACTGATGTTGTTGTGCAGAATAAAGTGATGTTAGTTTTATTGAACAATTGGAGAAACAAGGACTTTGTATTAGAAACAGTTGCTACCCTGAGCTCTAACTCCCAACTCGCTGTCATTGTTGTTCGAATGACCCGACAGGAAACTTTCGAACTAGTTCTGGCTCGTTTCTCTAAGTCTTTCCGGACCGGAGATACCGTTGAATGTTGGTTTGTCGATCCGAAAAAAGTAAATTCTACCCGAACACTGAGTCATCATCACTAGGGCCGAACCCGGGCTCATCAGAAAGGTCTCCCCCCGAGAGATATTTAAAAGTTTAAAAGATTTAAAAGTGCAGTTTCTGGGATATATCCAAAACCCTACTTAGTGGTTTTAAAAGCATTAAGTTTAAAAAAAGCAAAAAAAATTGTCATTTTAATAACTTTCCATAAAACATTCTAAACACTAAACACTTAGTCAAGTTCCTTAGCTTTAACATATGTATAACTAATTGACAACAGATGGGATTTGAGACACTCTGCTATGCAACAAAATACCTTTCACATTTTGTATCTCTATAGTTTAATCAGATTGTTTAATATTGCTTTGACAGTATCTTTTGATAAGTAACTGTTGTCTTTTAAATGTTAAAGGATGACATTTTTCTTCTCACAGAGCTGAACAATTAGTTGTCACTTGCAAATGCATTACTGTCACTTACATTCATTGCAGTGTCGTATGACATTTTAAAATGTTAGACTGTTAACATACTGGTACTGAATTCTTAAAGGTAACATGGAGACATCTGGCCTCGCTTGTTAAATGTATCAGCAGTAGATTTATTATTAATAATTAGTTATATATTTTATTAGAAAAGTATAGAACGAACAGAAGATGATGCATATAATGATAAGATAACCCTACCTAGAACTCATAGAGCCCACATGAGCACTAAAAGTGAATGCATCAACTTAGTTGCCCAGCAAAGCTTGCAACATTCTGTATCACAGAGTAAAATATTCCAAAAAAATGACCATTTGTGTGTGATGTTTTTAAATACAAATTATGTAGCCCTCATAATACACAACTTTTGCTGTTGTGTGGGTGACTCTTGACTCAGTGTGAGTTTTGGGGGTGGGGTCTCAGAGTTGGCGCATCAGACCGAGTGACTAGATCACACCTTGAGGGGGTTGAAGAAGCCTCCAAACTTCGAGTGATGTGAAGCATTTGAACATCATCACCTAACTGTGGAGGAGCAGTTAGAATGAGCAAGCCCAATTGACGTCACTCCTACAAGTGGATTGGACGATTAGGGTGCTTAAGGGTGGGAGGCTCCTGTACAGGGGACCAAGCCATTGTGAGACTAAATAAAGTGTCCTGACGTAAGTAGAGTTGAGATGACCACAGAAAAAGTTGAAAAGACTGAAACTCATCACTGACTGTTTTCACAATGAGTCAGGTATTAAATGACCTTTTTAATCTTGCTTCACAATGTTGTTGATGGTGAGATGTAGTTGATGATTTGTTTGGATCATCACAAACATTATAACATTAGGAGGGTATAATTTAAATCAGCAGAACAATCTAATTCATTTTCATTGAGAATGTGATGAAATCTTTGGATGCCTTATGTATGCTTTCTAAGGAAATGTATGTCCAAAAACATATTTACAAACCCATATCAGTGAACAGTCAATTCTGGTGTGAATTGCATCTCCTGCATCTCTGGAGGTTTTATATATACATGCACTTATACATACAGTTATATCAAGCAATGCAGTTTTTCTTTTCGTACATAATGTAACTAAACCACACAGACTCACATTGCAAACTCAATCTATATGCAAATTAAAATAAACACAAATGAATTATCACAAAGGGCATTAAGAAGCAACATAATCCGTCTGTTGGTAACAGGATTTTAACACCACAGGGGAACCTGCTACTGCTAGTTTGAGTAATAAGATTCAGCATTACACAACTATTGTGCATATCGCACAATATCACGTTACTGTCGTTTAAATGTTTTACTATTATTCTCTCGTTTCTTTCTGAGTCATGCAGATGTGTCACTTTTCTTTTTAAATGACAAATTCTTCATATGCTTTGCATTCACATCTCGTGTGACGTGTCCAAGCGATATTGAAACCTATATGATTGCGCTTAACTTCAGATTCCGCCATTTGTAAACGTGACACAAAAGGATCTTTGCGAAATGACTATACGCACGTGCGGTTAAAAATCAGTATGACGTCACTAAGAAACAAATATTATGTATGGCAGATTACGAGGGTCGGCCTTAATGAGCCAACCAATAAGCGCCAATGAGATTACTGTTATTTTAGATGGGCAACAATTTTGCGCTTTAATGGTGGAGGAGGCGTTGTGACAGTCCCAAAAGATTTGATTGGTTAGAGATTAAGTAGTTTAGAGATGAGCACAAAAGACTTGATTGCACGCGACTGGATTGTGATTGGCTATTGCAATCAATGGTCGCAAACTTTGCGAGGAGCGTCATCTGGTGTTAGCTGTTTATTGGAAGCAACGCCAACTTAATTTATTTGATTACAGACGTTAAAACCTCGTACTGACGCTTTGAACTTAATTGAAATCCCACTGAACATACACATCTTGCAATATGTTCATTTAGTTGGGGAGATTTATTATAATCAACTTTCAGCAAAACAAACAGTAAGATAGATAAATCAGCTAAAAGAGCTTAATATATCATAAAACGCTGTAAGTATTTATATGAAGTATCCTATAATGGGTGTTAAACATGTTTTAGTTGAGTGATTCAATAAATTGATGTGTCTACAACTGAGCATCATCAACGATCACCATGATGTCGCGTGAGTTGTAATAAGAACGTCTTTATGAGTGACGTTAGTCGTGGTGTTAGGGGCAGAGCTCCTGTCATTCCCACCGCCCGTCTCCTGTTTACGCAAGGCACTGCACACTATATAAAGCACTTGAGGTGTGGGGAGGATAGAACAGTGAGCGGACAACTTCTTATTTCTCGAAGACCTTACAAAGGAGTGAGGCGAAAAGAGCATTAGAAACAAGAACTTCAAGTTGCCAACCCAGAGAAATAACAGAACCTAAACTCCTGAAAGTAAGTATATTAATTCGTTTGTTTAAAAGTGTTTAAGGGACAAGAGGAAAATATAATTTTTTATATAACGTTGCGAATTATATTTATATTATACAGGTTACATACGATTTTTGTTACATTCACTTTTAACATTTTTATGATTGCGCACGCTTTCAGGACCACGGACAGCAATCACCTCTGCTCTCGCGCAACATTCAAGCTCACATACGAATTGCTAAAAACTGTTGATGTTAAAAAATTATTATTAATGGTCACCGTTTCAGAGAAAGTTACAAATGTTATTGTATGTGTGAAGCTCATCCTTAAGCGGTTGGTTGCCTTTTCATTTTGTTGTTTTGGTTGTAATTGTTCGATGTTTTATTTGTTACAATTGATCTAAAATAGTTCTTAAAAAAGAATTCCGAAAAACATTTTTTTAGATTTAATTTTGTGTTTTACAAACTTACTAACACGACAGATTTATAAACCACAGTTTTTTAAATGTATTCTTCGTGTTTTATTTTATGCAAGAAAGAATTGTTTCTTTTTTGTCAGATGGCTGTCATGGTTAAGCCCTGGGCTGTCATCGCAACTTTCGTCCTGTGCGTGCTTCTGTGTCTCGGGACCTTTGTGGAAGCCTATCCGCCCAAACCAGAGAACCCTGGAGATGACGCTCCCCCGGATGAGCTAGCCAAATATTACACTGCGCTGAGACATTACATCAACCTCATCACGAGACAAAGGTAAGAGATCCACGTTGTGTAGACCAATGTGTCAACATATAACCTTTAACTATTATTGAAGTTTGCTTAAAATTGTTCATCCCGCTCTTTATACATTGTCCAGGTGACCATGAATAAAATAATTTCCTAGATGTGCTCCTTGTTCCATTAAAACATCCAAAAAAAATGACCATGCTATAAAGTAGGACTATGTAATTTCATCATGGTCCACTTATGAATGGCCAAAGGCTCTCTATAAAACAAATCTATGTGATAAAACGTGCAAAGATGCATCTCTGAGAAGCCTGTAAGATTGAGAAGGGCACTATCAAAGATTGATGTTTCTCTCTCCCTTGCCCTATAGCACTATGTTTATTTACATATTTATGGTCTCCTAACAGGCCTTTGACATTTGAGATGCAAACAATGAGCAACTCATTCCTCCCCACATTCTTATTTTGAGATAGGACCTAATTTAAACCTTATTTCTCTCTGACAACCTGTTCCATCCATCAGACAATCTAGCACTGCCTAAACAAGCCGCAAAAATGGGGATGGATTTCAGAAGGCATATTATAAATAATATCAAACAGACCTGAGAGCTCAAGCATCTAAAGCCAAGCTCAGTGTATATAGAGTATATTTATTACCAAGGTCTGAAATGAGGAGCAGGTGAGATTCTGTAAAAGTCATTTTTCAGAAATAACTGTTACATTAGGCTGGCCTCAGATTCAATGATGATACTTGTAGGCATCTCTTGAGGAGTAAATTAAGCATGAAATTGCTTTGTGTATTTGAGTGCATATCTTTGAATATTTATCTCGAAGATGTAGTTCTGGTAGAAAATCCATGAGACAGACAGAAACTTTTTACCAATTCTTACTCGGTCTTAAACAGAAGTGTCTTGTTTTTTATTTATGAATATTGAAAAAATCAATTAATTTAAAGGATCCAGAGCATCTCACTTTTAGCGTTACGTGTTTCACTGTTAAGCTTTAAAACTTTCCTCTTTGTGATCACAGAAGATAACCATTAAAATACCTGCTATGTTCTCCACTGTCTGAATCTTCAGGGCGATTTTCAGAATCTTTGGTTGACAAATGGTCTAGAAACACTTGACCGCTAAGTGTGGTTTCAAATGTTTTTATATCTATGTCAGTGATTGGTAACTGGATGAAGTGCTCTGACTAGTTCTTCACATTCTGGCTTTTCACTTCACAACACTTACACACATCACAATGAGCTCATTGTGTGAGCAATTTGAGATCATTATCATAGCAGCGGAAATGTACTCAGCCAAGCTACATGCTCGCGATGAGGTAATGAGGGAATAAATTGTCACTTTTTGTACTCGTAGGTATGGAAAAAGGTCCACCTCAGAAGATGTGATGGCGGAGCTGCTTTTTGGGGATGACACAGACCGTAAACAGAGATCAAGGTGGGAGCCCTGACTTTAGTTTTGAAAAACCTTATTGTTATAGCTTTCAATTGCATGCAATTTTAAATGAGATGTCAGCAACAGGGCAGGAAATAAGATGAACAGATTCTGATTCATATTTTGAAGGCATGAGGAGAAAAGCATCCAAAATGCAGTTCGTTTCACAAAATTGTTTAGAAACACATTCCTGAGGAGTGATGTCTTGTGTTAATGGGAAGAAATAAGAATTTTAATGTTCACACCTGTTGAGGAATCAGGAAACAGATGGGATCTTTAGCTTTCTCTTTCTGCCTATCAGGATGGGGGTGTGCTAGTGAATTTGACGCACACAGAATATCTGGATGATTTATACACCCTAATAGGCCTTAAAAGATGATGCTGTGGGGTTCTAGTCTGGATTTTAAAAAGACCAATAAAAATAAAATTCCAAAACCCTTGAGAGGATTAAATTATTGGGTTAAAAAAGTTTCAACTTTCATCTTGTTCCTCATAATGTAACCACATCAAATGTCTGCCATCATTGCCAACATGATATAAATTATATTTAATAACCAAATACGTCCCTCTGTTTCAGATATGATGACTCTTACATGTGGTGAAGTTCAGTGACCCCTGGCATTGACTGTCCTGAGCTAAACCCTCCTGTGCCTCCAGACATCCATATGACAGCCAAACACCATCATAGAATCACAATCAGCCCTTTATTGAAAGCATAGTCTTTTTCTCTTCATGTGACCAGAACAACTCTTATTAACTGTATATAATAAATTATAATAGAAAATATTAAAAGAAATGTATTTGTGTATACTTCGTTGTGTCATACAGAACATATGTTTATTTGTTTGTACCATGTAAATCATTCTACGTGATTAAACGGTTATTGGATGAATTGATTTTCGTTTTGGTGGTCTTTTACATGGGCTCTTTGCTACACAGAGAAGAAAGGAAAATAAACCTCTAATTAATACGTGGAATGTCTTAAAATAGATATTTTAAAGTGATCATCGACATCGTTATACCTTATCACCTCCATATTCCTTTGTTTTTAACTTTATGAGGATATTTCTGAATGACCAGCAGATGTCCCCCTACAACGTGAAAAATGTTCTGCGTTTGATCCCTCACGTCAGTAATATAACATTTTAAGGATTATTTGACAATTTATTAACTAAGGTCCTATGTTTGAAATCGTCATATACGCTTACGAATGAAACTAATTTTAAATGGAGTAGGTTATAATAAGTCTAATTAATTTATCAAAATAAAAAAGGTCTACGTGGTTTTAGTAACATTTAACTAATGCATGCAATCATAATTTTGTAAATGATCGACTAATATAACGGTCCGATTTCAATCTATAGACAATTCAGTTTTTTATGAATACAGCATGTTTATCTTATGGAGAAACTGCATCATTCTGTATGTTTTCATATCCTTTTCAAATTTTTTTTCCTACTGCTATGGTTTCGATAGAGCTAGGCAACAATACAAAACTGTGAGCATCGCTATACGAACACACATAAGCGAGGTCCATTGTGCCTGATGGCATTGACAGGCAATGCTATATGTAAATGAGTTCGGAATATTTAAAGCTTGCTTTGTCGAGAACATTCTGTTTGTATCAGGCCACGTAGCTTTACATCAGGCTGGTGGGTCCCACCTACTGGACGTTCCAGTGTTTCCGCTTTAAGTGTACGCAACGGCTAGGCTCCGATTTGATGCTTTGTAGCGGTCCAGACACCTCACATAATCAAAACAACGTAACCAAGCGTCTGTGATACGGCAAAGGTTTGTTTCTTTTATCTAATAATACACATGTTTTAAGAGTGTTCATGTTAAAGCCGCCGGGTGCTTTCCTTAAACGTTACCGCTGAGATATTTAATGCGCGTTAAAATGTGTCTAATTGATACTACAGTTGCCGTCGTATTGTTATTATGTGAATTAAGAAAATGTTAATTAGTTGTCTAATGGGGATTTACGTTCGAGATTAATGCTTTACTCCATTAGCAATATTTTCTTCCATTCATCACATTAAGAGCAAATGAAAATAGTTCTTATCTTTAGGGCTGCATCATATATTTGTTGGTATTTTGCTTCCTTCCATATTATTGGCGATGAATGTAATGGTGCGCTTACAGTGATGCTCCCCAGAACAAACGCAGAATATATTTTTTTGATCTTTTTATAAGCGGCATTTGAGCTAATTCTTATTGAGAATGAAAACACAGCTACAAAAGAACATTTTTAATTTATTTTATATATATTTTTAAGAATCTCTGACTAGATTGCTCATCTTCTTTACAGTGTTAATATAGCCTAATTAAAACTAGAATAAAAGAAAAATATTTTTTATTTTATGTTTTGGACAGAGCTTTCCCTCACACTGTTAAAATGCAGATTAAAGAAATATGAATACTCAAGAATGTATACGTATTGTGAAAACCAGGTGATTGGAAGCGAAGAATAGTCTGGCATGGTTCTTTAGGGGACGCAGGCTTATTTGTGTGTGTTTTGTAGACAGATGGGCAGTGCCTTTTTCTTGCTCTGGGGAGCAGATGGAGGGCATGGCTGCATGGGATGTGGGCTGGGATAGACCGGGGTGTCATTAGCACATGAGACTCAAGAAAGATGGGAATGAGAGGATATGGGGGGCTCAGGAGTTGCCATGATAAATTCGCCATCCCTATTTTATACAGGACTGCAGGGGGCCCCCTCCACACATTTTCTCAGATGCAAAGCTTAAAATCACACCTGACCACAATGTCCTGAAATGAGCAATTTATGAACCTAGGTTTTTAATGTCAGTATGGCAGCATGGGCCGGAATCTTTACTAATAAACCTGTTTGTTTTGTATGGGATAATAAAAGCAAGCAAATTGAGTCCTGTCATTCTCTGTGATTTAAGATGGTGGAATAACTTGTTGGACATCCGAAAATCAGAGTGTTTCAAGTGCTTAAAGCATCCGGCAATAAAACACACTGTCATTTAAAGAAAAGTCGCTGAAAATAATGTGACATTTTCTCAGTTCCATTTCCATGACCTGACACTTCCCACTATAGCTGCATCACTTTCAGGCCTTTTGTTTCGTGAAAGCTCAAGAGTGTGAGAAAGAGCCAGTGGCTGTAAAGTCTGACCTCTCCTGCCTTCTGGGATGAATCTCAAAGCAATGTGAACAACAGTTTCACACTAGCAGCTCAATGCAACATCATCGAACTTCCCACGCAATGCCGTTGTGTCTTTGTAAAATGTCTGATTTAATACAAATTACATAACATATATTTAGAAGTCGTCTGAGTATAATAGGCTCAAAGAAAGAATTTATCAAAAGACATTTGAATTTTTTTTTTATGAATGTATCTGTCCAGGTTATAACATTTGACATCATATTAACATCGCAGTTATCCAGAATAAATTGTAACTTCTTCGAAGACATTCCATTTTAAGAAATTTCATTTAATTCCAAGAAGCCAGATTGTAATTCAGTTGCTTTTCCCCTTTAAGGGACGTACCATTTTTTCAGGTACTGTAATACATGGGAGAAAAGCATTGCCATGGCAACCACCTTCGTCATACGATGTACGTGGAAATGGTTGGTATGACTGTTTCTAGGAACTTTCCTGCCTTTTTTCTTTCTTTTAATGTTCCCGTGGTCGGATCCATCCCCCTTTAAGCTTAAGTAATGTAGAGTAATCGTCTCTAGAGCATTCACAAGTAATTTACTGCCCTCTATGTGTTGCATGAGAACAGTGATTACATAATACATCCTGTTTTGTAATATGATCGACAGAGCAGCTTTTGTTTATAAAAAAGAGTTTTGAAAACGTAACAGATGTACAAGTTAATACAATAATAAGTAGTTTGCTTGGTTATTATAGGTCTAGAAATGTGTATGTGTGTGTGTCAGGTCAAACTCCTCTGATCCTTACGGTCATTGTCGGATTAGTTTACCTGCTTACTGGGACATTGGTTACACAGTTATTCAAGTGGAATGTTTTGTTTACACTTTTTGATTACCATTTCAAATCAAAGATAATGTACAGTCGCCCATTATCAGAACCCGACTCAAACAGGGGCTTTAATTATTTCTAAGGGTTATGTCAGTGAGGGTTGATATTTATCACGTAAATAAACACGGCGACATAAAATACTGACTTGAGTTCAAATGATTTCATTGTCGGACAAGACTGAGATTGCAGAGAGATCCAAGAGACACAAAACTAGCTGTCTGTAGGAGATCAGTTGCCAGAGACAACAGTCAATTATACATTGTCACAGTCATTATTTGACACAAAATTACACAATTTACCAATCGTAATCAAGTATTCCAAGAAGCGTGTAGTAAACGTATTTTAAATATGTCCCGATAATGCTCATTACTGCTCTTAGTCTGTCCCTTGTTTTCCTACCTCCTCTGTGAACCCAGTTTTTAGTGCACCTGCTCCCTCTCATTGTTGTTTCGTTAAGGGGACGGGCTGAATCCATACCCCCCAACATCATTCTTTCTCTCCCTGCCCTCACATCACACACAAAGGCTGCATTTCTCATTTACATTGTATACATGGTCTTAGCAACCACAGCTTAACACTCAATGCCCCCCCAGTCTCTCCTCTCTCCTCTACTGCAGAAGCCCAGAAATAATATGATCTTGTTTTACATTTGTTTTCATTCCCATCTTTCCTTTATTTACTTTAACCTCTTGCACTCTTTACAATAATGGTTGTGTTGAATATTAATGTTATAAATCTCACTCTCTCTCTGATGCTTTAGTTGCAGATTTCAAACACCATGCCTGTGGCAGCCACCGGCAGAGAGCACGGTAAGAGTTCATTTAATAGCAAACAACAAAAATGTTGACATCTCCGATAAATATCTATATAAAAAGGTTCAATGCTTTAACAGCAAATTGTTTTGTTTGTTTACTCTTTAATTACTATCTTCCCTTGAAGTATGTTTTCCTGATAGATTTAACCACTGTGGGTTTAAAGTTGTATCGAAATATTCTGAAAGTCCTTATCATTTGTACATAACTGGACTGTTTGCATTGAAGATTTGTCTTTACATGCAAATGTACATAGCAAAAAAATTCCCTAGAAACCCACATTTTCTTGCCCTACAATTTCTGCTGTGATTCTAAAATTTGTCATATGTGACCCTGGATCACAAAACCAGTCATAAATTGCAAGGGGATATTTTTAGTAAATCCAAAAAAACATTGTATGGGTCAATATGATAGGTTTTATGCAAAAGATCATTCAAATATTAGGTGAAGGTCATGTTCCATGAAGATATTTTGTACATTTCCTACCCAAAATATATAAAAACTTTATTTTTGTGGGTGGATAGCCTGCTCTAGTGACAACTTCAAAGGCAATTTTTTCAAAATTAAGATTTTTTGAACCCTCAGATTCCAGACTTTTAAACGGTTCACTCTCCGCCAGATATCGTCGAAACCATATATCAATAGAAATCTTATTTATTCAACTTTCAAATGATGTAATAATCTCAATTTCGAAATATTTACCCATAAGACTGGTTTTGTCACCCGGGTCACATATTAATATTGTTATATCATAGTATACAATGATAGTTAAATTAATGTGCTGTAATGTAACACAACCTTGTGATTTAACACAATAATGTTGTATTACTTAAAACAAATTTCAGTATTGCTATTAAATGCCTGCTATTTACCTATTTGCAATATGTAATTAAATAGTAAACAGATCCAGCCTCTTGTAGTGTGTGTGTGTGTGCATGTGTGTGTGTGTGTGTGTGTGTGTGTGAGTGTGTGTGTGTGTGTGTGTGTGTGTGTGTGTCCATGTGTGTGTGTGTGTGTGTGTGTGTGTGTGTGCGTGTGTGTGTGAGTGTGTGTGTGTGTGGATAGAAGAGAGGCAGATGTTTTGACCAGGTCTCTTTATGTCCTCCAGCAGTGCCGCAGGTGCTGGACACTCTGAGTGACAGCACAAGCTCCACTACTGCCAATGACCTGGACCTCATCTTCCTCAAGGGCATCATAGAGAGCCCAGTGGTCAGTTTTTTCCTCCATTCTTTTGTGTACACATGACACATAGACATGCACATTTTTATAAGATCTCCTAAAGCCAAGTGTACACTAACCGACTGTAGGTTTGTATTGTTGTGCTAGTTGCTGCCACAGCCTGTTTGTAAAGAAAAGTTATTTTGCATAAAACCCTCAGAGTGCAAAAAGTCTGGAGCAGACACGGCTAGAGGCCGTAAGGGACAACAATGTGGAGCTGGTGCAGGACATCCTTAGGGAGCTGAGTCCCTTCACACACCACAGCAACACAGCTGCTGAGCTCACTCGCATTCT
Source organism: Triplophysa tibetana (assembly GCA_008369825.1). NCBI lineage: Eukaryota > Metazoa > Chordata > Actinopteri > Cypriniformes > Nemacheilidae > Triplophysa > Triplophysa tibetana. Next base: position 12,733,272 of record CM017913.1, on the reverse strand, counting down.
AAACCAGCCACACTTTCAGGTACATAGCTGCGTCTCAATAAATGTGTCAAATGACATGGGAATCATCTGATTATAACCGGCATGCTTTGTTCTCGTTGATCAGTCACTGCTGGAGACCCACGACTCTGTTGCTGCTCAGACGAGTGAGACTCCGCCCCCCAGCCCCTGTGCTTTTATGGAACCACCCATTAACAGCATCCCGGTACCAGCTGATTCCATACGCATGGTTGGCATTCGCAAAGTTGCTGGAGAGCATTTGGTAAGATCATCTAAATCATTCTTTTACGAGGTTAGTAAAATACTGCTGATTTATGACCATGGCTTTGGTGCTTTTTTAGGGTGTGACCTTCCGTATAGAGAATGGAGAGCTTGTGATTGCCCGTATCCTCCATGGGGGCATGATTGATCAGCAGGGCCTGCTTCATGTGGGCGACATCATCAAAGAGGCGAATGGAAAAGAGGTTGGTGATGACCCACGTGTGCTGCAGGAGATGCTACAGGAGGCCAGCGGAAGTGTGGTGCTCAAAATCCTGCCTAGTTACCAGGAGCCACACCCACCCAGACAGGTACCGTCCACTGCAGAATACACTACTTGTGACAGGATACTTCTGTGTGTTGGTTGGCCATTGCCCCATTTACACCTGGTTATTACATCCATCTTGTCTGAGCTGGTCAAAAGTGGGCACCGTTAAATACAGGTGTAATCAGGGCTCAAAGGACACACAGACTGATGGGTCATGTGACCTATATACACACACATGTCAAAAGCAGCATTATAAGTCTAGAGCACACAACAGGCTAGGGAAGATTTTAAAATGGTGGTTGTTCCACACACTGTATAGTGCACATCATCATACCGACTATTTTTCCTCTGCTGGTTGTCATGGATACCAGAACGAGGAATGGAGTGATCCCAGCAGCTATAGCCAGATGTGCTTCAGTGATAGCCGACTGGATCGTGAACTGAAAGACAAAAGTGTTTCTCGACGGGCAACAGTCGCTCCACTATAAGCTTTTTCCTATTTTACATTTTCAACGTAGAAATTGATTATCATCTTACATTTCAAAAAATGCGCCTAATATACACCCAAGATCTTACCAGCACTATGAATAGAACAGTCCGATTACATAATGAGTATGACGTTTATTGAACCAAATTTGGGATGAGCACGGTAATCCAACCAATCAGTGCAAAGAATCCCATGACGGTTTTGCAGCATCCCTCCTCCACCCCATCACTTCACTCTTGGCTGGTCTATCTATCTAAATTGAGGTGGGGGGAGTACTCTGGGTTCGGGCTAAAATTTTAAGCTCAGAGCTCTCCCTGCATACATCATGATATATGAGCAATATATTTTGTGTTTAGCAAAGTTTTCTGCTTCTCTATTTTACGTTTTTACGGTATACCTTTTTTTTCACAACCTCGGTATTCGGCTCTGGCATGTTGGATATTAGCTTCCGGGCTCATTCCTGACACAATTTGTGTCCTTCTGCTTGTCCACTCCCTTTTAGAGGATTGACTACCGGTTCTCTAGGTGGAATTTACATCTGGGGAGTTGCATTTTTTTTTGCAATTATTTAAAATGCTTCGCAAAACTGCGTAATAAACTAAAAAAAATTTGAATGAACACCACAACAGCTTTTTCATATCACTATTTCTGTTATTTCTGCCCCAATATTAGATCTGCTATACAGAAATTGACTTAACCAATCACATTCTTCTTGTTTGTTTCATATAAATCGTAGTAGATTTTGTAACTACTAAAATTATTCCCAGTGACCAGTTTTTAAGTAAACAGTACATATTTTACACATACACATTTCATGTTGTGAATGAAAAAAAATCTGAACGAATTCAACCTGTAAATTCATTCATCCACAGGTTTTTGTGAAGTGTCATTTTGATTATGATCCAGCCATTGACAACCTCATACCTTGCAAAGAGGCGGGACTGCAGTTCTCAAGTGGAGACATTCTGCAAATTGTTAATCAGGAAGATGTCAACTGGTGGCAGGTTGGTCAGCCTAGAACAGTGCTAAAATTAGATTTCATATTGTAGTCAGTTTTTATTTACTTTAAGGTAATTGACCTTTTAGAGGTTCTGAAGTGACATCTGCTTTACTTTTAACTAGACATATTTTGAAAAAAAATAAAGCAGTGCATTAGAGTTGTATATCTGTACCCACAGGCAAGTCATGTAGAGGGAGGCAGTGCTGGCCTGATTCCCAGTCAACTTTTGGAGGAGAAGAGGAAAGCTTTTGTTAAAAGAGATGTAGAGCTTTCACCAGCAGGTGGGCAGTAATAAATATATATATGAATAGTTTGATTCCATGTTATCATGATTTTATCGTGTAAGTTAGCTGTTTTTTTGTTATTATGTCTTAAATCAAAACAAAGCCATTTGATTGATATTAATTGGAATGCACAATAAAAAAACATGATTTTGTCATGAGTTATCTCATTTTGGAACCAAACTCTTCCTATATATTTTTCCCAGCCTTAAACACGCACAACTATTTTTTTAATATTTTAACCAGTCCCCATCTGTTATATGTCCGACAAACATAGTCTCATCAATCACACAATTGCTTACATAATAATGTTGTGTTACCATGTCAGAATGCCTGAAACAAAAGAGAACGTCCTACATGTTTGATAACACACTACAGTGTACACATTTCTGCATAAGGATATTAGAAAGTATGGTGGTGACAATCTGAAAGTTAGACACTTGAGCTTTGAGGTTGGGTTCAACATTGTAGAATGGTTGATTTGTGTACACTGCCCTCTAGTGGATTTCATGTGTCTCCACTCTTCTCATACGTTTGTACTAGTCTATTGATCTGATCAGACATTCACACAGTAAAGTTATATTTTTAATATCGTTGCTGTCCTAAAACCTTGTTTGTTTAAATTTGCTATTTTTCGGGAAATAGAAAAAACACTGTACATACTACTTTGTCTAAGTTGTCATACACTTTTAAATACTTTTATTGGTCAGATATTTGCAAAACCCAGTGACAAACATAAAGGGTGACTAATAATAATAATTTATGACACAATGTAAAAATCACAAAAAATGAAAATACGAGGTTTCAGAAGGACAGTGGGTCTTTTAACAAATGTTTTTAAAAGCACTAACACTATAAATAACAGTGTGATATTGTGGAAAATTGTCTTACAGCCAATCTCTGTACTGGAGTTGTCGGCAGGAAAAAGAAGAAAATTATGTATCTGACTACAAGAAATGCAGGTTCGGTTCATAAGAACATATCCTCACATTTATATGTTGATTGTGTCTTTTAAACCCATCTGACTGTGAATTTTCTCTTTTGTTTCTTTACTGTGTCATTCTCTGACAGAGTTTGACAGGCATGAGTTACCCATCTATGAGGAGGTGGCCAAAGTCCCTCCATTTCACAGGAAGACGCTGGTTCTGATCGGGGCACCTGGAGTGGGCAGACGAAGCCTGAAGAATAAACTGCTTGTGTCAGATCCTCAACACTACGGCACCACCATTCCCTGTGAGTAGTGTTGTGTAGTACTGCAGGGCGAGAGAATACACACACAATACATGTGACCTTATGGAACTGTTCACAGATACATCTAGGAAGCCTAAATCTGCAGAAAGGGAGAATATGATGTATGCCTACACATCTCGGAATAAGATGGAAGCTGATATAAAAGCTGGGCGTTATCTCGAACATGGTGAATTTGATGGTAACCTCTATGGCACAAAGATCGAGTCCATCCATGAGGTAATAGAGGCCGGACGCATCTGCATCCTGGATGTCAACCCACAGGTAAGAACAGACCGACCAAAGTATAATGTAAAGATTAGGTTTCCATTTTGTTGACTCCAGATTATTTTGATGTAGGCGCTAAAGGTCCTCAGGACATCAGAGTTTCTACCTTATGTGGTGTTCATCAAAGCTCCTGAGTTTGAGGTCCTGAAGGCCATGAATAGATCTGGGATTGAAGCAGAAGTGGCGACCAAACACCTTACAGTGAGTAACAACTATATGTCATACCGTACACAAACTTCATAAAGTATGAAGACATGGTGGACTGAATGCGATTCACTTTTTGCTCGTTCTAAAAATGTGTGTCCTGCTTCTGTCAACAGGAACCAGAGCTGAAGAGGACAGTGGATGAGAGTTCAAAGATTCAAAGAGTGTATGAACATTACTTTGACCTCACTATAGTAAATGATGACTTCGAGGAGGTTTACAGAAACCTCAAGACGGCATTAGAGAAACTGAAAGGAGCTCAACAGTGGGTACCAGTTGGGTGGGTTTTTTAGCGCATGATGGAAGAGCAACTGTCGGGTGTTCACGTGATGCCATTGTAACACAGATCATGTCATTAACCTTGTGCCAATATGTTACCAGTCTGAGAGATCTGTGTCCTGTATGAGTTCATGTGTGAGTATGCATGGCTACCACCTACCCTTTACAAAAATCCTGAGAACTTGCAGTTCAATAACAATTCAGGCAGTTTTCGTGTTTAGTTTTGAGTATAAACATTCAACACATTTTTTAAATGACAAATAGTTGAATATTACATGCATACACAGAAAACACTAAATCGTCACAGTCGGACTGATATCTCCATATTTATGGACTTTACAAATATTTAATCAGCAAAAAGTAGTAAAAAGAGCTTGTTAAATCTGGCAAAACAGTATTTATTATTTAAAAAATGCAGCGTTTCAGTGCCGACAGTGCCAATATTTTAGTTTTGCATCACAAACCAGAGTTTTGTATTTGAATTTTATTTTAATATAAGACTCAGACACATGAGTTGTGTACAGTTGTTCTTGTACATGCCTCATACAACACTATTTTGGTAAATATATTAAAATTTGAATAATTATATTTGGACACTTGGAATACATTGATATGAACCTTATACAAACTGCAGATAATGCATTGAAATAAAATTTTGATACTGGTGCTCATTTCACAATATGTACTACAGAACACAGTCATATTGTTTTTCAATGGTCGTTTTTTTATTGAGCACCACAGCAAGTTTTGTCAGCTTTATATATATTTCCATATCCATATAGGCTACAATAACATGGCAATAATTTTAATAGAAAGAGACCCAACATCATTTTTACACCTTATTTAGAAATAAAAATGTGAAATGAAGGCAAGAACAGCGTCGAAGCATGACATTTAAGACCTGTTTAAAGTAAAATGTATTCACCGCATGTATCTGTGTGTCAGAGTTATCTGCTCTTACCACCTGCAAACATCATGGTGTATTTATTATAATGCTGTAAATGCTTGTTTGATGAGCATGTGTGTTTTCTTACAGACCCGCTCTACTTTTTTATTATAAATAAACTTTCATTTATATTCACAGATTATTATATATGCCAATAATGTTTGGCTTAACTACTGGCAGCTAAAGTTAGTTGGTTTATATTGTTTATATTTATTTGTAAGGTGTTTGAATCCGAAATTAAGTTTTGATATTACATTTTCAACATGATGTTACAAGTCATTGCAAAATCGTAAATGCCTAATGTCTAAATAAAATGTTTGGCGAAATAAAGTGGTGATGAGTAAGTTAGTGACAATGCATGAATCAGATATGGAAGAACTTTACTATTCTTCTGACTTATTATTTCATACAGAAAAGAATCACGTGGAATCAATGCTTTAATTTCAAGGTCCAAATGCACTTCTCTATATAGCCAGAATATCAGTAAGACAGAGTAATTTCTCACTTACCTTGTCCACTTATTCTAAGTAGTTCTTAAATTGTTGTAAAGTTACTAAAAAGAATATATTTGAGAAACTTTCAAGAAGACCCAACTAAAAAAAGGCATGACATTTCAAAATTAAATATTTTTTGTTTTTTCAAAATAGTTTTTACAGATATATATATTTCCAGGAAAATACCGTAAAATATCCCCCCCCTTAAAATTACACATCTTGCCTGTAAACGTGGTATTATTGTGTAATTTGAGGGTTTTTGACCGTATTTCAAAATGTTAACAAAACTCTAAATTTTATAACATTTCGTTTTTTTACAGTGTATGTAAAGATATCGATCTAATTTAAATTCAAGGACAGCTCATGTGTTTTATTACATTCCAGTCACATCCAGTGCTAAATTTTGACCACAAGAGGGCAGAGTTTGCATCACAAATAAATATATAAAGGTTGTATGTGGCTTTTAGAAAGCATAAACAAAATGTAGCCCTTAAATGTAGCGCCCTGGAATTATAAGGTTCTATCATTTTAAATGTTTTGTCAAAACACATTCTTATTCTATGATGTATTTACATTATGGGATAATCTATATGTTGTGTACATTTTGGGACAGAGAGAACTATATAATTCCAAGGCAAATAACTACTGTATTTGTATTAAAAAAGATTTGACCACATTTACTTTTGACAAAAATATCTCCTACTGTAATTCTGTAAAAACATTGGAGGGTACGTAACTAATTTCTTTACTTTTTCAGGGTTTAAATAATTCAATCACAGTAACAGTTACTTAGTGATCAATAACACCCAACACTGCTGCCACACCCCTTGCCTACATTCGTTATCTATGGTTCCTACGCATGTGGAGGTAAAAGGTGACAAGCACAATCTTGTTCTCTTCTATACTGAGGTGGCTACAGTTTCCATTCACAGAAACTAGCCAGAAAAAGAGGGAATGGACACGGTACAGTATACAGACATTATTGAAAAGGAAAAACTGTTTGTTTAATGGGAACCATTACCGTCTGAGATAAGCTGCAGGTCAAGTTGTCCTTGCACTTGAAGTGTTCTCAGCCATTGTTCTGATTGTTCCAAGAAACCATCTCAAGAGTGAGAGAGGTCATATGCTGAGCATTTCTTTTACTGTAGGTGTCTGTTGGTCATATAAGTTGTACACCACCTCACACCTTATGACATGTAATTTCGAGAACATTTTAGTCACAAGACTTCAGGGAAGATGACATGGATGTGTTTTATGATTTTTTCTCCTCTGTTAAAAATCAATAAACAGGAACAATCATGATGTTGAACTCTGAACCGTAAACATTCCATTGCATCTATCATTAGAGTGCATATTTACAACCAATAAAACAATAAAAACTTATTTTCCAAACGTCTTTCATGATATTACCTTTTTTTGCACAATAGTCATTTTCTTGAAGACTACTTCAATCAAAAGTCAAGACAAAATTTTCATGCAAGTATTGAGGTTGCAAACAATGATTTTGACCTATGAGAAAGAAATGATATTCACAAAAAAGAAGATGCTTTGAGATTCAAATATTCTTTGGGTGTATGATCACTGATAAAAGTTAAATATTTCAGTGGATCTATTTTTTTCTGATGTATGTAGTACCCTGTAGTGACTGCATCAAATGGCACCTGTCCGGTTGTGTAGCATAAGGACAGTTGGCTTAAGTCACATTGCACAAGACAGTTTGACTTTGAGTGTTTAACTCATTGTTACATCAGTAGATGCGCGGATGAGCTAAACTGTCACCCGCAACCGCTGCTTCAAATATATAATCCACCTGCCACCACGTACAATTTTTCTCTGATATAGATATCCGCACCGGATCGTCACTTGAATTACTCTAATTCTTTGTTTTGAGGATGATGTTATTAGATTCAGTGACGTTAGAACTAATCTGCCAATCTCTGATGGTACAATAATACGCTGATCGTATAATGCTTTTAAAGGAACATTTATTAATACAACTAAAGTTTGTCTTTGGCCAGAGTCTACATTTTCTTAATAAAATAAACACAGGCCTTACTAACTTCAGACTTTGAATATCGCCGTTTCTGTCACTGCAACACACAAACCAACACGAATGACGATAACGGTACATTTTCTAGCACTGTCTATGTCTGCAAATGCTTAAATCTGATCCTTCGATTTAGCACACACATGATGTACCATATTCAAGGTCTTGTGGCTTTCATATACACACACAGTGCCTCACCGTCGTTGCATATTACATACCCAGCACTTGATTTATCCTCGTTAACCGCTTAGCTCAAACGCTTACACACGGTACTTTTCTTTCTTTCCTTCGTTTTGTTTAGTTTTTAATTCTCCCACCCCCCGGATCTGTTTCGCCTCCATTTCTGCTTTAAGAAATGGACCTCCCTATCTTCCACCGGTACGCGAATATCTATTTTAAATGAGTGCAAATTAATGTCTGCCTGATGGAAAATGCATCTAAAACACATTCGTATTTTTAGAGAAGTTTAGTTTATATTTATATATGATCCCATCCACCCGCGACCCACCCGCAATTAATGAGAATGTGTTTGTTTATTACCCGAACCGCGGATCATCCCCAGCGCCCCGGATTTAACCGCCATCCGCGCATCACTATACATCAGCCTTTTAGGCTGCAGAGGTTTGAGTGATGAGGAGTGATCTCACACTGAGACAGGCTTATAGTATACAATACTATCTGAATTTATAAAAAAAGAAATTGGCCCAGTGAGTTCTGTGCTGTGGCTTTGAATATAGGTGTATATTAATAACACTACTACGAGGTTCTTTACAAAACACTTTTATTTTACCCGTTTTGTGCTATGCAGCACAGGTATAATACAACATATCAACCACTTAGCATTGAAAGTTGTTACAAATTAACAAGTTTCACTTTAACAGACAGCATCAGGGTACAATGTACAAATTTACAAATATTCACAAACTATAAGATATATACTGTAAGTCATGTTTCAGTTGATTAATGATGTACAAAATAACTTCCTCTCCCGAAACTCTCTCAAAACTCAGAATCACAGTTTATTATAACAACATTTCTCAAGATTTCTACATTTTCAGAGGTAGTCTGAATATTGCACGTAGCAGCACGGGTAGTAAGCCCAAACAACTTGCTGTATTTGTCAATGTACAGTCCATATGCTTGCGAAAGCATTTTGTTAAACACGTGTTTTATGAATGTGCGGCCTCAGTGTATGGTGGAGGGGGTTCCAGAGGACAGTCCTCAAATTTCACCTGCAAAAACATCCAATTCAGAAAATTAACAGTGAGAAAAAAAAACATTTTATTTCAAATATGTATTAACTTTATATTAAACAGATTATTTGTTCTAGTCAGTGAAAGTATTTAAAACAAGAACAAAAACGATATGATCTAGAACCGAGCGGTGTTACCTGGTTGTAAGCAGGAGGCGGGTCATAGAACTGCGCCGTGCTGTAGCGCGGCGGTCTGTGTACATCGTCATCAGTCAAAGATATGGGAATCACGTAAACAGACGAGCTTACGTCACGCGCTCGATTCTCAGCCGCCAGCCGCTGCAGTCGTTCCTCACGTGTTCGATAAAAGATTTTACAGAAACTGGCGCAGCAGATCGTTACAACACCAAAGATTATGATAGGTATGAAAATCCTGTACAAAGGGGTTTGAATTGTTGGTGTACATAAAAATAAAATATCAACACTTTTTATATTGTCTCTTTATATGAGTGGCTTTGGATAAAAGCCTCAATTAATTGCCAAAATGTAAACAAGAAGAAAAGATTGAAAGGTACATACTGAAAAACTGCAAACGTGTCATTCATTTTCCTGACAATGAAGTAAACACAGATGCAACTCTGTGTAGAAATAAAAAAAGATGAGATATATTGATTTCTGTCGTGATTTTTTTTTTCATTAAACATCCCTCTTGATGGCTTGCCTTTGTATAAGTGTTGATTATTTTACCGACAAGTCAGTCACAATGGAAATCTACACTTTATTCTGTTGTTCTCTTCAAAATGGCCTCAATATCTCACAGGCTTCTGTATCTGTTTATAAATTAGGCCTTCCTGTATTAATAGTATATTGGAGAATTTGGGGGGTTATTAGACCTTCTGTATTTAATGGTTCATAACTCAACATCTGACTGCCAATAACCCCAACCATAAACTATAGTAACCTAATGCGTCAAGACAAAGATATCAACACCTGAGTCTTGTTGACCTAAAAACAATACATTGTGGTGGATGTATATGATGGAAATACATCACAATTTAACATATAAAAAGATAGTGTTCACATTCTGCCCGAATTGTGCTCAAAACGCACATATCCTTCCAAGTTTCAAAGGCCAAGAATCAACAAAATTAGATATTAGTTAGATAATACTAAGAAGTTTGAATCATCAAAAAGTTAAATTCCATTTAAAATTATTGAAGAATATTAAGATTAAATATGTAGCCTTTCATAAGACCAGATGTACGGTTCAGAAATCTATGAATTCAGCCTCTTTTTAAGTACAAGATTAAAAAAGGAGAGAACTCTTACCTTAAACAAATCAGGTGGATACAGCACTAATGTAGACACTTGTTCACTGCTGTGATTTGACAGCAAGTCTTATCAGAGGGAGGGTTTAAAGTGTTGATAGGGAAGTTTGTACACTTTTATAGCAACAGTCACACATTTAAAGACACAGAATTTATTCCAGGTGTTTCCATAGCAAACAATATCAGAACCACCAAAATCATTGTGGCAGCACTTACAGTATCATTCTTCGTGCTTTAGAGTTCTATCATTATTAAGTGTTTCTACCAAGGAAGTCATGCTGGTTAATATGCAGAAAGGTCTTAACTTAATCACAGCAAAAAAAAGTTAAATATAAAAAGGTTACGAAAAAGATGTTTGAAACTGGTGGAGATTTACAAGAAATTTTATTGTATTGGACTGTGAATGCAAACTTGGCACAGAAGATAGTGAATTTTGATTTATTGTTATATTCATATACATTCTACTGGAGGTGTAACTATATATCAATGTATCACGTATCACAATATAAAAAACATATGGCGATTGTTTTACGATATTATGTTTGATTAAACCTCTTGGTTGATCTGCCATCTGACGTGTCAACTGCTTTAAGAAGTTCTCTCTTTCTTTAATTTTATTTATTTCAATAATTGTAAGATCATGTTATTTAATTAGTATAGCTCGTTCAATTAAACCGTAAATGATATTGAAAATTGTTAATGTTTTAGAAGTAAATCTGTTATTTTTCCTTTGTTCAAATATGCCACAATCCTAATTGTGAATCAAGTATTGTGTAAAATATTGAATCGTGAGCTGAGTATATTGTTACACCCCTTCTTTAAAACATTCTCATGAGTAACAGTGAAAGTGACTTTGTCACTAAGATTTACAATTAGGAAACTATTTATTACAGCTAATGAATAAAAAATAAGAAATATATTACGCCATTATTTACTGTACACATGCAGTAACCCTTTTAAACAAATAAAAAACAATGTTTACTGAAATAACCAAACAATCAGCCTGGTGACCTAAAGCTAAATGTGCAAAAATATGATTCTGAATATGTATAAGTCCTGAGAGATTTCAGTAAATCTTTTATTATTTGTAACCAAACTAAACTTTAAATAGAAGGGTATTTCTAGTTTATATTTCATACCATATCATTAATAAATTCATAATTTCAGTTGGAAACATAAAGTTAACATTAATGTTGGCATACTCAAGTAAACTTCAGTGCACAGCATGAAGGTTTTTCTAAGGCACTAAACAATGAATCTTACAGCCGAAGTGTCATGGGGCATAACTTTATATGTAGAGATATGAATTAAATTTAACAGCCAGTTAGGCAGTTGACTCCACATAGTTGCCAGGAAAATAACCTTTTACCCCATTCAGAACTCCCTCACACCAGCCATCTTCCCTCCTGCTGGTAATGTAGATGATATCTCCTTCCTGAAAGACCAAGTCACCCGGCTTGCCCGTGTCGTAGCTATACAGTGCCACCACTTGGTAAAAGAAAGAATTACAACGGGAAATCATTTGAGATAAAGCAAAAATTCTGAATGTTTTACGGATGTCTTAAATTGAAATAAATCTTCAAATCAGCTGTCAACCTAAACACATTTTACTTTATTAATTAAGCTATTGTTACCCTGCCTCATACGGCAAATGTACTTGTATGATCCAATAATCTACAGAAAAAATCAGTTTGATTAAATCAAAATAAAATGTGGCCTACCTTTCTCCAAATAATCAGCAGGTGAAGAGGTGTCATAATCAATAGGTGGGGGTAGAGGGGGCATTTCCTCAAAGTTGTCAAAATCTATTGGTGGCGATGGAGGCGGGGCAGGAATCTCAAGATCTAAATGTCCACCAACACACAATGTTAACATGTGCTGTAAATGCTGGACCCTGAGAATACACCTCTATAATCACATTTAAATCTAAAGTGTATCATTTCTGAGCCTTTACAAGCACCGAATGAAATGAGTCATTTGTCCAAAGGTGTGGCTGTCATTTTGGATGCTGAAGCACAAACTAAGAAAGTGGCAAATATGAAGCAGCAATGCACAATGCACACATAAGTCACACTTACCCAGGTGCTCCAGGCGGGCAGGGACCCTGCACAATGGGCTCTGTGAAATGGCCGGAGCAAGAGGAGGTGGGTATGGAGGGGGTGGGGGTATCATGACTGACAGGTGTTCACAAAGGGGTGGATGACATACAGAACTAATATGATCAAATTGCGCCAGACAATAAAAATTGGTTCCATAGGTTATTATGAAAACTATAGTTGGTCTTTAAAAGCTACACATGCCTATATAATATCTAAAATAAAATTATTTAAAATAAAATTATTCATGTATTAGTCATGCGGTATACATTTTGTCTGGTATCAAAAGAAGAAACTAATGCTACATTTTGAAAAGGGCCTTAACAAATCAGTCTTACGTGATTGAGCAGGAGGCAGAAAAAGCGAGCGAGTGTAGAGCGAGCGAGCACTGGGGCCCATGCGGACCCTTAGAGAAAGAGAGCGAGTGCTAGGAGGATGACGACGTACTCGTGACCGCCGAGGACACGGAGCTGAGTTACAGAGAGACAGGCGTGGATTAAAAAAAAATGCAAAAGTAAATCAATTCAAAGAAACAAATATCTCTCTGAACGTGGCACAACAAAGGACACGAGTAATCATGAAAATTGAGCATTTTCAAGCGAGACAGGAAACAGCTTTAGAAGAACACTGACATTTTGTTCAGGCATTGTTTTACCTTCCATGTTCTCATCACAAGGTGGAGGTGGAGGAGCAGGAAGATCAAAACCATCAGGAGCTGGTGGTGGAGGCATGTCACTGGGAGGCCCCAGTAGAGAATATCCATTCTCCTCGGCCACTAGACAAAAATATTCCTTATATATGTATCTACATTATTTCTACCAGATGCAACATGGAAGAGAGAGATCTTTCCATAACCTTATAATGTTAAAATCTGCGTGTCTTCCTCAACTCACCTGTTTCAAGAGGTGGAGCTGGTGGAGGAGGTGGAATGCTCTTCAGGCTGCAGGAATCGGATGTATTCGCTGAAGTGGGAATGGGAGGAGGAGGTGGGATATCAGTACAGTCAAAGGGAGGAGGTGGAGGTGGACCAGTATCTTGCCCCTGATCCGGGTCAAACGGTGGAGGCGGTGGGGGTGGGCCTTGATCCGGCAGTGTGCTGATGACGTCACCGTCAGGGCTTGTGGGCCAGCTCGGCACTATTGGAGGTGGTACCGCTTTACCGAAACTAGAACTGAAGTGAGGAAAGTGTCACTGACATACTGTGATGCTGTGAGGATTAAAGTCGGAATGGTTACTTTATACGATTTTATCTTCTCTTACGCAGTAGATTTCTCATTAAGTGAAGTGACAGATGCTCCATGGGACAAAGTGGGTGCCACAGGACATTGGACAGGCTCCGGAGGACGGCTGCTTCGACTGAATATACAAACACACAAACAAAATCTGTAGGGATTGCTACATACGCAAATACTGAATATTAGATCTCAACATCACAAAGTCAACAAGTCAACATCCCAATGACCATAATATTAGTAGGAAATTAAAATGTATCTAACCAAATCTTACCACTTTTTACATTTAAAGAAGTACTGTCATTTAACAAATAAATGATAGATAACATCAATAATGCTTCTTGGAGATGAAAATGTGCTTCTATATTATACTGAAAGCCAATTGTGACTTCTGCACTGGAGCAAGAAGAAACAATGTGGTCTCGTGTGCATGTGTTAAGACACTGATGATGCCACAATGCATGCAGACTGCTTTCAGTCAGTGCGAAGAGGAAGTGGGTAGAACAAAAACTAAAATCACTTCCTGGAGAAAGGCCCTCTGACTGACAATAGAAGAGGAACAGAGGCCGGGGACGTGTGATGTTGGCGTGGGTATGAATGTTTTGAGCCAGACGTTTAAATAAAAAATTACATTTTCTATTGAGGATCTGATCCAGAAAAAAACAAGATATGATGATTATCATGATCGCTTGTCACATGGTTGTGGTTCTGTGATGGTTGAGAATAGTGTAGAAAATGAGTATATTAAAATGTAATTTTAACACAGCCTGAATACAAAAGAGCAGAACCTGACAGCAGTGGATGTACCTCAGCGTGCTGCTGCTACGTGTCATGGTAGCAGTTTTTAACTGTGGCTGTCCAGAATCCTAAAAAAAACAATAAATCGTGTTGAATAGATTTTTCGCGTATTTTCTTCTGAAAATCACCAAGATATCTCTAAACATGGAGGAACAAAATGATAGTGCTAAATTGTTTTGTACAGTAAAGTTTCTTTAAACAATTCTGAAAGTCTTGCAAATAACAAAACATCAGTCATATAAAATGTTTAACTGACTTAGTTAAGTTATAATTAACTGTCAAAAGCTCAGAAAAGAGAAGTTAGATCTGAAGAGCTCTAGAATCATTTCACACTTGTTTTTTGTTTGCTATGGAAATATGAGCTTGGTACATCACATCCTAAATTGTAACTGGAACTCTACCTGAAAGTGTCCAAATACTTTCTACGGCTGTATAGCTGTATAAACACTAAATATTTACCTTGTATGATGAAGTCAACATTTAAGAATAGGTAAATACATGCATATAGATGGCTACTGTACATGCACAGTAGCTGAAGTGATAGACTTTCTAAACATGAATGTGTGCATTAACAGTGTTTTGTGGTTTTGCACCCGTGCACTGCACCCATGACAAGTGCAGCATTCTCATGAAATTCTTGAAGCTTTGCGTTTGTTTATCTGTTCACTGTGATAAGAGTCTAGCTGGGTCCCATTGAGCTAGTTTAGCATGGGTAGCACCAAGTAATGAGTCTTGGAGGTTTTCCCACGCTGCTCAGTGCCTGGTACCCGGCCAACTGTGTGTGTGTGTGTTTTAAGGGGAAAAAAGGGTGTAAAGGGGGTATTTGAATGTGCGGTTCCGTGTGTGTGTGTGCACTGTTAATTTAGGTATTAAACGTGCTTTTGTGCACCAAATCACAAATAATCACACGAAAGGTTCAGATCTGTGCTCACCTTAATGCCATGACCCACAGAGTCCAGGATGGAGAAGGAGATGGGTGTGCGTGAATACTTGGGCTTGGCCTCTGTGCTTTTTGCCGGGGGGACAATCTTGTGACTGCGTGGAACCCTCTTCGGAACTGTGAACACCCCAATCTCCCGACGTGCCACCTTGTCTCTATGCATGTCCAATGTCTGCATACAATCATAGATCATTTTCCACTAGATTTTTTTCAATAATAACATATAAGCAATAAAGTAGTGCACACACTCTATGTGTATTCTAGGATGTTGTTGTGTTATGTGATGTAAAGTATCTATGAGCATAACCCAAAACTTCTCACATCCACCAAAGTTTACAGCATCTCCCTCAATAAAACAAGTCTGTGATGTAGGATGAATTGATTCTTCTCTTTAAGAACCTGCTAGGATATTATCCACTTCCTAAAACGTCAGTCTTACTTTTCTATGTAAGCTCTCAGATGGGTTGAGAAGAATGACTATTATTCTAGGCCTTGCAGCTCTTCCTGGGCGCAGGAAAGACAATAGAGAACATCAATCAGGGTACCAAGTTTACCAGTGAGTGAGAGAACAGTGGCCCTTTCATTCCAAGTCTGGGAGCTGGATTACCCTCTCGTAGCCCTCAGGTGACCTGCTTAGGCAGGCTGCGCACGGAGCGTGCTGGAATGCTATGCTGGAGTCCCAGCCGCAGTGAGTGGAGCCAAGGGAATCGAAGGGGGATGGGGGACGGGATGGAGTATTATCACCCTGGTGACAGGGGGGCCTACACAGGAAGGACCTACACTTTGTTTTGGGATATTACAACAGCAGTACTTTGTCCATAGCACTTTACATTAAGATGACCTTCAGCGAGGATTTCTTTCCATACAGTGACCAGTAGAAGAAAGTAAAATAAATGGTGTATCAGATGTTCTTTCTTATATTGCTGAATGAGATTTTATACATATAACAGCAGCATATAATGTAACAAGGTTATATTAAAGGAATAGTTCACCCAAAAATGAAAATTCTGTCATCTTTTACTCAGCCTCGTGTCATTCAAACCTGTGTGATTTACTTTCTTCTTTTGTAGAACACAAAAAAGACATTCTCAGGAATGTTGATAACTGGCACCTATTGACTTTAATTGATTTTGGGCAATAGAAGTGAATTGGTGCCGGCACTGTTTGGTTACCAACTTCCTTAAGAATATCTTCTTTTGTGTTATGCTGAATAAAGAAAGCCACACAGCGTTTAAATACCAGAGTGTGAGTACGTGATGACAGAATTTAGATATTTTGGATGAACTATCAATTCAAGTATTTTGTAACATTTAGTGAAAGACCAAACCCTGTATGCAATTACTAAAGTAGCACTAACAGAAACAAGGAACCAGTTCATTTATAAACTGCTGAATCCAAAACTCTCTCACATATCAACTTCCATTTTTTTAAATAAGCGCGACAATACGGAGCCAACACTTTAGGATCACGCTGCATATACACTTTGACCTGAAGTGTGACTAAATACTGCTGAACTGTGATCATATGTCCGCAGTACAGTAAACAATAACCTTCAATTTTTTTTGTGTAAAGGGAGTGGCACAGTGTTTTATGCATTCTGACTCCTTAAGAGTGTTAAACGTCCTGGCTTCACATGCTTGACAACTTCTCAAAAAAAGAGTTGGACGTATGACGCAGTAGTTCTGTGCCCGATACACTCCCCCAGCGTTTGTATAGGTTTTGGATATTTTTTTTCGAACATGAAATTCCCATACGTAACAACTCCCTTATTGGACTATTCTCCCAGAAAATCATGCCCATGCGTTCACGGTGAGAGCGAGATGAAAGAGCACGCCCAAGCATCAACCAGGGAGAGCAAGAGAAGGAGCATGCGTACACGTCAACCAGCCGGAGCAAGAGAGAGAGAGCACTGCGTTTACGAAGTTCACCTGTGTTTGTTCACTTCATTTCAGTGATGAAAGTTTTATAAACAGAAGATAACGCTTGTATGAAACTGAAAGATGGAGATGTCCCAGTGCTAAAAGATGGCGGTCATGAACCGCACATGTTAAGTGAAATTGAGACACGTGTCTGTTATGTTGTCAATCGGAATACAAATCGTACGTTCATAAGTCACACAAACTCATAGTGAATTAACAGTTATGCATGGATATTGTGATGATGTATTGTGTGCTCCTGCTTTAGTTAAACCCCCGCACACGTGCAGGAGGTCATCTGTTTTGGGAAATAATCGTACAATTGTATCTCTCTTTTATAAATGGGATCAAACTAAAGACTCTTCGAAGATACGAAGGATGCAAAACTACTTTATAGACGGTTTCATCTTAACGAAATAAACAAACGGTACTGCAAATGCGCACTTTTGTGACACAAGCTTAACTTCCGGTACACATTCACAAATAATAGTGCCTGTAGATTATTTCTGATTTACAATCAAAAGAAACCGAGAAGAGTCTCTCCAACATTTTGAATTTAGACTCCAATACCAAGCTCAACCGCTAGACATTAGTACCATACGGTTATATTAATTGCGACCAAACTGCTTGATACATTCAACAAATTGTTTATTTAATAAAATGAGTTATCAACAAAATTCAAGACTTCGTTTATTTAAAACAATTATTCTTAAGTAAAGTAGATAAAGTAGATAAAATATAACTAGTTATATTATAAGACACTAGCCAAACACAAACCGGAAGTTAACTGGGGGTCATGCGCGCGTCCGATGAAACGGTCTATAGGTACTCAAGATTAATATGAGATTGGCAGAAACTGCGTGCGTTACGTCTGCTTTAATATAGAGAATTGTCTCCAGGCTTTACTTTTTTTTGGAAACCCTAAGAAAATGAGCTGATACCTGTCCAATCTGGTTGATGGAGGACTCTATCTTGCGGACTTGTAGGGTCTGTGCATCCAGCAGTTTGAGGACATTGGAGGCCAGGGAGTTGATCTGATATGCCACACTAGCCAAGGACTGGGTGGTAAAGGACTTGGTCTCTTCCAGTGCTTTCTTGGTGTCATTACCAGACTGTAAAGGTAGAAAAGTCCTTATGAATCAATTAGCTAAACAGCCATAACATGCTGCGCTGCATGCCACAACTAGATTGTTCGTAATTTACAGATTTCCTGTACAGTCATTTTTGTAAATGTGATCGGACATGATCAATTACACTTCCTAATGTAAGTATATGGGGTGTTTCAACTATATACGATTAAGCAAATGGAACAAACATTTGGGGAACAAGTATTAGGCTTGATTCCAAGATTTGTAAAAAGTGAAATGATTTAACAAATAAACATTTCATTTTTTTCTCCCAAACAAAACTAACACATTTTTACCTTCTCTTAAAGAACTGCATCCTTTAGAAGTGTTACCGTAATAAAATGTGTGATGATAACATCACTAATGTTTACAAAGTAACATTTCTATATGTAAATGGAAGTGGTTTTCTTACAATTCTAATTCTTTTATGTTTCTAACTGTCTTTGGCTCTCCGTGAATCTATATGTGTGATGTAATAAACCCGCCACATTTCGAGTGTCTTACCTGCAGGTAGTTGTTCTCGCAGTATTCCGCAACCTTGTGTAAATTGTTGTAATTGTCTAAAAGCGCTTTGCGAGCAGAGGGAGCCTCCTCCAGTATTTTTGTAACTTCTTCGCCGTAGTTTTGATCCTTCATTATGCGGCGAAGTGAAAAACACGTTGAAGCAAGACTCCGGAAACCTGTCTAGTCTATAGCAGCAAGCCACTGATAACTGTCAGTCAGGTCATCATCCGCACTGCCTTCGTCACTCGCAAAAGAGAAGTTCGTCTTGACCGCAACAGGATATCAACATTAAGAGAACATCATTAAATTAGGTGTAAAACTTGACGAAGTTTATCAAAATCGGAATTTGATGTTTTTCTTTGAGGTTATTGCGGAAAACTAACAAATAAACGTTTTTCATTTAAAGTCATTACGTACATGGTGAAATCCCGCCCTCTTGCGATTGTATTGCGCTCATGCGTCTTCTAACAATGATGGTATATCTTCCTTTTTACATTCCAGGACCCAGGTGCAATCTAAAGAACCACCAACATATTTTCAATTAAATACGAGGTTAAAGTACTCAATCCTTCTCTTTTAGATCTCCTTTATTTATTTATTTTATTTTAAATTGTTTTAATTTTCCTCGTCATTGCATGAAAACGGCTCTTCTGTTTTTGCCAAGTGGTTGATACCCTTAGGACAACATCATGTTGACCCTGGGACAAAATTTAAATCAAGCAATCAGATTTCAGAAACAATTTTACAGTTTATTTTAAGTTTAATCTTTCAACCAGGATTAGGTGATTCTAGACCGTAGTTTTTCACTAATCATTTCCCTCAGATTTTAGGGGGAAATTATGGTTGGGGTTTAGGTTTTATTTACAAAATATGTTGTCCTGAGGACATCAAGCTTGACCCGATTCTGACTTGTCAAAATCGGGTCTAGCGCATGAAAACACTTAAGAGGCAAGATATCAAAAACACATTCTTTGCAAGTCATTAATTGAACTAAACTTTTGTGTCATTAATCATAACAGACAGTGACTTTTTGAAACTCACCTTATGCCAACGCAACCCTTGGCCTACCCAACGGTTCTTTATGTTTTGCATTTACAGTCACATTTATTTATACAACAGATGCTTATCCAAAGCGACTTGGCAAAAGAAAGGCCAGATATCTATGGATTTACCAAAATGTCAACTAATAGAAATGAATACACAGTTAGTAACAGGGGATCAGACTAACACATAGATCTACACACATTGATGTACAGTATTTACCCACTTTTCCTTTTTCTATATTTAAACAATGTATCAACTTACATCCGTCAAATTCAGTTTATTTTATTGCTGCAATCTTTTGTTTTCCTTGCTTAACTGCCAAACAAATCTCACAAACACAGTAAGAAGAAACAGAACAGTAATAACAATGTAACAAACAAATATAACTTGTAAGGCGTATAGAGACTCTGGGTCAGATATTTGGCGGGAGCGGCCCAAATGCAGATTTACTCCCAGTCTGATCTCTGCAGACAGCTTTCCTTCGAGCCAGCAAAAATAAGATCCTTTATCTTCCAGTCGCACAGGTCTGATGTGAAGATGGTGACCGGGGTCAATGAAGACACGAGAGGTCTTATTAAGTCCCTCCATATACTGAGAGCGGTAAAGTGGGGATGAACCTTTATCCCAGGCAACGGCATACTGTGGTTTAGCACCAGGACAGGTCAAGATCAGATTCAAGTCTACGGGGTGGTTGTGGAAGTGAATAGGGACACCAGGCGCTTGATCACCATAATCCAGGAAATTCAGCAGAGCTTGTCTCTCTGGGGACATTGTTGGTTTTGGAGGACACGGAGCATGACAGGATCTTACATGTACCTCCGCTCCATATGCAGTTCCTGAGAGTCCAAACTGTTTGGGAATGGCTGTGGAACCACAGGGAGCCACTGGATTTGATTCACTATGGTAACGCAAATGTAGGTAGTTGCTTTTCACGAAGCAAAGACCCACACGGACCTGCTCCCCCTGGATGTCGCAGCGGTCACATTTAGACCAAGGTCTGTAGCTTGTGAACACCTGGAACGGCTCTTTTCTCATGGTGATGGGTTCTGAAACCTGTGCTGGTGTTGTCTGATGTAGGTTCCAGGGAAAGAGAACTTGATGGACCTCCTGCACATCAACACTGTGGCCGTAGAAGAATTCCCCTGCGGTTGTGCCACATATATAGTGACCTGAGTCATCTTTCTGAACCCTGAAGATGAGCAGGCTAAACAGACGGATGGAAAAGCGACTGCGCAGATCGGAACCTCTGCCAACTTTGGATGATTCCACCACTGTTGTACCTTCAAAGTCGGTGAGGACCTTAGTGTTAACAGAGCCAATTTGTTTTTGGTAGTACCATACAACCGAAAGAACCTCCTCTGGCTTACAGTGACAAGGCAGTTCAATTGTCGTGTCAGCTAGGAAGGCAATACTTTCAAAGATGAGAAACGCGGGACAGGCCTTGCTGGCAAATATGTCTTCCTTGTCTTCAGGGGCCTCATAGGCAGACAGTAACATAGGGAAGAATGCCAATAAACAAATAACCTGCATTTTACAATTCTTTTCTATCTATGACAAGATACAGATCTAACAATACACAAATTACATTATATTCAGAAACAGTGTGAGAGAATTTACACAGTGGTATTAGTATTATCAAATTTACATGAATTAATTTTGGATGCCATATTTCTCCATTAACCCCTTAAGTTGTACTGTTAAGTCCATCTCATCAGCTTTCTCATGACTGACCTCATAAACCCCTGATGGTTTACTCTGGTCTGCGGAATAATCTTTATAAGACTGACATTCTCCAACAGCTGCACAAAGTCTATTGAAAAGCTCCTTGCAGGCTTTCTGCTCAGCCTGACTTATCAGAGACAGGTTGAGGCTAAAACGGCCGGTCTTCGAGAGCCCATCCAAAACTCCAGTAACTTTAACCTCATCCCCTGACTTAACACCCTGTGACAGAATGAGAAGGAACTCGCCTAGAAGACCGAAGCAAACCTCGGTGTTAAAGATTTCCTGCAATGCCTTGCCTCCCAGACTGACAAGGAGGTTATACTTCTCATTTGAGCTTCCTCCAAATCTGCGCCACTCACGGCTGAATTCTGATGTACTTCTCGGTTGTATCTCAGAAAACTGAGCCTGAAGATATAAAGAGATTAATTAGTTCTTATTCTTCATCTCAAAAGAGATAAAAATTTATGTAATTTTAATGCAAATTAATAAAGCTTCATGAAAAGAAATGGTGTTTATCTCACCTGGATTACCTCAAGTGAGGTGCTTTTATGCTTTAATCCAGCAGCAATTGTATTCCATGGCTGTTTTCGAGGTGCACCAGAGATGTCCTTTTTATCGAGGGGCTTTAGGTGAGATGCAAGCACTATGTCTCTAAATTTCGAAAGATAAAAACATCATTACGCATGTGCGAAAGCAAGCATTTATAACTGCGATTCTGCACAAATCGGCTGAAAACACTTCTCTTCCGTCAGCACCTGACCGATCAGTTCTGACTTCTAACTCTTTTCTACTCTTTCAACGTACAAAGATAACTTTGCAATGTAAACTGTGTCAGACGATGAGACCAGTTTTATTGCACTTACGCTTTTCGTTTTCCTTATGTTGTTCACCTCATTTCTAAGTCGCTTGACTAAATGACAATTTAAATGATGTGTATGTATTTTTTTTTAAATCATCCAAAGCGTAACTTGAGATTCAAAACAAAAGAAACTTTACCTGAACTCCTCGTAGGTTGCTACGTTTTGATGCAGTGCACGAAATTTGGCATCATTTTCTCTCTGGTATTTCCTATCCGCGTCGAGTGCCGCTTGTAACTCTTTTTCAAGAGCACTGAAATTAATAATATCCGATTTCTCCATGTCTACAGTTTACATATGATTAAGATTTAACCACTCAATTTACCTTGAGAACTAAAAGCAAGTAATTCGTCAACTTGTCCAGGACGCTTTATCAAGCCATTGCTAATCGGCTAGCTCACGGTTCAGCAAACAAACCATATCACCATGACACCCGATTTTTACGTTAAGACTGGCAGCAGTAGCTGGATTGAAGCATTCATACACAAACAAATTTTGCCTACTTTAAAACATTAAATTGTTTATTTTGGATGCATGGTCACTTATATTAGAAAGAAATACAGCCCATGTGCTGCTTATGTTTTTTTTTTGTCGAAAAGAATCACACCACTCATCTTTTGCATTTTAAAATAGGAATTTATATTTATCTGGAATCTGAGACCACACATTATGAAACAAACATATACTCTAGCAGCTGAACTTTTTGTATTAAGCATTCGATCAATGATACAGTCATTAATTGTCTTAAGAACATTTTTTTATCAAAAAACACAGTGACAACTTTATAGACAGAGTATTATATTGAAAACAATCCACATTTGTACTCAGGCAATGCTTCCAGCATTGGATGCAATCCTGGGCCACAGGTCTGCACATTCCTTAGCCACAGGTCCTGTGATAGCTGAACCTATAAAGAAAATTGATAATTTAGCTCAGTCAGGAAATATAATCAAGACTCAAACATTTGCATTTGACCATACGATTTAGGATCAAAGAAATATAAAGTGTAAAAGTATTTATAAGTAAGTGTTCCATCACGGATTGAGATTACACAGCACATGGCGACTGTCATCTCACCCTAAAGCAATGGGATTTGTTCTTTCCTTCCACGACAACTCGCCCAGCCACTAACTAGACAAAGCAAGTGCTTTTGAGAAGGAATATAAACGTGACATCATTTTTAACTTACCTTTCATTTCTCCTTTAGTATTCACTATGACGCCCGCATTGTCACTCAGATAAGATTCAGCGATGAGTGAAGTTTGACAATCGAGTAATGACCACGTTCTCTGTAAAGGAAAGCAAAATTATACCATAACTGCTAAAGCAAGCCTTAACTTGCCATTTCTTTACTTCTAGACAAAACAAAATCCTTTAACAATTGTTTCATCACCGATTGAGATTACACAGCACATGGAGACTGCCATCTCACCCAAGAGCAGTGAGCTTTTCTATTTCCTTCCACGACAACTCACCCAGCCACTGACCAGACAAAGCAAGTGCTTTTGAGAAGGACATTAAGACATAACATCATAGTACCAGACTTCATACCTGTGTTGTCAGCACAGTTGATAACCGCTCCCACTGGGAGACCCAGTGAGATGCGGTACTTGGCTCCTGATGACCCACCACGTCCTTAAGACAAAAACAATTATTATAGTACCATGACAGCAAAAATATTTCACTTTTTAGATGCACTCACAAAACCGCATAGTAAAGATAAAGTGCATTCAAAATCCACAGTAAGTTAGAATGTTGGTGAAATACAACCAGGTTGACAGTTTTAACAAGTCAATGCAGAACATCCACTTTGTTTTGCCATTATCACTACAGAGATACACGGCATGGTTACTAGTTTAGACTCTAGTTATTAATTCTCAAAAAGGACATGGGAAATTATGTTGAATAAAAAACATCCTAAAATGCTGCAAAGAAACAAATCGTCTTGTGTTCACAGTAGTAATGAAATTTTCATCCTGAAACCAGCCTTTTTATAGACGAAACGAAATGCGTCTTGTACGGAGGACAGAAAATATATAATCTTGTCACAGTTCAAGTAACTTTAATGCACCAACTAGACTTACAGAAGCAACGCATCAGATGCGAAACGTGCGTTTAGCCACCCACAAATTTAGCTCAAGTTCCTTGGTTGCCAGTGGAAACCTACAGCTCACAACTATCAACTATATAACAGCATTTAAAGCCAACATAATGGTTGTAACGAAACATTGCTTTGCTACTAGACAAGATATTCCTAAACGCACTTAATTCAACACATTTAGTCAATGGAGAATGCAGGTCTGCATTCAAACTTAGCAAACATGGCCTCTCCCGCTAGCAGCAATTGAACAAGACTAAATTCTTCTAATATAACAGCGAGTTTTGACAGTAATATGTCGAAAACATACACTCTCGATAATCCATTGCAACTAAGTTCTAGTATTATTGGGTTTCTCTGCAACCTAATTCAAGGATGACTTCGGATTTTCATGTGTGATTCTTACCTCTCTTAGACATTATCGCCGAAAGGGAAAGAGGAAGAGAGAGCGCGGAATGCTGGGATATAAACTCACAATGGACAGCACAGATCGCACAGCATCCGGGGCAGACACGTCGTCGATATTGTTCTGACGCCACCTAGTGTTGCGTATGTCCATTTTGTGACAACGTTCTTATACTTCTTAAGAGACTGCTTATCTTTATTACACAGTTTATTGATTCAAGAATAATAGCAATTCATACTAGATGCTTATAAACGCTTAAAACTTAAGAAAGACGATTGTAATTAGAGTAGACCATTACACAGTAGGGTCCCAAAGTTTGAGACGATATTTAAAATTTCCTTTAAAAAAAACAGAAATCTATCAATATAATACAATATAACATATAATGTAAAGATTGCAAAATTGCTCATGTGTTACACTATTTATGCTCCTTGTAATATTACCAAATCATGACATGATTTGGCAAACCAGTGCGTCTGTTAACACATGCTGGAATGACCCCGCAAATGTATGATTACATTTTGACATTTAATACTTCATATTTAAATTAAATGCTATGTGATTAATAATAAGAAGCAGAACATCATATACAGAACTGTACACACTGTTTTATTTACAAAATATGTTGTCCTGAGGACATCAAGCGCTTGTCAAAATCGGGTCTAGCGCATGAAAACACTTAGAGGCAAGACATCAAAAACACATTCTTTGCTAGTCATTAATTGAACTAAACTGTTGTGTAATTTACCATAACAGACAGTGACTTTTTGAAACTCACCTTATCCCAACGCAACCCTTGGCCTACCCAATGGTTCTTTATGTTTTATATTTACAGTACATTTATTTATACAACAGATGCTTATCCAAAGCCACTTGGCAAAAGAAAGGCCAGATATCTATGGATTTACCAATATGTCAACTAATAGTAATTAATACACAGTTAGTAACAGGGGAGAAGACTAACACATAGATCTGCACACATTGATGTACAGTATTTACCCACTTTTCCTTTTTTTATATATAAACAATTAGGGCTGTCAAACGATTAAAATTTTTAATCTAATTAACCACAAGGTTTCTTGAATTAATTTCGATTAATCACGATACTAAATATGATTGAAAAATTCACGTTTTCAGTGTAGCCTACTGTTCTCAGAACAGAAAGATAAGTGACAAGAAGAGGATATTACATTTGTCTCTTTTTTATTATTGACAAATCCAAATAACTATTTTAATTCTAAACAATTTTGGCAATTTAGCCATTGCTCTTAGCAAATAAGTGAATGGAACGTTTTTCTTTTCGAGAAATCTATTTTTTCTTAAATTTTCCACTTGTGTGCCACGATTTGAAAGTGTTGAGCACATACCTCTACAAAGTGACGCTCTTCTGTTTTCATTAAGGTTAAAGCAAACGACATTAGTTTCCAGGTTTTAGTGATGTGATGCGCCGTCACACCAGATAATTGTTGTTACTAACGGAGCTCCACGAGGCTGAATCCAGCTTCTTATTCGCAGTTTCTTATTGACGCTATCCGTTCCACCTTAAAAATGCGAAACATCCGCTTTTCCAGTTTCTTATTCACGCTTAGCTTAGGGACCATCTCGCGTTTCTCTTCTTTTACGTTTAAAAAAAACTTTTTGTGTGTGTGTGTGTGTCTGTTTGTGCGTGCGTGCACGCGCGTGTGTGTGTGCGTGAGAGAGTGCACAGAGGATGGGCTGCTGCTTGCTGTCTAAGTCATGACATGCTGAATGCCTCTTGAGATGACCGTGAACTTCACGTGGAACCTCCATCACCCACTCCCCTTACCATCCTCAATATTACTTTGATAGAACAGTTTTTAGGCAGCCTATCTCCACCATGAATATTAATCACATCCAATAGTAACTACATGTTTGAAAGTGCAATATTCTAGTGCAGAGCATGCGGTTTATGAATGATTAAGTAAATTACGTGTATATTTGTAAAAATCATAGTATACATAGTTTTGTTATACTTTGCTTGTATATAATTAACTGTCCCTCTTTCCTCTTTTGTAAATTAATTATTTTCTTCATCGATGTATTTTATTTTTATTCTATATATTTATGTTTTTCCATTTCCTGTGTTTGTCTATACTGTATTTTTGCATTCTGAGCTCATGAAACTACAACACGTTGCTTGTCTTTGTGTGCACAATTCGAAAATAAAGCTTATTTGAATTTTTTTCTGATCAATTGCTCTTATACAATTTATTATACTCTTTTTGGTCTTAGCCAGTGCGCCACACATTATATTATTATATCTATTACATGTATATAGATTTATGTAAACTTTGTCTCTTGTTTTATGTACAGAAAATGTCTAATGTCAGAACTGTGTTTTTGTACAAGTATGTCTTTGATGGTGCGTTAAAAGTTCCACAGCTAGGTTATACCTTGTCTTGATGTCTACCTTCAGTCTACCTTCATGCATGAAAACAGACAGTTTTAATGTAGCATTTTGGGAATTTACACATAGGGGTTATTTCCAGTGTGCTTGTCTACCAAAAGGCAGACATTTTTACTGTAGCATTTTTAAGTTATTGACCCCTGAAGTTGCCATATCTCACAATGCTCTTCAATGGACCGTTGCACATATGGGACATTTTGAGGTGCTACATCTCGAAAACTTTTAAGGGTGCGTTCAAATTTACACATAGGGGTTATTTCCAGTGTGCTTGTCTACCATCTAGCCAAAAAGCAGATATTTTTACTCTAGCATTTTTAAGTTATTGACCCCTGAAGTTGGCATATCTCACAATACTCTTCAATGGACCGTTGCACTTATGGGACATTTTGAGTTGCTACATCTCGAAAACTTTTAAGGGTGCGTTCAAATTTACACATAGAGGTTATTTCATGTATGCTTGACTACCATCTAGCCAAAAGGCAGACATTTTTACTGTAGCATTTTTAAGTTATGGACCCCTGAAGTTGGAGTATATCTCACAATACTCTTCAATGGACCGTTGCACTTATCGGACATTTTGAGGTGCTACATCTCGAAAACTTTTAAGGGTGCGTTGAAAGTTCCACATAGGTGTTATACCCAGTATGGTTGACTACCACCTAGCCAAAAAAAAGACATTTTTACCGTAGCATTTTTAAGTTATGGATCCCTGAAGTTGGCCTATCTCACAATACTTTTCAATGGACCGTTGAAGTTATGGGACATTTTGTGGTGCTACATCTCAAAAACCTTAAAGGGTGCATTTTAACATACACAAAAGGGATATACCCAGTATCACTGACTACCATCTAGCCAAAAACATACAGTTTTACCGTAGAATTTTTAAATTATGGACCCCTGAAGTTGCCATATCTCACAAAACGGTACAATGGCGGTTGCACTTTTGGCACATTTTGGGGTGCCATATCTCCACTGTCTTTGAGGATGTGTTAAATGTTCCACAGCTGGGTTATACCATGTCTCTTTGTCTACCAACTTGCAAGAAAGCAGACTTTTAGTTTTAGTGTTGATTGTGCAGGAGATAAGGTGATTTCTATCAATGTCCAAGGTGCTGAAATGGCTATTAAGAATTAGAATGCCTCAAAAAAATGCAATATCAATAAAATTTATTCTGGTATTATCATTATTCACAAATAAAGTTTCTCTGCCAGATATTGTCCTATCCTAACAACCATACATTAATTCAAGGCGTAATTTGTAAAATAAAAAAATTACCCATGAGACTGATTTTGTTGGCCAGGGTTACAATTAAGTTCTTAAACACGTTACAGTCTTTATTTCTAAATATATGAAATGCAGTAGAATCCTCTTTAAGCATCTAAATCACATTGATTTCTTATTTTTTATATTAACATAAGTGACTTTACAGTAGGTTTAACAACGCGGCCCCTTTAAGAACTGCCGCCCTAAGCAGGTCTAATATGCTTCCTATTTTCATAACTCTTTATATTCATTTAATGCTTCAGAATACGAAATGTGCTTTCTGGCATAATCTTGCCTGTTTTTGTTCATTCAAGGACGAAAGAGAAGTTAATACTTGTGCGCTGTCTGAAAGATTCTGACGCAGCCTTTAGTTTACCAGACGGAACTGCTAACCCACAGCCAGAAACTGTCAATATACTGGACGTGTCAATACAACCATTTCAAAGCTCGCCTTAATAGTTTAAAAGCCTTTATATGAATAAAAGTGTGATTACATTTAAATTTATGCATTTGGCAGATGCTTTTTTCCAAAGAGACTTAAATTGCTTTATTCTATACATTTATACATAGGTATGTGCAATCCCCTGGGATCGAACCCACAACATTTCGTTGTTAACAATGATCTTACCACTGAGCTACATGAAACCTTTTGTAATTTAGCGCTTGACAATGATTACAGAAAAAACGGATGTTGTGTTAGTGGCGTTAAATCTTTGTAATGCGTGTGAAAAGTAATCCGCGTACATACATATATATACATATACAGTATAGATATATGCGCATAACACCTTCTTAAACATACTACTCGTGCAAGAGACCACTTGTGCACCCCTTTCTGGACACTGATGGTCCAGGGCAAAAGGAAGTTAGTGCAGGAATTGTCAAAACAGTAGCCTTTTATCTTGGATGAAAGGGCATCATCTCCAGCTTAGCCCTGCCAAGACTGAACTACTTGTGTTTCCGTGCACCCTATGGTGCAACACGATCTCAACATCCATCTTAGCAATACTACAATCACTCCTTCCAAAACAACCAGGAACCTCGGAGTCATATTTGATGAACAGCTGTACTTCAATGATCACATTGCAAAGACAACACGGTCATGCCGATACGCCTTATTCAACATTAGAAAGGTTAGACCTTATCTCACGGAGCATGCTGCACAACTCCTTGTCCAGGCCCTGGTAATCTCAAGGTTGGACTACTGCAATGCTCTCCTTGCTGGTCTTCCTGCAAAGGCTATCAAACCGCTCCAGCTGGTCTAGAACGCAGCAGCACGCCTCGTCTTCCAACAGCCCAAAAGGGCTCATGTGACACCCCTTTTCATCTCTCTTCACTGGCTTAATGACTAAATGACTAAATGTAAATGTAAATCACAGGTATACCTTTATAAAAATGATTAAATATTTAATTTCCTCCCTTTCTTATAAATGGTTTACTTTTTAAATGAGCCCAAAAAATAAAAAAAATCGATGAAACAATTCGTTGTTCGTCCATTCGGAGGCGAGATTTACTTTTACTACAAAATTACGTTTCAACATACTATTATGACCCGAAGATCCTGATTTCACCAAAGGTCATGCGTGTTTTCGAACTCACTCTTTTTCGTCTACATCTTTAGTGTGACTGTAACTGCTTTGGTAAATTAGTACAATTAAACTGACTAACTAAATAAGCTTAAACGCATGCCAAATTTAAGTCCATAACTTAAAAATGCTACAGTAAAAAGGTCTGCTTTTTGGCAAGATGGAAGTCAATGATACTGGGTATAAGGCCTATGTAGAAGTTTCAACGCACCCTTAAAGGTTTCTGAGATGTAGCACCTCAAAATGTCCCATAACTTCAACGGTCCATTGAAGCGTGTTGTGAGATATGGCAACTTCAGGGGTCAATAACTTAAAAATGCTACAGTAAAAATGTCTGCTTTTTGGCAAGATGGTAGTCAGGAATACTGGGTATAACTCCAAAGAAAGTCGAGATATGGCACCCCAAAATGTCCCAAAAGTTTATTGGCCATCGTACTGCTTTGTGACATATGCCGATTCCCAAAATGCTACATTAAAACTGTCTGTTTTCATGCATGAAGGTAGACATCAAGACAAGGTATAACCTAGCTGTGGAACTTTTTACGCACCATCAAAGACATACTTGTACAAAAACACAGTTCTGACATTAGACATTTTCTGTACATAAAACAAGAGACAAAGTTTACATAATTCTATATACATGTAATAGATATAATAATATAATGTGTGGCGCACTGGCTAAGAGCAAAAAGAGTATAATAAATTGTATAAGAGCAATTGATCAGAAAAAAATTCAAATAAGCTTTATTTTCCAATTGTGCACACAAAGACAAGCAACGTGTTGTAGTTTCATGAGCTCAGAATGCAAAAATACAGTATAGACAAACACAGGAAATGGAAAAACATAAATATATAGAATAAAAATAAAATACATCGATGAAGAAAATAATTAATTTACAAAAGAGGAAAGAGGGACAGTTAATTATATACAAGCAAAGTATAACAAAACTATGTATACTATGATTTTTACAAATATACACGTAATTTACTTAATCATTCATAAACCGCATGCTCTGCACTAGAATATTGCACTTTCAAACATGTAGTTACTATTGGATGTGATTAATATTCATGGTGGAGATAGGCTGCCTAAAAACTGTTCTATCAAAGTAATATTGAGGATGGTAAGGGGAGTGGGTGATGGAGGTTCCACGTGAAGTTCACGGTCATCTCAAGAGGCATTCAGCATGTCATGACTTAGACAGCAAGCAGCAGCCCATCCTCTGTGCACTCTCACACACACACACACACGCGCGTGCACGCACGCACAAACAGACACACACACACACACACAAAAAGTTTTTTTTAAACGTAAAAGAAGAGAAACGCTTGATGGTCCCTAAGCTAAGCGTGAATAAGAAACTGGAAAAGCGGATGCTTCGCATTTTTAAGGTGGAACGGATAGCGTCAATAAGAAACTGCGAATAAGAAGCTGGATTCAGCCTCGTCGGAGCTCCAGTGGTCTCCGGTCAAAGCAACATATTCCGCTGAAGCCAAATCCTATTCCTTCGTTTTCTTTTTAGCGTCAGTTGGTTTTTGTCATCCCTGTGCCTCTCGACGGTAGCTTGTAGAATGCGTCTAAAGTTGCCGCTTTCAAAAATTCTGCAATATTAATGAGTTTACATTTCTTGTCCATCCAGAGGGCCAACAGGTTCTTCCGACACCTCCAGCTCGCTCGTGTCACCCATGCTAAAATTATCGCCGTTAATTCCAGAAATTATTCATCTCGCGTTAACGCGTTACTTTTGACAGCCCTATAAACAATGTATCAATTTACATCCGTCAAATTCAGTTTATTTTATTGCTGCAATCTTTTGTTTTCCTTGCTTAACTGCCAAACAAATCTCACAAACACAGTAAGAAGAAACAGAACAGTAATAACAATGTAACAAACAAATATAACTTGTAAGGCATATACAGACTCTGGGTCAGATATTTGGCTGGAGCGGCCCAAATGCAGATTTACTCCCAGTCTGATCTCTGCAGACAGCTTTCCTTCGAGCCAGCAAAAATAAGATCCTTTATCTTCCAGTCGCACAGGTCTGATGTGAAGAAGGTGACCGGGGTCAATGAAGACACGAGAGGTCTTATTAAGTCCCTCCATATACTGAGAGCGGTAAAGTGGGGATGAACCTTTATCCCAGGCAACGGCATACTGTGGTTTAGCACCAGGACAGGTCAAGATCAGATTCAAGTCTACGGGGTGGTTGTGGAAGTGAATAGGGACACCAGAAGCTTGATTACCACAATCCAGGAATTTCAGCAGAGCTTGTCTCTCTGGGGACATTGTTGGTTTTGGAGGACACGGAGCATGACAGGATCTTACATGTACCTCCGCTCCATATGCAGTTCCTGAGAGTCCAAACTGTTTGGGAATGGCTGTGGAACCACAGGGAGCCACTGGATTTGATTCACTATGGTAACGCAAATGTAGGTAGTTGCTTTTCACGAAACAAAGACCCACACGGACCTGCTCCCCCTGGATGTCGCAGCGGTCACATTTAGACCAAGGTCTGTAGCTTGTGAACACCTGGAACAGCTCTTTTCTCATGGTGATGGGTTCTGAAACCTGTGCTGGTGTTGTCTGATGTAGGTTCCAGGGAAAGAGAACTTGATGGACCTCCTGCACATCAACACTGTGGCCGTAGAAGAATTCCCCTGCGGTTGTGCCACATATATAGTGACCTGAGTCATCTTTCTGAACCCTGAAGATGAGCAGGCTAAACAGACGGATGGAAAAGCGACTGCGCAGATCGGAACCTCTGCCAACTTTGGATGATTCCACCACAGTTGTACCTTCAAAGTCGGTGAGGACCTTAGTGTTAACAGAGCCAATTTGTTTTTGGTAGTACCATACAACCGAAAGAACCTCCTCTGGCTTACAGTGACAAGGCAGTTCAATTGTCGTGTCAGCTAGGAAGGCAATACTTTCAAAGATGAGAAACGCGGGACAGGCCTTGCTGGCAAATATGTCATCCTTGTCTTCAGGGGCCTCATAGGCAGACAGTAACAAAGGGAAGAATGCCAAAAAACAAATAACCTGCATTTTACAATTCTTTTCTATGTATGACAAGATACAGATCTAACAATACACAAATTACATTATATTCAGAAACAGTGTGAGAGAATTTACACAGTGGTATTAGTATTATCAAATTTACATGAATTAATTTTGGATGCCATATTTCTCCATTAACCCCTTAAGTTGTACTGTTAAGTCCGTCTCATCAGCTTTCTCATGACTGAGCTCACAAACCCCTGATGATTTACTCTGGTCTGCGGAATAATCTTTATAAGACTGACATTCTCCAACAGCTGCACAAAGTCTATTGAAAAGCTCCTTGCAGGCTTTCTGCTCAGCCTGACTTATCAGAGACAGGTTGAGGCTAAAACGGCCGGTCTTCGAGAGCCCATCCAAAACTCCAGTAACTTTAACCTCATCCCCTGACTTAACACCCTGTGACAGAATGAGAAGGAACTCGCCTAGAAGACCGAAGCAAACCTCGGTGTTAAAGATTTCCTGCAATGCCTTGCCTCCCAGACTGACAAGGAGGTTATACTTCTCATTTGAGCTTCCTCCAAATCTGCGCCACTCACGGCTGAATTCTGATGTAATTCTCGGTTGTATCTCAGAAAACTGAGCCTGAAGATATAAAATGATTAATTAGTTCTTATTCTTCATCTCAAAAGAGATAAAAATGCAGTGGTGGACAGTAACGAAGTAAATGTAATTCGTTACTGTACTTAAGTAGTTTTTTTGTGTATCTGTACTTTACTCAAGTATTTCAATTTTGGGAGACTTTTACTTTAACTCCACTACATTTCAAAGTCAAATATCGTACTTTTTACTCTACTACATTTTCAAAATCAGTCGTTCCTTTTTATTTATAAGTCAGTAAAAACTTAACTGGTAAAACGAGCCACCAATAACAGTACATCGCGCGCTTTATTTTGAAATTGTTTTGTTTTTCCCCTGTTGTCGCCTTGGTAACGTAATCTACTTATACGCGAAAATACGATTATACACATCAGATTCATTGCAACTGTCTGCAACAACATAACATTTCGACTGCCAATGTCTTTAGTGAAATCATGGAAGAAACTGCAGAATCTAACTTGCCACAAAACCCATGGCCTTATTTACGCGGTTTTTTTTAAATCGTTGAAAAGGAGAACGAGTCTAATGGTGGGCCGTTATCGGTGTTAATGTGCTGCGTTAACGTGAGACTCTTATCGCGTGATAAAAAGAATATCGCCGTTAATCTATTCTCAAAGTTGGGTTGGGAGCTGGGTCTATACTACGCAAGCTATGATGACTTTCACCTTGAAATTTTCGCGCGGATGTATAAATAGCTTAATTGCACTGTAGGGAGCGAGAACGACAGTTTTCAACTCGCGTGATTCGTCATTCGCGCCCCTTCATCATCTCATAGCAGGGCTTCATTCGCGCGATTCGCGCCGCAAGTAGGTCTATCGCATCTTTGCATTGACTTAACATGTAAATCCCTCGCGCTTGACGCGCCATTCGCGTTTGGTCTGAAAACAACATAACGTTGCTGTGAAATGACCACATCAAACGTGACGTGCTAACATGGATGCAGCTATGAAGCC
This sequence comes from Triplophysa tibetana, assembly GCA_008369825.1. Taxonomy (NCBI): domain Eukaryota; kingdom Metazoa; phylum Chordata; class Actinopteri; order Cypriniformes; family Nemacheilidae; genus Triplophysa; species Triplophysa tibetana. The sequence goes on along the minus strand of CM017913.1, from coordinate 12,698,348 downwards.
ACCGGGTTTGCTTCACGGAAAATTTATTTTTAAGACGCTTCCCAATGGAAACCTCGACAAGAATAAGATTATTTGCACCTTGTTCAATGTGGAATTGGTTTACTGTACGAAATAAGTTTACATACAGTTGGTTTAATAAAAAACTTTCTCTCAACAGGTAGTGGTCTAGCTTTAGTTGAAACCAGTAACTTTGGCACCTAATGTATTATGGCTCCTGTGTGACATATCGCTTGTTGCTCCCTAACTCTTTGTAAGTCGCTTTGGATAAAAGCGTCTGCTAAATGACTAAATGTAAATGTACTGTAGGAGCTCTTCCAGTCTCAAGTACCACCTAAACACAAATCATCCCTTAGCTAATGAGGAAGTAAACATAAGTACATCTTATTGAACATAATTTAATCTTCATCACCAATTATCATAGTAGAACAGCTTTCTCAAGCAGTTTGTGATGCATTTTGGAAACAGGAGATGAGCCCCTGGTCTAATGCGCCACCTGGCTTGAGAAACCCGTTCTCAAAGACTCACTTTTAGTCATTATTTGGGAAACACATATATTCTGAATGCCTTCCGCAGAATTCAAATGAGCCATTTTAATCTAGATTAATCTAAATTAAAGAAAATTAATCTATGCCCACCACTAAACGAGTCTTTCATTTTTAAGTGCCTTCTCTGCCTGCCTCGGTCCTGTACAATTTCTTCATAGAAGAATTATCCTATCAATCTGAGGAAACACATAGAGGTAAGCCATTTTAATTTCACTCTTTTAAAAAGAAGAGATATAAATCTAACAGTAGCTTGCCGAACACATTTTGGTTAAAATATAGACTGTTACGCTACAATGAACATTGTACACGTCGTCTGCTAAGTGTTTCACCTTATTTCATATTTGAAGTTGAAACGTTTCACGCCGAGTGCTCTGATATTGTGAAATGGGAATCAATCAAATTTAACATTTTATGTTGGAATATAAATTAGTTATATTTTGACTAGGCTGCACCAATTCAATTCCCATTTATTTGTATTAGCGTTTTTCACAATACATATAGTTTCAAAGCAGCTTGAATTTGTCTGCATAAATATTTTGAGTGATCTGTTATCAGAGGTGACTGTCTAAGTTATCTAAATGTACAGTTTTAAGATAATACAAATCATGCTGTTATAGCTAACATCATCTATTCATTTATAGAAGGAAACAATGAGCTAATTAAAGTAATTATTACAAGTTGGGAACACAATGATTATATTATAAGAACATTTTGCATTGGTGCATGTATGATGCTAAAACAGTTGACTGGTGGAGTGGAGTTCTCCTTATTAACAGGTATTGTAATTTTCAAAAGCTTCCAAAGACTGATCTAACTAAGCCTATGCTGAAAATGATATACTCTGTATATACTCTGTATTTCTTATGACATGCTAAAAGAAAAGCACATAAAATATATTTTATTTTATTATTTTATTATATTATTTTATTTAATCAAAATAATAGTACTTGGATACTTGAGTACATTTGAAGGCAAATACTTTTGTACCTATACTCAAGTGAAAGTTTAAAGGCAGCACTTCTACTTTTACTTGAGTAATGTTTTTCCTTGGGTATCTGTACTTTTACTCAAGTACATAGTTTGTGTACTTCGTCCACCACTGTAAAAATTTATGTAATTTTAATGCAAATTAATAAAGCTTCATGAAAAGAAATGGTGTTTATCTCACCTGGATTACCTCAAGTGAGGTGCTTTTATGCTTTAATCCAGCAGCAATTGTATTCCATGGCTGTTTTCGAGGTGCACCAGAGATGTCCTTTTTATCGAGGGGCTTTAGGTGAGATGCAAGCACTATGTCTCTAAATTTCGAAAGATAAAAACATCATTACGCATGTGCGAAAGCAAGCATTTATAACTGCGATTCTGCACAAATCGGCTGAAAACACTTCTCTTCCGTCAGCACCTGACCGATCAGTTCTGACTTCTAACTCTTTTCTACTCTTTCAACGTACAAAGATAACTTTGCAATGTAAACTGTGTCAGACGATGAGACCAGTTTTATTGCACTTACGCTTTTCGTTTTCCTTATGTTGTTCACCTCATTTCTAAGTCGCTTGACTAAATGACAATTTAAATGATGTGTATGTATTTTTTTTTTAAATCATCCAAAGCGTAACTTGATATTCAAAACAAAAGATACTTTACCTGAACTCCTCGTAGGTTGCTACGTTTTGATGCAGTGCACGAAATTTGGCATCATTTTCTCTCTGGTATTTCCTATCCGCGTCGAGTGCCGCTTGTAACTCTTTTTCAAGAGCACTGAAATTAATAATATCCGATTTCTCCATGTCTACAGTTTACATATGATTAAGATTTAACCACTCAATTTACCTTGAGAACGAAACGCAAGTAATTCGTCAACTTGTCCAGGACGCTTTATCAAGCCATTGCTAATCGGCTAGCTCACGGTTCAGCAAACAAACCATATCACCCGATTTTTACGTCAAGACTGGCAGCAGTAGCTGGATTGAAGCATTCATACACAAACAAATTTTGCCTACTTTAAAACATTAAATTGTTTATTTTGGATGCATGGTCACTTATATTAGAAAGAAAAACAGCCCATGTGCTGCTTATGTTTTTTTTTGTCGAAAAGAATCACACCACTCATCTTTTGCATCTTAAAATAGGAATTTATATTTATCTAGAATCTGAGACCACACATTATGAAACAAACATATACTCTAGCAGCTGAACTTTTTGTATTAAGCATTCGATCAATGATACAAAGTCATTAATTGTCTTAAGAACATTTTTTATCAAAAAACACAGTGACAACTTTATAGACCGAGTATTTTATTGAAAACAATCCACATTTGTACTCAGGCAATGCTTCCAGCATTGGATGCAATCCTGGGCCACAGGTCTGCACATTCCTTAGCCACAGGTCCTGTGATAGCTGAACCTATAAAGAAAATTGATAATTTAGCTCAGTCAGGAAATATAATCAAGACTCAAACATTTGCATTTGACCATACGATTTAGGGTCAAAGAAATATAGTGTAAAAGTAAAAGTAAGTGTTCCATCACGGATTGAGATTACACAGCACATGGCGACTGCCATCTCACCCTAAAGCAATGGGATTTGTTCTTTCCTTCCACGACAACTCGCCCAGCCACTAATCAGACAAAGCAAGTGCTTTTGAGAAGGAATATAAACGTTACATCATTTTTAACTTACCTTTCATTTCTCCTTTAGTATTCACTATGACGCCCGCATTGTCTTCAAAGTATAGGAACACACCATCTTTTCGTCGATACGACTTCCGCTGTCGTATCACCACCGCAGGATGCACTGGTCAACAAGATACAGACAGTTGTTTAACACACTTCGCTCTCTGATCAAGTTCAGTGCAACAAACCATTGTGAGTGTTAGAGTGAAAGCATACTACAATTAAAACTTTTTTAAACTCAAGCATTTTATCAGCATTCAAAACCAGTCCGCGAGCATCTGGGGCTCTGCTGCTGCCTCAAAACACTCACCTTTTTTCCTGAGCTCTGGTTTGCCTTTCTTCACTGTGGCCATTACCATGTCACCCACACCAGCGGCAGGCAGCCTGTTCAGACGACCCTTGATGCCTTTGACGGAAATGATGTACAGGTTCTTGGCACCTAAGCGAGACAAGATTCAGCGATGAGTGAAGTTTGACAATCGAGTAATGACCACGTTCTCTGTAAAGGAAAGCAAAATTATACCATAACTGCTAAAGCAAGCCTTAACTTGCCATTTCTTTACTTCTAGACAAAACAAAATCCTTTAACAATTGTTTCATCACTAATTGAGATTGCACAGCACATGGAGACTGCCATCTCACCCAAGAGCAGTGAGCTTTTCTATTTCCTTCCACGACAACTCACCCAGCCACTGACCAGACAAAGCAAGTGCTTTTGAGAAGGACATTAAGACATATCATAGTACCAGACTTCATACCTGTGTTGTCAGCACAGTTGATAACCGCTCCCACTGGGAGACCCAGTGAGATGCGGAACTTGGCTCCTGATGACCCACCACGTCCTTAAAAGACAAAAACAATTTTATTATAGTACCATGACAGCAAAAATATTTCACTTTTTAGATGCACTCACAAAACAGCATAGTAAAGATAAAGTGCATTCAAAATCCACAGTAAGTTAGAATGTTGGTGAAATACAACCAGGTTGACAGTTTTAACAAGTCAATGCAGAACATCCACTTTGTTTTGCCATTATCACTACAGAGATACACGGCATAGTTACTAGTTTAGACTCTAGTTATTAATTCTCAAAAAGGACATGGGAAATGTTAAATAAAAAACATCCTAAAATGCTGCAAAGAAACAAATCGTCTTGTGTTCACAGTAGTAAATGAAATTTTCATCCTGAAACCAGCCTTTTTATAGACGAAACGAAATGCGTCTTGTACGGAGGACAGAAAATATATAATCTTGTCACAGTTCAAGTAACTTTAATGCACCAACTAGACTTACAGAAGCAACGCATCAGATGCGAAACGTGCGTTTAGCCACCCACAAATTTAGCTCAAGTTCCTTGGTTGCCAGTGGAAACCTACAGCTCACAACCATCAACTATATAACAGCATTTAAAGCCAACATAATGGTTGTAACGAAACATTGCTTTGCTACTAGACAAGATATTCCTAAACGCACTTAATTCAACACATTTAGTCAATGGAGAATGCAGGTCTGCATTCAAAACTTAGCAAACATGGCCTCTCCCGCTAGCAGCAATTGAACAAGACTAAATTCTTCTAATATAACAGCGAGTTTTGACAGTAATATGTCGAAAACATACACTCTCGATAATCCATTGCAACTAAGTTCTAGTATTATTGGGTTTCTCTGCAACCTAATTCAAGGATGACTTCGGATTTTCATGTGTGATTCTTACCTCTCTTAGACATTGTCGCCGAAAGGGAAAGAGGAAGAGAGAGCGCGGAATGCTGGGATATAAACTCACGCACAGCACAGATCGCACAGCATCCGGGGCAGACACGTCGTCGATATTCTTCTGACGCCACCTAGTGTTGCGTATGTCCATTTTGTGACAACGTTCTTATACTTCTTAAGAGACTGCTTATCTTTATTACACAGTTTATTGATTCAAGAATAATAGCAATTCATACTAGAGGCTTATAAACGCTTAAAACTTAAGAAAGACGATTGTAATTAGAGTAGACCATTACACAGTAGGGTCCCAAAGTTTGAGACAATATTTAAAATTTCCTTTAAAAAAACAGAAATCTATCAATATAATACAATATAACATATAATGTAAAGATTGCAAAATTGCTCATGTGTTACACTTCTATTTATGCTCCTTGTAATATTACCAAATCATGACATGATTTGGCAAACCAGTGCGTCTATTAACACATGCTAGAATGACCCCGCAAATGTATAATTACATTTTGACATTTAATACTTCATATTTAAATTAAATGCTATGTGATTAATAATAAGAAGCAGAACACCATATACAGTACTATACACACACATACCAATCAAGATCAGGTCGACTTCATTAAAATGTTACTATTGACGTCAAAAACCTGAATCCCCAGAAGCTTGCTTGTATGTTTGAAATTATTTAGACAAAAATATTATTGTGCCAACAATTAAAAACTATTTAACAATGAGAAAACAGCATAGAAATGCCGAACATAGATAGTATATCATGCTCTACTGTTTAAAAAGCATCTCAGGCTGAGACCTCAAGAAGGAGTTTGATAGATGTCAACATTTTTCAAATGATAGGCAAATGGTGACTAAATTGAGGTGTGTATATAAAACATAAAATATCAAGTATGTGACCCTTATCTTTTGCATGGCAGTGTACGTTGTAAAAACAGCAACAATTTAGGTACGCAAAATATGTTATATGTCCCATAAAAACATTTATAATTTTACACCCACTGCATGTTGTCTCTGATGATGGTGTCGATCTGTGTTAAGGAGGATTGGGGTTGAGGATGGCAAAAGAGGTCAGCATTGGCAATTAATCCATAACAGGTTGTGTTTACACTGGTCCCAGACACCAGCATCCCCTGCTGCCTGTCAGCAAAGCTGGTGCCAGGAACACTTCCCGTTCACGGGATAGCATCCAGCCTGGGCGAAAACACTCTCTCCTTCTCTTTCTCCTGCTCCTCCATCTGTTTTGATGTATCAAGGGAGTCAGTAGCTTCATTGTCTGGTTGCTGGCGCTCCTCACAGGTAGCGTGAGGGTGAGTCTGCCACGTTCCATCCCGGTAGGTGCAGAAACACACCATCCGATCTTCAATCTCCACACGTTCTCCAATTGGAATCACACGATTTCCAGCAAAGCAGTTTGGCCCTTTGAGGATGACACAGAAACGCCACTCATTATAAGAGGAAATCAATCAACATTTTACCTTCTTTTCCTATCCCACATTATTCAACTAAAGAGATGTGCACATTGTGTGGACCAACTAAGAATACTATTGTCCACTGTCGACCACTATCTTTAAACTGTGTGTGTTGAAATGATTTTTTTTTTAAATCAGTACACATTACCTTCACATTTATCCCTAAACATTACCCCCGCAAAATATCAAACACAATCTGTGCCTTCTGCAGGGATGGCCCAATGCCCCATAATGCCTCTGCCATCACAGCATGCTCTGAACTAGTTCCTATTAATAGACAGCATGTTGGTAGTAAGCGATCTATTGAATGATTCCATTGCATCATACTTTTCCCCTTGTGTCACTGTGAAATATGCTCTAAACAGGAGAAATCGATCAAAAACAATAGATGAAATTGAGGATGCCGAGAAAGAAGTGTACCGATTCTTATGAGTTGCATAACACACACAATCTACATATCTAAACAGACTGTTTCCATTGTTTATGTTTGAATGCGGGATAATGCAGAAAATGTCCATGCACGTGTAGTGTTGCTTTGAGTGTATAGTGTAAGGGCTCTCACCACTCTTGCACACAGGACAGCAGTGGTTGGGTTCATATTCAGGATTCACACAATGCAAGGCTGGACAGCCGGATATGCTACAGTAAACTTCTCTATTTACTTCACAACGGCAGCGCTCACAGGGGGACAGCTGAAGAAGAATGAGAATATTGTTTATTTGAGTTGAAAAAGTGGCATATTTGTAGATTATCTGCATGCACTGAAAATGTAAAGATGCATTTTCGCAGCAATGTGTGAATGAAAAGAGGGGTTGAAATGTATTTAGAAATACGTTATATTTTGCTAACAGTAAACAGAGTAATGTGGAAAAGTATGTGTATAGTTTTGTGATAATAAAATGGAGTTTAAAACCACAAAGAATTGTTTTATTGCAAGATACCTACAATCAATCATAACAGTAAATGCATTTTACACTCCAATGTATTTTCTATCACAAGACTCACCTTGAATTCCTCCAGTACTCTATAACTTTTTCCCGCGTACACGCAAACTTTACTGACAGCTTCACACACTGGACAGCAAGACTTGTATTTGATGCGCGTGCACCTTGGGTGTATACGCGGACATTTCGGTCTGATACACAACGGTCCATTTTCAGTGCAGGTGCACGGACAAGCTGTAGGGCTCGGGTAATAAACCTCTCCGATGCCATACACAAAACCTTGATCGTCGATACAAAACTTCCCACGATAGTCACCGAATTCGTATTCCAAATCTGATTTTGAAGAGTACTCTGATGCGCTTTTGAAAAAGAAGCACTGGAGCGCAAACGAGACGCGTACAATGAAAGATCGCATCGTTACTTGTCAGTGTGTTGTCTGGTTGATCGCAAGCGCGTGTCCAAACACATAGGACAGTAAATTACCGTCTGCTCTTGAGAAAACGATCCACCTCCAATTGTCACCACCGCTACATCACACCCAGAGCAGAATAGACGGGAACTGTATTTCACTTGTACGCGTGGAATTAAGTTAACGCCTTGTTTTATTAATAACCACAGCTTGTGTTTTATTAAAGGTAACATCATTCAAATACTTTAAAACAATTCACAATCCCTGGGATACCGTTACTTAAAAATAATAATAATTGAAATATTGAATTGATGCATTAATGAACACATTCTATGTACTCTACGGAGTACATTAATGTATCTCACGTTTACACGTGGACTAGGTTAAAACAGAGATTGTTACCAGAATAGATGCGTTAACAGACCTTTACTTTTTAGCGCATGTGCCGCTCTCTTCTGATAAAACGAGTGAATTGCAGCATTGTTGAGGAATCCTAATGCATTCCATCCCATAGCCTAGTCATTTAACTGTGGCATAAAATATTGCACATAGTCTAATGGATAGAATCAACTAAATTTAGTGTGCAATAAAATACAATTACATCGATTCTGAAGGCTACATACCTCCTGAAATAGAACATTCTCTCACTTCTTTTTGATGATCAAAGAGCATTTTTTACCTTTTAAATAATAATATATTAATAATTCTGTCTGTGCTGAACTAACTTAGGTTACAACTAAAACACTGGCAGGTCCTTTTCAAGGCTTTCAAACTGTCTCAATAGACTTTGGATTAATTCAATTATATGACCATTACACATAAATAGAATAAGCTGATGAGACTTCATGCAATATTGTCGTCACACCTGCTTTGTCATAGCAAATAATCAATGAGTTGCGTGAGACGAGCGTCTTGTGCTTCATATTTCTTGGCACGGGAACGTTGTTTTACATTCTGTTGTATACTACTAAATGAATGATAAGTAACATCCAAATGTATGTTTTTTGTTTATAAAATAAACAATGTGTTCTATTTACCGTACATGGTGAAACGTACTTTAACCACGTTGTCAGTAAATATTGCATCATTTGCAATGTAATGAAGTTGTATTTGTATCCACATGCACCGCCCGCAAACTTTTATTGGACAGCAACCCACGTGATTTATTTAGGAGGTAAAGTGATTGGCCAAGCGTGCTACTGAATAATTTAAGTGGAGAAGAACAACACACTTGACACATTTTCTTAACGTTTTAAACAAACACTGAAACGACATCAGTGAGAATTGTAAGGTCTTTGTTTACTCCCTTATCAGCATAACATGCTATAGATATACCAGTAACATGTAGGTACTCGTGTATCTCGGCACGGCTGGTTTTAACCTAGAGGTGAGCGGTATTACATTTTGAATGTGAATTGACAAGTGTTTGTGCTGTATCAGCTTACAATTGTTCCGCCAGAAGCTGCAACGTTTAAAGTTGAGCCTAGTCTAGATATTTTCTTCCCGGGAGATGGCATCGTTAACAACCGCGGAGCCAGGTTTTAATCCTGTGATTATGGGACTGGAATCGGTAGTCCCAGCTAGCATGTTTGCTCCAGCCTGCTGCTGCAGCGATGATGACGGCGGAGAGTGCTTTGAGGACGGGGACATGTTCAACGGCGAGATCGCGGATCTCGGCATAGACTTCTCTAGTAAGGTAGGCCTCATTCTAAATCGCGTTTGTTGGAGAGAATAAATGTGTTTATTGACTTCATATTGGTAATATCTTTAATGCACGCTGATTTTTTTAAATAATGTTTTAAAATTGCGTTATTTTCATTGTCGTTTATTTTGTGATTTACCGTTACGTGAAATCAACGATCGAGGTTCGTTTTTGATGTTAATCGATCTCAAGCTAACAAGGCTACATTCTCTAAACACAGTAGCATATTTCGTATTATATGTATCACATGCATCAATCACATTATTATACTAATTTAGTATAATTTCTGGTTTTATCCATAAGTTTGTTAGTGTAGCTAATTATGGGCTTCATATCTACGTGTAACATTACGCAAATGAATGAAAGTTGTCAACCTTACATTACAGGACCTGATGAAATACCCGTGCAAGTACGAGGGAACTCCCTTTAGTGGGGTGAAAACACAGTATAGATAAACGAATAAGAGAAGGAGATTTACATCAATTGATAACTTGGTTTTAAAGTTTTAACACAATCTAGCAGTCACGCTTTAGAGGAACTTCTGTTGTCCTTTGTTTTTTAACAAATTTTCAATGTTTCTATGTGTCATTATGAGATCATGAAACGGAATCTGTTTGTGTACTTGCAATTAATTATACAAGAATGAAGAAAGTGCAGTTTAAAATAGTTTCAGGTGAAATTTAGCAGGTCACTTCTGACACAGCTGGACATGTCATGCCAACTGTCTGCATACTATAGTTTAGGTCTAGTACACAGTCACTTGTGAGTAACCTTGAGGAGTGTGTGAACCAGGACAGATGGCTGTTCATGAAATAGTATTGGTTAAGCAGGACCGGCAGTTTTCTGCTGTGGCAGCTGTCCACAATTCATTCATCAATCCAGTTTTACACCGAGGGTCTGTTTTCTCTTTCTGCTCTTCGGGAGGTTTTGCATAGAGCTTTGTCACTACATGTTAGAGCGTCTGATGTAACATTAAAAAAAGTCAGGCAACTCTGCTCTCTGTGGCCATTGATCATTGTTGTCCTTTGTTAACACTGTCATAGAAATAAACTGCCCATGTAATAGACTGAGCATGTAGTGTCTTTATGAGGAAAACAAAACCTATAAAGGGAAAACAAACAAATAGATAAAGTTCACTGTTTCGAAATAATTTTGTGCCAAGTTCTCTAATAAACTCTTGTTCTGTTCTTCTTTATGTCTCAGTTTGCTTTGGTCAGCCCCAATGGGGAGCAGTATGACTTGTTACTACGGCAACTCCGCGAGAGGATGGACGAGGGCTGTGGGGAGACCATCTATGTTGTTGGGGTGGGTTCAGGTAAGGGCATGTTATCTATGGGATGAGACCCACAATACTTTTGTCTGTACATTATACCTCACGGTTTCTGTTGGTTTCAGATGGAGGTGATTATGGTTTAAATGAGAGTGATATGCAGGCCTCTGTGGCCACTATAAAATCCATGAGTGAGCAGATAGAGTCAGATCTCATCCTATTAAGGGAGCGTGCTGAGGCTGGAGGACAGGTCAGAGATTACCTTATTCGCCGCCGGGTGGGAGAGGCAGACTTCCTGGAGGTTAGGTATGTAACAATATCAAAATCTCACTGTACGATAATTCTTTCGTATAATGTCCACGGCGCGATATTTATTGGAATGTTTGAAATGAAAAATGATGACTTGGAAAGGTGCCATAAGCATCCTCTTTTCTTTATCTTCTAAACATAACTGTTGCTTAAAGGTATGAGATGGGTCAAATGACCTAAAAATCCCTTTTGTAAAATAAAATTAAATAATAGCATCAGATTGGAAACATCTCTTATTTTTTCTAACATTCTCCATGTTAGGCCTGGAAGACCTTTAATTTCATACAGTCATGTGACCACGATAAAATTGAGACAATTTTGCTATTGCAATAACACTATATTGATGATTTTGTTACAGGCTTTAAAACCTGGCAGACTGCTTACATTCACAAACAGCAACATTACACACTGCATGAAATGTAATTAAGGACATTGTAATAGTTACTGTTTAACATAGTGTCCATACAGAGAAAGTCAATTGGAGCCAATGTTGTTTGGTAACCAATGTTACCAATGTTATGATACAGGTTTAAAATGACCTGAGAGTGAATAAATGATAAAAGATTTTTCATATTTTGGGTGAACTATCCCTTTAAACAGTTATTCATTTAAAGCCTCAATAAAGGAAACTGTACTAAACTGTGAAAGAGACGTGTCAGGTTATCTATTTTTATAATGGTGTATTTTTTTTGTTCAGGGTGGCTGTAGTAGGGAATGTGGATGCTGGCAAGAGTACATTACTTGGCGTGCTGACTCATGGAGAGTTGGATAATGGTCGTGGCTTTGCCCGACAGAAGCTCTTCAGACACAAGCATGAAATGGAAAGTGGTCGTACCAGCAGCGTGGGCAATGACATCCTGGGTTTTGATCAGGAGGGTCAAGTCGTCAACAAACCCGACAGTCATGGCGGAAGCCTGGACTGGACTAAGATCTGCGAGAAGTCTTCTAAAGTCATCACCTTTATCGACCTCGCTGGCCACGAAAAGTACCTCAAGACGACTGTGTTTGGAATGACTGGTCATCTGCCTGACTTTTGCATGCTGATGGTAAGGAAAGGACACGTGGCATTACGCACACAAACTGCATGTGAAATTCAGCAAACACATGGCATACAGACACAGATATTAGGCAAAATAATGCTGTTTGATTAGTTGGAACTGTTTTAGAACTTATTAAAATCTATTTAAAATCAACATTTTGTCTGTCTGCCATCTTGGAATAAAATGTGTTTATTTGTTTATTAGAGGCATAACAGTTTGATGCTCTCATATGATGCTTAAAACGTTGCCAAGGTAGGCAGCTCGCTAGGGTTTTGGTACAGAGCATATGCGTCACCATTTGGGCTCGTTCTCAAATGTCAAATATTCAGATTTATTTTCTTTCACAGATTGGAAGCAATGCAGGAATTGTTGGTATGACCAAAGAGCACCTTGGCTTGGCGTTAGCCCTCAATGTTCCCGTCTTTGTGGTGGTCACAAAGATTGACATGTGTCCTGCTAATATTCTTCAAGGTGAACTATAGTCCATTTATTTATTGTCTATAAATGACAGACAGGTGTATGAATTGTCATCGCTAATGATGGTTGTGAATTTTACAGAGACCTTGAAGCTCCTGCAGAAGATCTTAAAGTCTCCGGGCTGCAGAAAGATCCCTGTGCTAGTCCAGAACAAAGATGATGTCATTGTCACGGCGTCTAACTTCAGTTCTGAGAGGTAATGCTCACATTGTTAGTTGAAATGGGCATCGGTCAACTGCTGTTGGGTAATTTGCATGTGAAGCGACCTCAGTTTTGCAATGGTTTCAAACCAATGTTTTCATATCCAAATTTGTCTGTTTGTTTTGTAGAATATGTCCAATCTTCCAGATCTCAAACGTTACAGGAGAGAACATGGACCTACTCAAGATGTTCCTGAATCTGCTCTCCTCCAGAAGCTCATTCAAAGATCACGAGCCTGCTGAGTTCCAGATAGATGATACCTATTCAGTACCAGTAAGCATGCTGTCTCGCTCTCTCTCTCGCTTTCTCGGTCTCTCTGTACATCCCCCTCTTTTAATAGTCTGATCTGTATTGAAAGGGTGTAGGGACAGTAGTGTCTGGGACAACCCTTCGTGGGCTGATTCGGCTGAATGACACCTTGCTTCTGGGACCGGACCCCTTGGGCGCTTTCCTCCCCATTACTGTCAAATCCATTCACCGAAAGAGGATGCCTGTGAAAGAGGTTCGCGGTGGACAGACGGCTTCTTTTGCTCTAAAAAAGGTACAAAAATCAGAATATAAAACTGCCGATTAAACCTGCAGCCTATGAATTGTGAACCAGTTCTTTCACCAGTCAAACATGTGTGGCAAAGTTGCGCTCTTCATTGCATCTTGCTTGTTCTTCCATACTGCTCTCTCGTTTAGATTAAGCGTTCATCAATAAGGAAGGGCATGGTCATGGTGTCCCCGAGGTTAAACCCACAGGCATATTGGGAGTTTGAAGCCGAGATACTAGTTTTACATCACCCGACGACTATCTCCCCTAGATATCAAGCCATGGGTGAGATACACACACACAGACCTACTTGTTTTCAGTTACTGTGGGATCCCCAAACAACTTGTCTCATCTCTTTCGTTTGTCTCTCTCCTCCCACAGTGCATTGCGGCAGCATCAGGCAGACAGCAACTATCTTGTCTATGACCAGCGATTGCTTGCGCACAGGAGACAAAGCTACCGTACACTTCCGCTTCATCAAAACTCCAGAGTACCTGCACATAGACCAGAGGCTGGTCTTCAGAGAGGGGAGAACGAAGGCTGTAGGCACCATCACCAAGGTCAGTAAAATGGGCTTTAAAGGAACAGTTCATCCAAAAATAAAAATTCTGTCTTCATTTACCCAACCTTCCAAATCTGTATTCATTTCTTTGTTCTGATGAACACAAGGGAAGATATTTGAAATAATGCTTGTAACCAAAAAGTTTTTGGCCACCATTCACTAGCATAGTAGGAAAACGCTTTATAAATTTGTTCTGTTGATCACAATAAAATATATTTTGAAGAATGTAGGAAAGCAAACAGTTCTAGGGACACTTTGACAACCATCACCTCGAGGGTCAGTTAATGATGGCAGAATTTGTATTTTTGGGCGAACTATCCCTTTAAGAATGTTTACGGTCTTGGGTTTTTAGTTGCTACTGTCAACAAATAATCAGCCGTCAAACTCCAAACCTCCGCAAATCAAGATGCAGTCCACAAAGAAAGCTCCAGCTAGGAGAGAGGATGGAGTTCCGCAAACCAACGAGGAGATGGCAACGGCGATATCTCAAGCCACCCAGAACTGCGCACCACAACAGGTAATAACTCAAGCCCAAGGTTTTTATTTGAACTTGAAAGTATTGAGTTTCTCTTCCGGCTTTGGTTTAACAATCGTGCGTCAGTCTGATCTGATCTAACTGCTTTCTGTCACTTTTTTCTTCTCACCACACCTGTTTTTTATTGTCCCCACCTCCATCATGTCCTTTGTTTCTTTTCTGATGTTGTCCGGCACCATCCACTTCTCACACACACTGCTCTGTTTGGTTTACTTTTCTTTCACATATTTAATGCTTCAGACAGAGATGGAGGAAGACCCTCAAAACAAAGATAACAAGGTAAAGGGGGAACAGTGACTCCCCCCATTTTCCCAGATTGACACCCTCACCTGAATTGTTCTGTATAGGTTAGATAAACTTTCTGACATTTACTTTCTGTAAAGACATGGCATAAGGATGGCATGACATGTCTTTCACCTCAATTATACTGTGGCATGAAAATGTGTGAGGCTTCTGACCAAGTGTTTTCAATTTTGGGTGTTTTGAGACCATGACAATGAACCTCTTGTCATTGTTGTGACACTTTCTTGTTTTTTTTTTGTTCCATTGTTGAATACTGAAGTGCTTGCTCCAATCTACTGGTCCTGTTAGGGAAATTACACATCAGGTCTTGTGTGATACAAATGACCTGCATGTTATTACAGAGTCAATACTTACTTTTAATAACATGTTATGGTCTTAAAGACTCTTGTCATAAGTGTTGCTAAAATATCTTGTGTAAACTTTGGTTTAAATTACCTTTTCGGTTTTCTTCTTTAAGCCAAAGTCTGGAGGCAGAAGACGAGGAGGTCAGAGACATAAAGGGAAACCTCAAAGCAACACCACAGTAACCCTCGCTGGTGCCGTCGGAGGCTGCTAAACCACTCCAGAGTTCCCCTCACAAGAAGCTGAACAGTCCAGTATGCTCTGTGTTTTACTCTTGCCTTTTACCTGGCCGTATGGATCATACCTCTTCTATGACAAGAGCGAGGAGACCACAGAACCACATGCATATTTGTTATGTGAATTTTAACTTATTATAAGACTTGGGTGTTTTTAGAGTGTATATACCATAGATATTGAGAATATAGGACAGACATACTGCATGCTGGTTCTGTTTTATGTCAATTTAGATGGGATAATATTTACATGCGACGTCATGAAGAAAACACTTTTCTTCTTACGGAGTATAACATTACATGCTAAGTGACTGTCATTCTCATCAATTTTAAGATATTCCTGTTTAAAATCGTTTTGTTAAGCTTGGGCTAAACTTTACATTATGTATCTGATTATTTTAAAATGATTTATGACAACATGTGTCATTACTGAATGAGCTTTATTGTGGACCACGGCGGTAAGAACCGAGTGTTTAGGCCTATTACACACTGTGATTGCAAAAGTTTTTTGGCAGCTAATTTAATGACATGCAAAACGAAAATGTAAGGAATATTCTCACTTAATATTGCAAGTTATCACAAATATTTAACTTTGTCAGCTTGAGTAGTAAGGCTACTGGTAGAGTTTACCCAGATTCTAGAAACGTTAACTGTCAAGGTGTCCAAATGAACAGTTCAAGATTACCCAGTGAAATTTACATGAAGTAGGAGATGAAATGTCGATTTTTTTTTTTTTTTTCTATGCCACAGATTTAAGTATATATATATATAAAGTGCCAGCAGTAAAAAAAAAAAAAAGGTTTTGAGAGTGAAGTTAAAAATGTTTTGCATTTCACTTTCTCTGGTTGATAGTTCCTTAAAGTACTTCCTGTAAATTATTTCCATTGGTTTTAAGAGCCTGCAGAGCTTCAGTAATCACACATTGAGACAGCCCGACCATTATCTCCGTTTACATGTTGTGAATTTAATTTGCCACAACTAACAATAAACTGATGTTGACAATTTCTACTGTGTGTGTCGTGTGAGTGTTTGTTTGATCAACCTACCTAGCTTGTAGTTCCTAGGAAACGGGTTCCTCAACGGATAGACGGGTACTTAAATGTCTATAATCATGCATGCATGGACAAGACACAACAAAGCAAAACCTCTGACAGATATAGATTTATTTACATACACCGTGCATGTAAATATGATCAAAAGCCCTGCGAGTTGAGCCAAACCATAGACTTCTCTGGTCAGGAGTTTTTTCAGGAACTAAAAGAAATCATTACAGTGATGTTGCGTTTCATAAAGTTGTAGAAGAGATTCTTCTACATCATTCTGACTTAAAGCCTGCAATTCATGAGTAATGCACGGTCCTCACATTCTAATGATACCTTCATCTAATTTACATGTAGTTACAAAAGTAGAATTAACTTTTTGTATGTCATCTGATGCACTGTCACACCAGCCAACAATGAATCGCTCTCATCCTTCACAGCTCACAGGTGTTTTTAAAATCGGGACATGACACAGAGATCCAATTACAGTATATTAGTTTTCACAACTCCTTCCATTATTTAACTCGCTTTTATTTGATGTCATTTTATGTTCATTTGTTATAGTCAATCTAAAACGACACAGAGTGATTGCCAAGTCCAACTTTTGTGGAAGATCTTAACTTTTTAAGATTTTAATTGTTGGATATAGCATGAGTAAACAGGCAAGTTGTGCGAGTCTAACATTCATTTGTGTTCACGGTAATCCTGCCCAAATGGTGCGACATCTTTCAAGAGAAAGGGGACGTGCTAGCAGGCAGATCACTCAGGCCCTTTCCTCAGTTTGGTTTCAAAAGGTGCGTTCCTGGTTTACATCTACATACAGACAGTAATGTCAGAAGAGTAAAGCCCTCTGCATATACAATGTACCAAGACACATAAACACCATTTTAATGTGATATAAACCTGTAAGTGAACAGAAAATAAATGTCCATATCTGGTCCCTGTATTTCTGCAGATGATTTGAAAAAAAAGTTGGATTTGGCTATTCATGTACATCACAGGATATGGATGAGAGGCGGTGGTCTAGCCATCTATATCCCAGCTGAAGAGGTGATGCTTCACCAGCATGTCCTGAACTCCCTCCTTAAGAGGTTTTTGCTCATTTTCCTGTAAATAAAAGATTTACAATAGAGTAAAATTAGTCATTTAGTTATGTCATTAAATGTGTGTATGGAAACCATCTTTAAAATCCCACCCGATAAAGCTGAAACATGTATGGAGAGAGTAGTGTTCAAGAGTTGAATTAGCATTTTACAAACAGGCTGCTGAACCAGTCGTTTAGATTTAGGTTTGTTGACTGTGTTAATACCTCCAGCAGCTAATGCAAACACCACAGAGCAAAGTAAACATTCTCAGCACACTCCTGGTTGGCAGGCTAGTTACAAAGCAGCAGGCTAGCTAGTTACCAGGATTACCTAGAGGTCCCAACTAAAGAGGTGATGTTGGACCAAGACATCCACCACTTCAGATTTCAGAATGGAAGACTTCTGGAATAGCAGACAAACATGCAAACGCATGTTACGCCGTGTGGAAACTGTCTGTGTGCACTTGTGGGAGGGACGGCAGATTACATCTGATAAATTGAATTAATATAAATTAATCTCACCTCTTTTTTGGTAGGCAGCTCACAATCTTGGGAGAGACTGAAGGCAAACTTTGAGAGAACTCTGAAAGTACAAAACACAAACTCAATTCAGAACAGAGTTTTTGTGGGTTAACTACTCTATATAGTAGAAGTACTGTATATATAATGACTATAAGGGCAGTCCTGGACTATAACCAATTAAGCTAAACTTGTGCAATCTGTTTAGGACTGTGACCAGATTTCCAAAACATCATCTATAGCCTTGTATTTTCTTTACTCCTTGTGCTCTTACATTTTTGAGTATGGGGCTCTTAGTCTCACCTGAGTTCACACTTTATCTGGACCCAGCCAGGACTGCGCAGGAAAGACCAGGGATGGTACCATTTCTCCACGGCACTCATACAGGAACACAGTACCTCCAACCACAGGTGGAGCACCTGCTCACTAGATTAACACATACACACGCACAACTCATTAAGAAAACTAAGAACTAATTAAGAAAACACACACCATATGCTTGTAATATGAATCAAACACACACAAAAAGACTATTTATGACAATAGGACAACAAAAGACTTACTTTAACCCCACACAAAGGAGAGAGCGGAACTTGACATCCATTTGAACATGTACAGCATCATGGCTCATGTTGACAGACTGCACTGCCTAAGATGAAAGATAAAGGACGTTCAAACCAGCACAAAAAGCTTTAACAAGTTTTGCCATTTTATGATTTGTGTTTCTCTGCCGAGTGATGACTGGTAAAATTGTTCAAACTCACTCTGTAAAGCAGCTCTTCAGGTGTGAGCACTTTTCCATCTTCATCTAACCTAAAGAAACAAAACCAGCTTTAAAATCAACAAAGTCATGTGATTTACTTACTTCATGAACCTGTACCAATATTACCTGTAGGTCTTACACAGCACCAGTCTGGAGTATACAGAGTTAAAGTCCCTCTCCACTTCTCTGCTGGCCGCCTGTCATCAACACACACAACTACCTTTCAAACACTACCAAGCATATGTTCAAAATAGGAAAACAACCTGATATAAAATGTATTCTATCACCAAGTAGTACTAGGAGTATATTATATTATATATTGTAGTTTAGCATTGTGAGTATGAAGTAGCTGGTGGTCACAGATACCTCTTCAATGAAGAGCCAAGGATGACACGGTCCACCCAATATGGAGGGCTTCTTCAGGCCGTGCTGAAAAATAGCCTTGAGTGCAGGACACAATGTCCCTCGAACCAAGTCATTCACTGCCTCGGTTACAGTGTCATCTCCTGCCAGTGAATACTGAAAGACATGAACATCAACATCCATCAGAAAGACAGAGAAACAGTTAGTCCCGGTCTCAGAGTCTGACATTGTCAAAGATCGTTGAAGAGAAAGAATTTACAGATCTTTTTAATGATTTACGCTTTCTTTGGATGAATTCATGACTGGACCTTAAAAACGACTTCTGTGTACATAAACTGCACATACCTCTTTACTTCTTTCATCCAGGACTTCAACAAATTTAGCAGGAAACCAACCTAAGATATAAGGGTGGTGGAAAATACAGATCAGTTTAATTTACCCATTAATATTAATCTGAGGGAAATTAAGTTGTGACCGGTTTAATGGTTTTAACAGTATCTCAGCTCACCTCTCAGACCGTTCAGGTCTCCCACCCAGCAGTGCTCATCTTTCTGTGAGATTATCTAAAGATGGACCGAGAAATAAACACATTAGGAATAATTCATTATTAGTTAACATGTGCAAATGAGAGAAACCGCAGATGCCTACTGTGATGATGTCATTCTTCCGGAACCCCAGTTCATCATCATCATGCCGTTCAAAGTCCAATAAGGCTTTGGCTCGTCTCCGTCGATTCCGAGAAACAACCAGGAAGTTCTCGTGATCCCTTTGATGACTCTCCATAGAGTAGTCAGGTGTCAAATCCTAAAAGAGGGAGAAATAAGAACAAATGAGTAAGACAGATATCAACGTTAACGATAATGTTTACATTTAATGTGGCTCACAAAATAGCAGATCTATGTGAAAGAGCATCAGAGCTGGACAGAAAAGGGCTTTTTAATCTAAATGATAATACTGGAGTGACTCATTTTAGCCGAATACAATAATACACCTTCTTTATATTTAGCCGCTTAATAACCAAAGACTCTGCATAATACATATTCGGGGAATGGGAGCATGTTGCCAATATTCTGTTCCATTTGCCCAATTCATGCAGTTCAACAAAACTCTGAGTCATCAGGTTAGCTTACTGCAGATGTACATGACTCACAGTGTTGTGGTTCAGCGCTCCATAACTAATTGAATTGGCTTTTGGCAGACACTTTTATTCAAAGAGATCTACAGTGCATCCAAAGTATACTTTTTATGTCAATTTGTAAGATCTTTGGGAACCCATAACCATGGCGTTGCTAGCAAAATGATCTACTGTTTGAGCTACAGGCACTCATCATTAAAGTGAGTGACTGCTGTAATCTTACAGTGCTGCAATTGCGTGGGTCCAGGCAGTGAAAATGTTCAGCTGTGTGGCCGATAGCTTCCCTCAGCACTGCCACCAGCTCTGTCTGCTTAATGTTTTTGGCCTTCAGTGCCTCAACTTCATCCTCCCCGAACAGAAGCGAGCTCAGGGTGGACTTCCTGCGCAGGCTCTGTCTGCGGACCACCTGCAAAATTACACACAAGGTTGACTCATTTGAGAGAAGCACTTAATCACTGCCTCTTATAACGTTCTTAGTCTGTTAAAGACTTTTAAGATGGCTCAACCAATCCGAATGTAGACTCAATAAGTTTGACGGTTTTAGCAATAAAGAGCTGAAATATAAATAAGTGATAACGCAACTGGAGAAACAAAGGTATGTGTATTGTTGGTGTAGATGATGCTGACCTTGTTGAGGTTTGTGTTGAGAGAGTGGGAGTTGTTGGTGTTGAGCTGGGCCTGCTCTGCCAGAATATAAGCTTGATGTTTATGTCTGTGTGCATCCAGGCTTTCCTGAGACAGAGACCCTGCCAGACGCACGGCTTCTCCCAGCACTGCCGCCCCATCCTCTAACTGACTGGGCAAATCTGACAGCGTGTTAAAGATGGACGCCGAGTTCTCAGAGGACACAAGCTCGTCTTCCTTTACAGTACAAAAGGAAATGTTTATCGCATATGAAATATTATTATTTGCATCTCTTGAAGCTAATGGATTTTATTCATTTAAGCACCATCAAATAGAATCAAAGCAAAGTGTTACCTTGACCTTCAGCATTCCCAGTGTAACCTGAAACAGCACTATAGAGGCCTCATAGAAGAGCAGGTCCCAGATTCGCAGCAAGATACGGATGTCCACCACACTTGCGAACGCAGTGAGGAACCAGTGCAGCGTGATTAAAGACAGCTCTGAAAAAACGGCAACAAGCAAGGATATCAAGATATAACAAGATTTTATAAATTATATGATGTCTACAGCTGCAAGGCGGCTTGTTACTTACCGATGTCATGCTCCTGCAGCAGCTGGTCCAGACGAGGCAGATACTGAACTATGAGCTTTCTGAGCACCCGCTGGTCGGTCTGCACGCCCAGCAGAGTGGAGGAGAAGTACGAAGGAGGCAGGAGGTCTTCTATCAAAGCACACATCATCCACAGAGCATCCTCCTCCTCTAGGAACAGCAGCAGACACGAGACCACCTGCATCAGAGAAACAACACACGTCTGAGAGGACGCTACCCGGTCAACCTCTGACTGCAGTGAGTGTGAGAAATTCACCACTCACCATGCCTGTGCCCTGGCAGTAGCCAATGTCTGGATAAAGCCACGCCAGCCCTTTCAGGACCCGCCTGAGCTTGGGCACCCCCACACTAGACAAAGTGTTGAAACATGCATTAGTGGGCATCGTCCGCAAGAGATCTTTCTCTATCTGCAATGGAGATGGAGAGAGAGGTATAAAGGACTGTTAGATCATTGGAAGAGCAAGTCAGATGGATGGTCAATTCCTGTACATCTTATATCTACTTGTAAAAGTAAATGCATGAATAACAGTAAACTGCATACGCTTTAAAAACTAAGATTGATTACTTAATTTATTAAGTTAATATATAAAGTAGTATATTAAAGTATGAACAGTGAAAAGCATTGTATACTTATTGTGCATAAGTTAATGTTCCTGAATCAGATCTGTACCTGTTTGGCTGCTGTGGTGTCATCATTTGAGCTGTTTTTAACAATTTCTCTGTAGGAAATTTCAGACGTTCTTTTTTTCTGCAGGGCCCCAGACAAACGCATCCACAACTATGGGAACGCATGAAAGGGACAGCGTGAAAAGACAACATAAAAATGAACATCCGGCAAATATGCAGTTAAAAGATCACAGATTTGATTCACTCAACCTGTCGCCTTTATAATTAGCAATACAGCATAAGCATGATATTACCAAGACATCATGTCCTATTTCAGTGACACTACGAATCCCTCTAACAGGAACACGGTTGCCATGGGTACATTAATTCAGCAGATTAGCTGCCTGATGGTTTGTTAAGGCTAAAGTATAGTTCCCCTTTTTACACGTATGAGAGAGATGCAAATTCCGTCATCAGAGTAGAACGTGCATACTGTACGGGAATCGCCCGAATTTTGTACCCCACATACAAGGTATGCGCAGGTCGTGCATGCGCGTTCCATTTCTTGCAGTAATTTGTTTAACCACCAGGTGGCTACAGTGTCCTGGGAGCATCATTCAAAGAAAAAATAAGTACGCCATAGCATGTACACAACAAAAATAATCTGTGTCTCCTTTCGGAAGGCTGGTCCTCCGGAGGTCTCCGAGGACACATGAGGTGTATCCTTCAATGCTAGAGACACCCCACAATTCTTTGCGTCGGCCGACGTCTGATATTTGAATAATGCCAACATCTGCACATTCAACCAAATATGTGGTGTGTAAATGTTAACCATTTGTGTAAGATTGGTTAATCTTAGCAGGCATATATAGTAAATAGGTTTACAAGAGTTTAGTGATTTTTAATCGTTTTAAATTCGTTTTGCCATTGTTTAGGGTAGAAAGTAACCAGCTTTTTACCTCTTAAATCATGTAGAAATCATTTTAATTAACTTGACAGGTGTGCCAGTGCAATGTGTGTCATAGCAACGTGGTACATCCGGTTTCCTTTTCTGCCTTTTCTCGTTCAATTCTAAGGTAAGAATCCTCTGTATACCACATCCTTTAGAGGATGATACCTCCGGAGGACACAATTATGCAGGCTTACAAACGAGACAAAGCTATGGTCTTAAACATACTGTGGTGTGGTTTGGCTTGTGCGATAGTCGGTGTGACTGGTGACATGAACAAGAACATATAAGAATATGTAAGCACTGTTATAAAGAGCCATTATCAAGTTTTAATTTTATTTTTGTTCTAATTTTCAAAAGCCAGTGCTTTGCCATTGATTTAACATAAACGTTAGGCTTATTGCTGACCTGTGGTCTCATGCTGTGCGGTATCCCCCCCAGCACGAGAGTCCGAAGACGGTCTGACCGGGGCAAGGTAGGAGAAATCTTGTCCCACGTCAGGTCTCCTACAGTGTGGTTGTGTGTGAACTCCAGGTGGGCCTGCCAGCGAAGTCTTTGCTGGGGGTCTTCTCTCTGGGGGGATCCTTCGCCACGCAACCATTTTCGTGTCTCACCCCCATCTGACCAGCATACAAAAAACAATCGTTACAACTCTCATCAGGTAAAACAAAAATGTACCACTAGGCGTCAATATACCAACCTTCACTATCAATCCGGAACCCAAAATCATCGTACTGCAGTTCAGATTCCATGCTGGGGTCTTTCTGCAACATTAACAAGAGTGTCAAACTAAACCGCCTCCCAATGAAGATAAAACAATTACAAAATAGCTTTTATCAACACGTCTCAATCTAGCCAAAATGCCTTAAGTTACCTGATAATACTTCGCCAAGATCTCCTGAGGCCACATGCTTGGAGTGAGCGCCGAAAAAGGGCCCCCAGGGGCTGGAGTATAACTACCTATTGAACAAATAAAAGCACTTTACCTGATTTTGAAAATACATACAATTATCACGGGGAAGGGAAATATTCAAGTAAGGTAAAAGTTACTCACTTGACATGATTGTAGAGTTTGAACAATGTTTCTTTGGCATCTAAAAAGAGGAGACCGTTCAATCAGGTCGGGTCAGATTCCAAAGACCCTAAATAAGGAAAACCAAGTATGTCAGCACACTCCACATTGACCCACGATTCTTAGAAATGAGGTAATCAGCACAGACAAAAGACATATCCAATAACACGACTTCTTCAGTGAAATACAGCATGCTATGAGGAAGTGACTGAAAGCTTTGTGTTGTATGCACATTAATGCGATCCTTTTCATGCTCCACTTCTCAAAATCAACACAGATAATGAGTGAAATTTGACATCACATCCTGTTCTGATAAATAAATGATGCCGGAGGACAGACAACATACAGACTTCTCTCTCCATAGCACTGACATCAGCTAATAAAAGAGAGTCTTTGTTTCTCAGCCGAACTCATGACCAAATCCATTAGGGGTGTGAGGGGAGATTATAGGGCCACCCACATGAAACGAATGGAAGCAAAACTGATTCGGGTTCTTATCCTTGGAATCTCACCTAATCTATATTCAGTGGATAGTTTGGTCTTTCCCAGATATTCCAGAGTCAGACTCTTCTGTGTTTTAGGAAGATTTGCAAAATGAATGACTGCTTAACTTGCTCGAGGCTTTTCAGACCATAAACTAATGCAGCATTCAATTCTCTCTTTCTGTAAAATAAATCTCTTCCTTGTTGAAAGAAAGCCAAAGTCTGTTGAGGAATAGAGTGAATGGCTGCTTGAATGCACTATAACAAAATGTTTCTTATCTCTGCCTGTGTGTGTGCGTTTAGCTGAAGGAGAGCAATGGAAAACCCTGATGTTATCTGGATGCGCATTATGCAAGTACAGGACCCTGGGTCCTTGTAGCACTTACTTATTCACGATATTATACAGAGACAGAGCACTCATTTGACCCATTAAAAAAGGGGTTGTGAGATTTTTCCAGGACTCTTTGCCTAAACCTGGCACAACAACATACTCTATTTAGCTTTATTCTGTTTCTGCAGCCTCAACCATTGTACCTTTGCCCCTAGTGAAATCTACAAAATCTCAATCCTCACAAAAAATCCAAATCAATATGGGCAGAAGGGCAGGGCGATGTGTTTAAAAACATATATTGATATCGACTTTAAAATCATCGCAATATCTGATAATATCGAGTGTGTTTGACTTCATGCAATGTTGCGCAGACTATCAATCTGCAGACACGGACCGGGAGGGAATTCGTTCCGGACCCCTTTAGGTGCCTAACAAACACAAACATGCGTGCTCATACACACAGGCGTGCCACGTGCACAATCCAGTGTTTCAGTGAATTCTTTCATCAGGTAAACCACGTAGATAAACCATAGTTTTGATGCAGTAGGAAAATGCTGCATGTGTACTGAAATTTCATCCTACCTGTCAGATTATCCTGCGCACATTAATGTTACATGTTTTTGCGCTACAAAATCATCCTACCTGTTTATTTTATACTGCTATGGGAATATGACAGTGTCAAAATCATTCTTTATATTATTTAATACCTATAGAACAATTTGATTTGGTGTTGCGTTGTAAATTAATCCTATATGTTTCTTTTATGATTGTAGGATAATCTGACAGGGTATTTACACGGTACATTTATTTTATGTGTTTATTTTAAAATGGTAGTGACCGAACAAAACACCATTTCCAAAATTCTGTCACTGTTACTGACTGATTGTGCATATGAACATTAACTTTCAAGCTAAAGCATATATACGATAAAATCGTCACAACGGCACCCTTAGTGGGAAGACGAATTTCATTTGGCCAAAAACTTGTCATAATAGCTTGATTTTCATCTAAATGTGTATCCCTTTAAGGAAGAAATGGGTAAGAGCTGAGACCTGTGGTGTTGCCCTGAATCATGTGGGCCTGTTCTCCACAAAAGTTGTCAAATTTAGCCTAGAAAGAATCACAGATTCACATGACAGTGGTTCTATAAACATACAGCAGCCTAATGCCATTGACAATTTAATAAACACTAAAACCGACTACAAACACAAAATCTGTTAGAACTACAGTATGAAATGGACACAGATCCATGCATAGCAAACACATCCCCCTCCAGTGTGCTCACTCAGGCTTTATTAGAGGATAGTCATGACTACAGAGCAGACTCCTTTCCATCATCTGCTTGGTCCCTGCAGGAGTCTCCACCATAAACAAACACTCACTAACAGTGACGCTCCGCCACACTCCACCAAGGCCACAAACACTACCGCTGGTGTCATCTCTATGGCAACAGACCCAACAGCAACCAAAAAGACAAGTCAGACCAGCTGGAGGCATCACATTAGTGTGTGTTGACTGTAGAGTGAAAATTGCAATTCAAATTTGTCCTATAAACACAAGTTTTGGGATATATGTCCTACTGTTGGATCGGCGGATTACCATAGTGCAACAATACAAATAACAACTGCACTTGCTTCTACTTTGTTATAGAGAAAAATGGCTTTAAAATGCAAAATTGCAGGTTTGGAGGATCAGCAGGTGTGATCAGAAGTGCACAGCTGTGATTGAGAGAAATGCCTGCCAACTAAAGGCCATTCATGCCATGAGAGGAGCGAAGAGGCACGTGGCATCTCTCTGACGACAGCGAGAACAGGGGGGGTTGCGTGCTACATGACTCACTGTGTATTGTGACTAGAAGCTGGAGGAAGGAAAACTGTAGGTGGGGCTGATGAGAGGCAGTCAGATCTTTAGTGTTGGCCTTTAACTTGCGCTCAACTCTGAGCTCAGAGGCCAAAACTGAGGCCCACCAGCTGTGTGAGCATCACATCTACCAGCGTGTCCTGCCTGGTATTTTCTGCAGGATCTGTTGACCTGCCCTGTGCCCTTGTTAAGAAGGGCGTAAACCACTTAAACAAACAGGACCAAACCTTACATCCACAGTATACTGTACGCATGTCAGGGGAGTGCCAGGACAAGATCAAGAAATCTGTGTTATTGCCCAGTTGTTTTGGTTCAGTAAAATGATTCAAGCACAGTACATTCAAAGTGTACAGCTACTTAAAGCATCGGTTTGCATTTCACCATTCAGAGAGAACAGCATACACACAAGCAGGTAGACTTTTGACTAAACAAACAAGCGTGTGGGGAAAACACACTGGTGTAACAATGGCACGTGACACTTCCCATTCACAAATATAGACAAGAGAAACGTCCCATACATCATCTCAGCATAACCGTCCTTTTATTCAGAGAAACAGTAAAAAAAGGCGAAGAATCAATGACAGCACGACAGTCAGGAGTCACGACACATACCATATGTCACCTAACAAAGGTACTGCTGCAGTGTACAACGCACCGGCATTAGTAACAGTTTATATGGCATCAAAACACATAAAACTAACCACTAGGACATTCAAAGACATAATCTACACGTGCAATAATTTGTTTTCATAAAGTAACGTTACACCGTAACAAAAAAAAACAGGTATTTTCAAGCAAACCTCTACGTGCGAGATGAAACAAGAAGATTCGTTATGTTTCTTACTTAATGTGACGACATTACAGTTACATATGACGTAACGTTTAAGTGCAACGTTGCTCTCAATATGAATATATTCAGCTCAATACTCTAAATAGGTGCAAACAACCACAAAATAGACATTTAAATGTGTGATGCTTTCTTAATTGATACCAAACAGCTAAGAGACGTAAAAAAAACGCTAAGAGACGTAAAAAAAGCGTGTTTTAGCTGGGAGACAAATACTTGCGGGCTAACGTTACTTTAAAGCTATCCAAACATCATTAATCAATGCACTTGCCGCTATGATTAGCAACCGAGCTAGCGAAACAAAAAATGTCTTGTCTTCTTACCCTATGTCATGTTGAATCTCATCCAAGAACAGCTGCATCGCGTGATGAAATTACGTAAATACCGCCGCAGTGTTTTTGGGTATGAGACGTGTTACTCAGATGGTGGACAGTTAACTGCATTGACCGACTGTTTTACGTCATACACCTGCTCGTGTCGCGCACAGAAAAATAATATCCTTCCGCCAGAAGCGATTTCCAAGAACTAGTGACCATCCTGTAAACGCAATGGCTGCACTGCTTGCTTGCCTCCATTCACATTTAAATAAGACAATTCAAGCCTACGATTGGATCATAATAGCTGTGGCAATTCTTTTAACTCTAAGTAGTGCTTTGCTTGACTTATCACGTTGTCAATGCAAGATCACAAATTGATTAACTCTGGACGGAGAAGAATATTGTGACGTTACAAAAAGGCGTGCAACTTTTTTGTCCTGTCAGTGTTCGCCATGATAATATATTATACAGATTATATATCTTCTTATTGTATTAATGTTACAATTATTTATGTATCAGCGGTATTTTGAACAACTGGAGAAAGCGAGACAGAGAACAGACATTACATGTCAACATCCACATGACATATTCATCCGCGTCTTGATCAAACTTCATGACGTTGCCTTAAAGCGCTGATTAATCCGTTTACGTGTACTGTAAAATGTATTTGATTGCTCCTCGTTTAAAAATGTTTTAAAGTGTGTACTTTGCTACCCATAAAAATATAGCAGCTCCATGTGCTGCCACAGGAGTGATTTAAACATCATTATTCAATTATAATTATTATTATATTGTTACATGTTAATGTAAGTAATGATTGCTGGACATAGAAGAAGCTTAACATATACAAACAAATATTTATTTATAGAATTTTTTTTATAATTTTGTGTGTTTCATACAGGAGAAACAACAGAAGTTCTACCAAATTCAGGTGGCATTGCTAATAGTCACCACAAGGTGTCAGAATATTGCAAATAATTAAAACAACAAACAAACATAGAATTCACTAAGACACCAAGTAAAAACAGAAATGAGATTTATAGGAGTCCTATATACTTTCCATAATAGTTGTTATCCTTATAGTGAGTTTTTCTCACTACAGTTCCTTTTTTTCACTCACATGGCTTTGTAAAGTAGTTTTTGCACAGATATACAGAAAATTGCTTCAGTACAAATAACATTTGAATGGAAATTGTTTCTGTTCAGATTTATACATCCAATATTACTCTTATTTAGCCAATTTTGTTTAATAAGTGCGCTTTAAAATAGGCCACTTATTATTTATGTTACGCAACCTAAATGTTACCTAAATTATAAATATTTATTTAAGAAGGGGGCATTGTAAAGTTGGAAATCCACTGCTCTAACCTATCTCTGGCAAAACTTTCACACTCTTTCATGCCATAGTGACATGTCAAAAAGGAGGAGCAAGTTAAGTTAACGCGAGTCGACAGGTTAGTTCATATATAAAATATTAAAGATCAAATTTATATTCAAATTATAATATTTTTGTAATACACAAATTTGGCTCCTACAGCACTCTTAAACACTCTTAAGTAACCAAGTAACCAAGCATTACTCAGCAGAAAAAGTTTCAGAGATATTTTGCTGTAATAAGAAAAACTTTCTACATGAGAAACTTTTAAAGCCCTTCACAGATTGAACTTCCTTGGAAGAGTGGCTGGAGGGAAACCACTTCATCTGAGGATTGCCAGAAGCTGTGTGGTGACCTGGAAGCGTACGGATGAAAATTGCGGTCTGATGAGACCACAGCTAAGGGTAATACCATTGTTGGCAAAATGGAAAAAGTCCACGTCCTGAGGAAACATTATTTTGGAAAGTAAGCAAGTCTGGTTTTCAAAGCCTTCGTTAAAAACAAAATTTATATTCCACAACAACTGTAAAATTTGAAGCATGTTTATAAAATTCAAAGATTCAGACATACTGTCTTAAACAGTCACCACGTTTTATTGTGGTCTGTGAAAAATCATTTAAAGATGTAATTTCATCAGTATTCATTAAATTTAAAGTGTGCTTGCAGGTTAGAGGCTGGTAGGCATGGTAACAGGACTTGCGTAACCTGCATGTTTTTGTCTAATGTGTATGTGTCTCTGTTGTTCCTGCATTCTCAAGATAAAACCCTTTTAATAGCAGCTAATCATCAAACACATAGTGCATCTGTATTGCTCAAGACTCTTGAGTCAGCAACAACAGCAGCATACTTGGAATCCTAACACATTTTCCATTTATAGACAGTATGCCTGTATTAACATCAATCCACTATCTATGTTAGGGGCCAGTGATGTTAGGGGTGGGCCTTCTTTATTGCTTTTTTCTAGTAATCTTTCGATTCACAACATACAAATTTATACAAATAAGCCACCAGGTTGGACAATATTCTATACTTAATTGTGTGTCTTTGACCATTATTAAAAACACAGACCAATCCAACACTCTTCTCTGCCTTTGTGTAATACTGTACCCTCTTCCCTTTATTTCCTTCTCACAAAAAAGAGAATTCTGCAATTCTTTTCTTGCCCTGATGTCATTCGTTAAAGAACACAAAAAGTTATATTTGTAATGTCATTGGCCTATTCTTTTCCATATAATAAAAGTGAATGGGGACTGGGGATGACAGGCTCCAAAATTACAAAAAACACCATCATTAAAGTGATTATTTACTCAACCTCTTGTCATTCCAAACCTGCATGAAACTAAACAAGATATTTTGAAGCGTGTATGGGTACCCAACAGTGGCAGCACCCAGTCACTTCTGTTGTATTGACACAAATCCAATTCAAGTGAACGGGTGCCGTCGTTGTTCGGTTATCAACATTCTTCAAAATATTGCCGTTTGTGTTCTGTAACTTAATGTAACAAATGAAACCATAATATCAACCTTTAAAACGTGATTAATTTGGATTAAGAAAAGTTGTAACACACAACTCAATTTATTGTATTATACAAGTTGTATCAACTTATTGTATCATATTTTTATGCTGTTTTCATAATTTGTGTTTAATCAAAGAAAGTGAGTCATAGATTTGGAATGACTTGAAAATTACTCAGTGAAAAATTACTTTCTTATCTCTGGCTGCTCCTGGCTCATCATTGTGTTGGATATGCACTAGTGGGTGAGACAGCTGCAGTCCCTGTGACGTCAGCACAAAGAGTTGGAGAGTGAGAGAGAGATGGCAGGTGATTTAAAGAGAGACTCCACACATTTTTCTTTCTTTCATGTGGCTGTTGAATCGATGATATTAGACCATGTGGACGTGAGATGGCTACGGGATCGGGATGTGATATTGACCCAGACAGCAGTGTTAATATTAATGGGATGTAATTCAGCAGGCTATGCCCAGAGAGATGGAGGAGTGGAGGAGAGGGCTGGAGGGGAGAGAGAGAGGTATTGTGAACATCAATAAATTCTGGTCCTCATTTGCTCAGCAATTTCACTGCAGTAATGTTGCCTCTCCTCCAACTCAACAGATGGCACTGTTGCATTCCACAATGAGTGTGTGTATTACTCTTACTGTATGTGCTCTTAGGAGTATGCAAATTTAATTTATTGTGCTTGTACCTTGCAATATGAACCGATTCATTATTCAAACATTGGCACATGATGTATAAATATTACATCATATTTTAAGACGTTTATGTCACTATGTCGTAGTTGTTTTGATGATGAGCACTTTGTGCGGAAGTTTAGCCTCTTGGTGTATTCTATATAATTGAACGAATAGCTTAATTGTTCCTCTTTTTTTGTTTGTCGCTTTGGATTAAAGCATTTGCTACATGTCTAAACGTAATTTTCATTGATCTGAGAGAGTGTAAGCAAATTTCTTGTTTTGGCCAAAGCGGGTTCGAATATGAGCTCTATCAATTTGTAGCCACTTCAATATCGTAAACTAGTCAAATGGAGCTTGATATGAGCGAAGTTATTACCTGTGAGATATGACTGTTTTTAGAAACAGCATTGCATCATCTGGGCTCCAAGTTTGCAGTCTCTTGGGCTGAGAATCATTTCAGCAGACTTCTCAGATGGGCTTCAGTCACATTGATGGACTTGGAGAGAGAGTGTAACTTGCCAACAAGAGGCTCAGCTGTATGTGCTAAGATGACTGGTGACCCCGGTGTTGGGTTCACACTGCATTCTCTGAGACACCCAGGTGTTTTGCTTGTGGTGTATGTCCTGTGGGACCTAGTGGTCATCTTGTGCTGTAAGTACTGACAGACCCTGTGGCCCTTGTGGTGAGCATGGAGTGTTTGTGGTGAGGGGCCAGGGGCTTATTGTAATGATAAGGAAGTCAAGTAGGATCCAAATGCAAGCAGGTTTAATGTAAAAGTAACAGTAACATCTAGGGAAAACTAAGCCGAGACCAATGAACACATTCCCAAACTAAATCATTAAATAAAAGGGGTAAATAAAATGATGACAGAATTTTTGTTTTTGCATAAACTATCCATTTCAACAATAAAAATAAACGGTTCATAAAATAAAATGTATTACAGAACTGAAATAATTGCAAGATACAATGTAGTAGTCTATACAACCAGAGCACACGGATTATTGCATCATAGAATGCAATGTTTTTCATTTTTCCTTCTATATTGACAGTGATAGATTAACCTGCTTTAATATCAGTCATGATCTCCTTGTTTTATTTGATTAGAGCCAAAAGTTAAAATATTTGACCTCAAAAGGAACTGAAACTGAAACTGAAATAAAAACTAAACAGCACTTGCTAATTTTGACATGCGATGTGGTGAGGTCATGTGATAACAATAGCACAATAGGCACAATACAGTATCTGCATAGTCTCAGTAAGCAATACACCAGTTTTATTTTCTGAACAGAGCCTCTGTCTATTCAAATTTTCTTTCAAATACAAGCTATTAAAGAGCTACATGGATCTGATTTGCGTGCATGTCTCTGCACATACTAATCATTGCTATTCATTCTGACAATCAGGCTCAGGCAGTGAAAGAAAAATGCTTTGTACGATCTTTGAAAATAATGTGCATGCTTTTGACTGAGAATTGAATACAATGAATACATCCATTGAAATGTGCCGATTACATTACATTACAGATTTCACAATCTCCCCCTGCTGTCTTATGGGCGTGCATTTGTGTTATGGCTTAAACAACATTATGGGGAATGTCCTCACAATGCAGGAAAAACATATTCTAGCTAGCTAAAAAAATGAAAGTCCATCAGGAATTTTCATATTAGTCAGACTAGTGGATCTAAATTTTGCCGAGAAGCTAGTTGTGTTGGTTAAAGCCAAAAATGAAAATTCTGTCTTTGGCAGTGGTGCAGTGACTTGCATTAGTTGTTTGTCTGTAATAGAAGTGAATGGACAACGCTATTGTTTGGTTACAAGCATTCTTCCAAATATCGTCTTTTGTGTTCTGCAGAGAAAGAAATTCATTCATTTTGCACCCATTGTTTTTGTTTCTCTTCTTCCACTCTCCCGTGTGCTGTCACTGTCAGCGACACGTGGTACTTTGTTTTCGCCCTGTCACCCCTCCGTCGTGCATGACATCAATCAACCTCACTTGAGGCGCTGCGCCTCATCTGCCCACACCTGCCACTCGGTTTCTCCCTCCTATTTAATCCTATTCCCGCCCTTCGTTCTGTGTGGGTTCGGTTTAAGCGATGTTTGTATTCTGCCTGGTTTCCTCTGGTTTAAACATCTCACACTCTGTCCAGTATTCAAAGGCGAGAATTTAGCATACTCGGCTTTGGACAATGTGGCTAGAAGGAGAGCGCCTGAGTCCCTTCTATCAGTATCTCTCCACACTGCCTTCACGACGGACGTTGGCGCAGGGAGCGCACGTTCTAATTTCAATTCTGACATTTCTACAGACCTGACATTCTGTTCAGCCGTGCTGTTTGTTTTTGACTTTGCTTTTGTTTGGTTCTGTTAATAAACTTTTTGCTTCTGAAAGCCCTTGCATCTGAGTCCTTCTGTCCCCTGACACAGAGAACTAGGCCAGTGGTCATATACTCTCTAGGTAAACAGTGTGGGCTATTACATCAGTGTATAAATTGAAGCTGCGGGTGATCTTCGTACTTGAACATCACATGAAGAAATATGATGGGCTTTGACAAGCCTTAATCCATCATCCTTCAGCAGATTACAGTTGTCCGTACTCCATCTGTCTGAGTGCGACACGCAAAGAATTGTCAAATAACAGTTTTCTCTTACTGCTCCGCGGGCATTTTTGCATGCAAAGCTGGATTTCTAGTCCTGAAGAAGCAGGTCAAGAGTTCAGTGACATTCCTGCATTCATAGTATACAAATCATACCCAAACTGATTCTACAATTTCATGCTATGAATCAGCTTTGGAATGATAATACTGGATGCTCACTGCTGGGTCAGACATGACAAGAGAAGTCTGACAATTGAAGCATGCAGTTTTGGAAAGACATGAATTTGATTTTATGATTGAAGACGAGACTACATTTTATGCGATGAACCCACAGCAAGTGTATTAAGTCTGGCACAGAACTGATCCTGGACCTGTTTGAGACAAGTGAGTAACGTGGCTGACACGACCAAATACAGATTGTATAAGAACTTCGAATCAATAGCTGGTGACAAATGAAGGAAGAATAGCTGAAGCATGGAGAGTGATGGTTTAGACAGTGGTGATTCTCTAGAGATAGACTTGATGAATGTATTTCCTCTGAATGAAAGACTTTGAAATATGAAGTTGTATACCATGTCATATTAAGAAAAGAGACAGAAATTCTCATCTCTGTCGTGAAGTATTTATTGTTGGCAGCGTGCCAGCTTGACTGAAATAAAGTAATTGAATGAATGGGACGCTGAATAGTTGTAGTTACCTGTGAAAAGACAGACCTCGAATGAAATGGATAAAACCATTCACAGCACACAAAAATGATGATAAGTAAATAATATATAGATAACAACTTAAAAAAGATCTTCAGTTGCAGCAACTTGGGATGAGATGGGAGGGAAACCAGTTAAGTTATAACACTGACAAGAGTTTGTAATGAAAACACCAATCAATACCATAACTAAAAGACAAGAAAAAACACTGATAAAAGATACATGTTTGACACTTCTAATAAATGTAACAGAGACAAACCAAATGAACAAAAAATAAGATTCTTTAAACGTGTTTTTACAAATGTACATAAGCAGAATAATTCATTCTGGACCCCTGAATTAATAAAAATGAATGAAAACGCATGATGTAATGGATGGCAACATAACTTTGAATAATTTAATGGTCCAGAGTCAATTATTTCTTATTTATAACCATAAATATATATATATATATATATATATACAGTATATTCGTCAAAGTGGCGCAACATATTTCTGAATCCATAGTCCCTAACAGTCATTTTTATCTATCTATAAAGGCATATTAACTCATAAATAAGAATAAAAATCCTTTGAATTTAGTAAATGAAATAAAAAGGAGAAATATTTGTCAATGAATGTCCTTCTCAGATCTGCGTGAACATCATTTCCAGTACCAGAAAAGGACCTGTTTTCATGCTTTCCTAGTCTAGACCTCCACAAATGAGACTTTCGAATAGTTTCTTGCTTTTTTCTAAACTGTCCTTCAGACTAAGGTAAACACTTCAGCATTTATTACTAGAAATACTGATCGAGAGGATAGACAATGAATAGCATTTCATAACGATCAAAGAGAACTTTGATTATGTGTCTTTTATCTGGATGCTGTCTCAGCGAATGACTAGAAAATGTAACAGACTTTCATGTGGTTAAACTACATGGCCATAACTGGCAATCATTATGCGGAACATTAAAGTTTAACATTAATAGAAAACAAAAGGAGGCATTATTTTGGAACAGAGCTTTATATCAAAGTCAAAAAGTCTGCTTTATTGTCAATTCTGCCAATTACTGTACGTACACACATGTAGAGGATTGAAATTGAATTCCTCTTAGACCCATGGTACATACAAATAAAACAACAAAAAATATATTTATAAAAAAATATATATACAAAATACAACTATAGCAGGGATATTGAAAAAGAGAAAAGAAGATGGGTAAAGGCAGATAGAGTCCAAACCAGTGAAACCAGTATACAACAGTGCAGATGTGAGGTGGTGCAAAGAGCTTATTAGTCTGTTTAAAGTGAGCAGGCTTTGTTTTAACCTTTCAGAAGAGGTAGTTAAAGAGGGGCATGCTGATGCTGAATGAGGTAGTGTATTTATATTTATATAACGTAAGAATAAAATGCCAGAGTACAGACGTCACAGGACGTCAGACATGTTGAGGACAGTGAAAATATGATGCGTCAGACAGGGTAAGGTAACAGCCTTTTCTTTCCTCACTTATATAACTGATCAATCTGATGTGCACAAAACAAAACAGAAAAAGCCAAATGTATCTATTTCTGCATTTAATACATCTTTAATTGACAGCAGAACTTTTTTCCAGCTTGCAGCATTGTCAGCGTCTGACTGCCATTATTGTCTAAAAATGGGCATTAATTAAGCCTTCCAATTCCATTTATTTTAGTCAACACTGACATCGCAGAGTCCTGATGATTTTTATGCAAATGCAGACGTCAATACTGAAACAAACACACATCGAGTGCACGCACAATCATAACTTTGTCCCCTCACACAGACACATGCATCTTGCTGCGATGTCTGTTTAGGTCCAGCATCCTGGCGTGTGATATAACACAGAGTTTGAAAGGCTGTGAAACTGTGAAAGACGCCTTTGCTGAGCCTGGGGTGTCATTAAAGTTTCCTTTCTGTCTTCCAGAGCCGACACTATTCAAAAGATAATCTGGGAATTATAAATTATTCACACGCTTCAATAATGTAATATCATAAAAAAGAAAGGACCCAAAAAGAAAGCAGATTTTCGTCAGTCTGCAGTACGCATGATGTTTGAGGTGATTGGCTGGTGGGACTTCAAGATGTAAAGTTAAGGTCCCCAAGAGGTACATGTTCACTATTTGTGAAAAATTCAAATTATTAAATGTTACATCCATACTTTTACTAGATATATACTGAGGTGTTACATAGTTACATAGTTTTTTTTTGTATTAATTTACTTCCCTTCACTGCCGCTATCATGGCATCGCTAGACGTCTTGCAAAGTATGGCATCCATGCCACAGTTCTCAGATTTCCAAAAGAGTAATATAATTATATTTAAGAGGCTATTCATAAACAAGCTATACTTTTGACTGAGTATGAAGCTGAAAGCTGAACATTTATCACCACCACATGCATTTTAATATATTAAAGAGCAAAATATACTTTTAATGAATACACATTAAAGGGTCTGTGCTTATCCATTATTTGTCATTTAAATACCAAATTTACACAGATGCTAAATTTAGAGCAACAAACTTTCACACACATCAGCTAACAATTAAAACACTTTCATTAACTCCGCACTAGCATAATGCTAGGCATTACGTTTTATAGACGTCCCATTTACAACAACTGCAAAAATGTCCTTCCCATCAATCCTCATCAGAACCTCCTTAATGATCCGCTTTCTAATTCTTCATAAATCCAGCATGGCAAAATATCTGTTTATGAAATGTTTGTCCACATAGAGACAATTAATGACTTGGCAGAAGGTAGTATTGTGATAAACGAGACACCATTCTGGCCCATTAGAACAGTTTCATTGTCTATTGAGGAAATGCTTTTAAGTTTTCTAAATGTAAAATGCTCAGCAGCTT
Source organism: Triplophysa tibetana (assembly GCA_008369825.1). NCBI lineage: Eukaryota > Metazoa > Chordata > Actinopteri > Cypriniformes > Nemacheilidae > Triplophysa > Triplophysa tibetana. The sequence continues at coordinate 12,660,731 of CM017913.1, read as the reverse complement.
ATGTCTACGTCTCCTCCCTGCACGAAGTGATAATGAAAGATTATAATGAGTTTGACACGTCTTTTGATGTGTTCTTCGAATCTTAAATGAAATGCCCAAGGACTTTCACAGTCAAAAATGACGGTGGCCCCTCTTTACTAAATTTAAAGTGTATTATACTTCAAAAAAGTCATTAATCTTTCTCTGCTCTAGGTTTCGCAACAATATGCTGCATCAGGCCCTATATGATGTTAATCTGAACACTGTGTATTTAAATGCAAATGTATTGAAAGGGATATATATTCATCTCAATCTGTTTCTTGGAGCATCACGTACACCTGCTGTCTCCAGCCTTTATATTCTGAATAATCAGCACAAAATATCACACCAAGAATACAAAGAATATATTCAAGAGCGCTATGGGGCAAAACCCAAAAGTATTGCATACTATTATTATGCTGAGTGTTTATTCTGCCACAGTTTCTAAAGTGCTTATGTGGTTGCTAGGGTGTCAATTGAAATAATGAATGTTACCAATTTTATCGCCTGCCAGGCAAAAAAACGAATTGTAAAAGTGATACTTGCCTTAGCAAAAAAAAAAAACACATGTGAAAGGATAACCGGGGAATTCCAACTAATATCTCATCATCATCTGTTTAGCAACGATGTTCTTTGAGACACAAAACACGTTCATATTCAATCGTCACAGGAAAACTGTAATTAGATCATTAAATAATTCACAGCAGTATTATGAATACTGATGGGACAGTATTATTATTATTCTCATTAGAACAGCATTGCTGAGAGTAGCTGTTGTATGCTGTATACACACATCTGCTACACTGCAATAATGGGGGCAAGAATATTCATGCCATCCCTTCTGTCAGCCCTGACATTTTAACACTTAGCAGTTGGAACACAATTCTTTTAGCCTAAGGCAACACAAAAGAAGCAATTTAGAATTTCAAACAAAAAGAAAAAGGATACTCTTATAATCTACTAATTTCCTTCTTGGAAGTACATTGTGGCTATCCTTCCAAAACCTTGTATCTCCAAATTTCCAGATTTTTCTTGTTTGTCATAAGTCATTATTATTAGTCAACCAGTTTGTCACTGGGATTTGGAAATATCTAGGCTAACTAATAAAAATACTCATAACAACCATTGGTTTTGAAGCTTGACCCTATTTGGGTTTGATTATTTTACAACATTGCACATTTCATAACTCAAAATTACTGTTGATCAAGCCGTGACAATTTTAGAAGCCTGCTCAATGCCAGAACTCACTCTCACGTGTTTTCAAACAGAAACCTACATCTCCATAGTCCACTTTCTTTTGTGCTTCTGAAGACAGTAAAGTTTGAGCCAGTAATATTAAACATTTCATCATCCGCTTCGGTTCCATGAGCACCCAAGAGGTCTTGATGCTCTCAGATGTCTTAGTGAGAAGAGCAGTGCATGAAGTTACAGAGGGAATGATAAAGAAACATTGTACGTCTCTCTGGAGTATGTAATTATGAGTAATTATGAATAAAGAATTAGGTTCTCATAGTGTTGTTATCGGTGCTAGGAGTGGATGATAGAGAGCTCTTCGCTAAAAAGCTTTCATCACTTCTCCTGAGACTCCGCTGTCATGAGAAATGACCAGGGCTTTCATCAGTCTTTACGAACTGTACAGAACTTGGGCAGTTCTCTCTTTTATACGCCATGTGGTCGCCACTCTCTGCTCTGCATGGGTGGCTAGAAGTTTGAGAAGTATAGATTTATGCCTCGACTCAGGAGAGTTTGACCGTGTTTTGTGTGATCAACATATCACTTTCCACCGATTGTTTTATTTTAAACATCTAAAACAATACAAGGAATGTTATGGTATTGGATATGTTTCTTGGTAGGTTTGCACAATTTTTTAAAAGTAGTATTGTAGAAGCCTACCATTATGCGCATCAAGGTTAATTTGAGCACTTACAACGATTCAGTGAGTTTTTCCTCAAGACAACTGCTTCGTTCTTGAATAAATCAGGCGTTTAAAGAAATAACTTGAATAATTCACTGACTCACTAAAAAATGGCTGCCTATTGGAAGTTTTAGCTTTACATTTAAAGTAAGCCTAACATTTACTTCTATAAACTTTGCTTCATAAATGAAACAAGTTGCATGTTTGAATAAGTTATCACGTGAAAAATGTTTTAGTTTACTCTAGTAATCTTAGGGACGATTTGATTTGATTGATTTGATTTGATTTTGTGCCTAAAACTGCGCCGAAACGCCTTGAAAAATGTGAACGCTGCACCGTATGCAGGTCGCGATCGCGTCACTCCCTATTTCTGTCACCTGCCTTGTGTCTACATTAAAAAATACAAACTTGTGCCCGCAAAATATATTATAAGATAATACAGTTCGCTATAGTAAGTTCAAAATGACATTTTATTTATCTCCCATAGGAGAAATTTGTGTTAGGCAATCACAAGTAAACCTCAGTACATTGATTTTAAAAGTGTGAAGTTATACAAAAGTAACCTGGTATTAGATTAGATTAGATTAGATTCAACTTTATTGTCATTACACATATACAAGTACAGTGTAACGAAATGTAGTGCAGAGAATTAAAAAGAATGGCTGAAGAATTACCACATGATGCCATAACTTTACTGTCTTTTGATTCTGTGTATTCTAATATGTTCATTTATTCACTATTAATATACTGTAGTGAATGACATGAGTCAGGAAGCTATGTTGTTAAATTGCAACCCAAACTTTTTTACTCATTTGCTCTCACTCCCTGTGAACAGTCTGGCCCGTGTTTACCCGAGGGAACTAACAGCTCTGGAGTTGAACTTCCAGTGTGCAGGTAAGGTGGAGAGAACCTCCTCTTTCTCACTGCTCACCTTATGAACTCTGGCATGAGCCGAATACCAACAACCTTCTCAGAGCCAAGCAAAATATCACACTGCTCCTGGTGCATTTTTTTTTTAACCATGTGTTTAAATATAATTTTTTCTGCACTGTTCGTCTTGAATGGGAATGATTTTCAACATGATTCATTTTTCAGTTAGTAATTGGCTGGGCTCAAAATGGCATGATGTGTCATTGAATTAATGATACCCTTTGGTTATAATTATAAGTTGTAATTATATTGGTTATAATTACTTTCAATTGCAAACTGAAGATATTATCAGAGTACATCCTAACTTGGCAAGTCTAGACTATTTAAAATAGCAATAATGGTTCCTTTTCAAGACCTTTGGAGAAATAATGTTTTCATGGGGTCTGGTTTCTCTTTGCTGCAGGATTTCATAAATGAAGGTGGATTGTATAAGCAGTAATGAAGTCAGTTTCGTTGGCTCAGTTTTCATTTGCTGTTTAATCATTGACAGTCACTTTGTGTTTTTGTTTTAGTTTGACTTGGTTAAACACTTATTGAGACAGAAGGGTTTTATAGGCTTAAGTTACCTGGATTTCATTCAGGCTCTTTTCACCATGTATTTACTTTAAACTCCTAGAAGTAAGAAAAAACAACACATTGAGCATTAAGCCATCTGTAACCTGATTAAATTGATCCAAATTGACCCAACACAGTAAACACTGGGAATATGAAGTAAGTAAACATAAAGGCAAAGAGGATTGTGTACACGACTGATGCAAGAAGCAAAGTGAGTATAGCATACTGTTCTGGGGCTTTACGCATCACTTCAATACTGTAGTTATTTCAAACTTAATTCTTTCTTTCTTTTTTGTATATTGTTTTCTTATTATTCAGTGTCATCATATTTCATTCTAACTTGTCTTTGGGACTTTCACTTCTGAGAAAGCACTGGATGCCATTGAGATGGTAGCATGAGGAATAATACAGGACCCGTAAAGGGTAATTCAACCAAAAATGATAATTCTGTCATTATTTACTCACCCTCTAGTCTTTTCAAACCTGTATGATTTTCTTTCATCTGGAGAACACAAAAGAAGATATTTTGAAGAAAGTTTAAAACCCGATAGTGTCCCCATTGAATTTCTTTGTATGGACACAAAAGAGATATTTCTCAAAATAGCTTTTGTGTTCCACAGAAGAAATAATAATATTTCTCCCATGTTTTTTATTTTGGGGTGAATTATCCCTTTAAGGGTCAGAGAGAGACTGAGAGAGAATATGTAAGTGTTGTCTACATGGTTCTAATTTACAGTTCTGGGTTAAAAAGGTTAACATTTCTCGTGACAACACCTCTAAGCCCCGTTCCAGTATGAGAGGATGAGGGATTTTCTTTCAATGCAGTATGTAACAGACAGGGCTGAGTACAGTCGTCCTTCTCTCTTTCCTCAATTTAATCTTCTTTCCTCAACAGTCTACAGTGAGCTGGAAAAATGAAATATTTAGACGACTATTTCAACAGGTTAGTTAACACTAAAACATTTATGTCCTAATAAGCCAGGGCCTGAGGAAAGATAGAGGATCAAAATATAAAGGCCACATGGGAAGTAACGCTTGGGGTCAAATTTAAACTATAAAATAATATAAATAAATATTTTCTGTCAGATCTTTATACATTTCGAACGACACGTACAACAAAAACAACGTATAGGAGCCCGGGGCACAAGACGATGCGGGCTTAATTGTAACATGGATTTTTCGAGCAATTTGTGCTTTCGCTCTGATGACGATTATCTAGGATTTTTACAGAGATATTAGACAAAGAGTGTTTTGGAATGCAGTTTAAAAGTACATTTCTTCATAATTTTTTCTCGATTTCTCATTTGGCTGTAAGTCACCTAATCCAACCCAATACTGTTGTCACGGTTCTGCCTATCATTGTTGGCTAATTCTTGGTCTTGAGGCAGAACCAAAACAGAATTCCCTGTTTTATGTGGGGAGAGACGTTTTTGACCTTATGGCTTTCCATACTCTCCCCGGGTCTCGTCTGTGTTCCCACTCTTTCAGTCTCGTTAGCCTTCCCTTAGTGGTGATATGTGTCACCCGGTCCCTATTAATTATCCTGTGTTTGTTCCCCATAAAGAGTCCTCTTGTTTCTTTGTCCTGGGCTCGTGCATTGTACTTGTACCTGTTGGTCCATGCAGTTGTTTTGCTTTGTGCTGTGTTAGAGTCTGTTCCTGTTCCTGTGAATGCCTTGTTGCCATATGCTTGTGTAAGTGTCAGTTTAGTGTTTGTCTCAAGTGTTTTCTTTTCTTAGTTTAGTTGTAAGTCAGTGTCCTAGTCCTAGTTAATGTTTATATATTACCCTGTCTTGTTTTCCCCCTCCTGGGTTTTGTTTTGCCTTTTGTTGTAGTGTTCTTTGTTATTAAATACCCGTGTTTACCCCTACTATCTCGTCCTGCCTGTCTCTGCCTGCATATTGGGTTCCCATGCCATGTCTCCCCCTGAGTTTCCTGACCACTGTATCATATTAATCACTTAAACACAGCACACTATTGAAATATGTCAGCCAGTCCTAGCAACTGTTAACTAGACTTCGTAAAATGTGTTACAATGAATCCCAATGTATGAAAATTGTATAAAACAATGGGATGAAAACAATGTAAATTCAATTGATCAAAATCATAACTGAAATTACAATATTACAGAGAGGAATTGACAATTATTATTTTTTGTTATAATTCTGGATGACAGATCTGTGGATATCTGTCTATTTTAGTCAGACGTACAGACCTCGAGTTTATAGACGGAATAATGTTGAGGCTTTTGTGTGTAAAAATTTTTTTTAGCAGGTGTTACAACTAATGCTCTGTCGGTTACAATGAACCCCACCCATGGGTAAGTTGTAACGTATGCACTTCTCTCACTTTTTCTGTAATTGTACAAAAACAAACTTTAAAAGTTAATTTGTAGCAGAGACGTGTATGTTTCTTGTGTAAAATCGGATATCAAATATTTTTTGAGGGATTGAGCCATAACCAAAAAACATTATGTTCTACCCTACTCTCCCCTATTGCATCTTTTATACCACATTCTCTAATGTTTTGTAATGTATGTACAGTACAACCATTATACAGAGCAAGTCAATCTTAAGGGGAACCATTTTAATATACAAGATTACATGAATCTTGGCTCTATTCCTCAGATATATTCACATGTACATTTAATCAAATGTGTCATTAACAGTGGGTACTAAGCTGTACATTAAACCTGCCAATGTTTAACACAACAGTATTCAACACCCTAGAATAATATTATCATAAGTAGAAGTTCTTAGCTCCTTTCCATTAATTTCAATGCGTTTCTTTCTGTTCTTGAGCATGTAGTTATTGAAATAAATCGCCAGAGTAGAAGGTATGGAGCTACAGTATAGTGGGTGATTGTTAATACAACCCCCTGTTACTAATCCTCTTAAGCATCATAGGTTGGATTGTGATTACAATGATAGATCATAATAATATAGATAACAAGAGATTATGCATACAGTTCATAAAAAATTTAGTTCATAAACCAACTCTGAGAAAAACGAGCAGCTGCACTGTGAAATCAACTTCTCATTAGCAGGATGAAGGGACTCACTGCTGGCTATGTTCTGTTTTAACTCGCATTACAAGATTTTGAGAAAGACTCCCTCAATAATTGTGCAATTGAAGTCTTCGCTTTAGGCACCCACAGTGCTTTCAAACTATGTGGAACTAATATAAAATCAAATGAGGTGCAGGAGTGGAGTGTGTTTATGATTCATAATCCAGCCAGGGATTCAGCCCTTGTGAATATGTGTGGTAGGATCTTAAAGCCAGTTCTCAAGATTCAGTCAGCTAAAGGTCTGATGTCCCTCCCACTTAGAGAAGACTGACATACAAACCAATCAATCACAGTTTATTTTGGTTTTACGTGTCACGCTGAGGGACGTAGTCTACAAATTCACCATACATCACATTTATTGTACAAACAATATTGTGTAAATATATAGAGACTCTAAACACACAAAAGTATTTTTGCCAGCAAGATGTGTGAGTACTACTAAATTTTGCCTGCAATATATATCAAACGCTCTGAGAGTAAATGTAGTGGCTTACTCAGCAGGTAACACGTGGGTTTGGTGGGTGTCTCATGAAAAACCTGAGATGAGAGGTCCATTTATCGGGTTTTAATAACATTTACACCCGCTCATATAACGTCACTGATTTATGTGCAGAATTTCAAGCCGTTCAGCCTTCCTCTGAACCCAATCGATCAGCGATGCATGAAAATACACCAAGAGCCAAAGGGAGGTTTCATTTTAACTTTCTAAAGGATTCCCTTTCTGCATTTTATAGACATCTATGGCTACGTGTTATACACAACCTATTTTGGAGATGGTATGAAATGAAAGAAATATATTCTTAAAGAGCTGCAAGCATATGTTTTTTTAGGCCCTAATTTGTTTATGGAGTGTCCAACAACAGGTTTGTGTAAATACAATGTGTTTAAACACTATAATGTCATAATAATAGCTAGTTATTCGCACCTTACTTCTTGACTGACTTTCAAATGATTCGTTCCGCAATTCATCCGTCTATGGCCCGCCTACCCGCTAACCTTGTGTCATGTCACGTGATTAGTCAGATGGTGTAGTCTGTTGTTATTCGTCAAACGCGTTCATCATTTGTCGCAAATGGAACCCCACTACCATTATTACAGGATTACGATTTACATGTGGTTGGATGTATGTATATTATATGTGTAGCTAGAGATCGCGGCGATTTTACCAATTTGAGCCCGAGTCTGACGAGGAAGCATCAGAAGACGGTAATCCACAACAAACTCCACCACGACTGGAGCAGGATGTTTGTCAGTGGCAAGTGACAACTCTTGTCATAAAAACTCCCAGTCTGACAACATGCATGTTGTGCTTTTGCTCATCAATGAAATATATATATTTTTTTCTTAAAATACTGTTAATACGTTAGTAATACTATTATTTCGTCTTAACTGTGCGTTGTCATGGTATAGAGCATTTCAGAAAGTCGACCGTTATGAAAAATGATATATATGAAACCCAAATATATCTATATAGGTGCACGTGCGGCAAATGTGTCAAAATGCAAAGTTAATAGCAATATAAACAAACTGAAACACTCCAGAAATAAGCTGGTATTGCCCTCTCTTTCAAGGATCGTCGTTTCACATAAACTGCAGTGAACGCGCCAAGATTATTAAAACAATCTTCGGTGAAATGACGCGCGCACAGTTAAACCCTTGGGTTATACTCTTTTGGTATCGTTTGAAAAATTAATTATAACCATTTTTCCCTCAGACGTTCTTCCTTTGGTAGTTGAAATAAGACGGACTCAGTGTCACACCGTAGAACACAGGTTCTAGACATGATACACACGCATCACGAACGAGCGACAGTGTTTGGGGGAGGAGAAGTAAGTTTTCGTGTCAGTCTCCGCAAAACGTCGGCGGGGACTATGTATAGTGACTTAGATATGCGGGTCCACGTCTCGTTTGTGTGAATCAGAGTTGACTCCAATTTTTACAAGCAAATAACTTTGTTATTTATTCACCCTTCAACTAGGCAAACGGCTTACTTTCAAACACGGCAACATAACAGACTGCATGAAATGTCATTTTCATGATCTCATGCTCCTTACTCTTTAACTAAGTAATGTCATATTGGACAAAAATTCTGTCATCATTTACTCACCTTCGACTTGTTCCAAATCTGTATACATTTCTTTGTTCTGATGAACACTAGAGAAATATATTTGGAGGAATGCTTTAACCAGACAATTCTTGGACCCCATCGACTACCAAAGTAGGAAAATTTACTTAAACTCGGTTGAACACAAAAGCAGATATTTCGAATAATGTACAGGAAACAGTTCTGGAGCACTTTTGACTACTATTGCCATTTTTCCTACCATGGTAGTCAATGGGGTCCAAGAATTGTCGGGTTACAAGCATTCCTCCAAATCTCTTTTTTTGTGTTCAACCAAACAAAGACATTTATACAGATTTGGAACAACTAGAGAGTGTGTAATCCTTGACAGAATTTTCATTTTTGGGTGAACTTTCCCTTTAATTCTTTCAAACAGAAGGTTGGTTTTCCTTCCATTGCTTCCACAAGTTGCTCTTTGGAACATTTCCAGATCATGCTGTGATATAATGGATCAGGTTTTGCATAAACGTGTCCCTACCAGCTCGAGTGCATGCTGACATTATAGTAAAAATGAAAGTCTGAACATTAACAAACATTACTTATTGGCAATTTTTGCTCAAAACAGTATGGACATACAATAAAGTGGAGTTAGAGAACAAGTGCACATATCTCACCAAACGGATGTTTTCAATCAAAAGATCATTTTTATTGACATCATTATTCAAGAAGTCTGCGGTTTGCTATACTGTTTGGCCATGGGCAAATCGGTTGACCTCATGATGTGTATAAGCCGTCATTGTGCAACTAACTAAACCACTTGGCCTGTGAGACTGACCCTGTGCTCCTATTTAATATAAATACAGCTCTTTTTCCCATTATGTGTGTATGTTGACGCGTAAAACTTAACGACATCACTGACTTCACATGTTTTAATTGAGCAGTCACATCTGACTGTAAATAAACTAGCACAATCTGAGGCATATAGAAATTACATTTTCATAAATGTTTATTTGAGTGTACAGTGATAGTCGCCTAATTAGAATGTGTATGAAGTAAAAAAAACTATTTGCAAAAGGCAAGATAACACAGTACACTTTGTGAATGGGTGACAGACAAGTAACATAGTTGTAAAAGCAATGTTAGATAGTGGTCAAAAAACAACAACAGTTTAAAACAGTTGAAAAAACATAAAAGTGCACTTCACAGATGCGAAAGTGACATCCAGCGCACTGAGGTGTCCATTATTTCTGGCATCAATTTGTCATTTGATTTACAGGAAAGCCCAAAGTGTAACCAGAAAAAAACAAAAAAAACAATCCAAACTAATCTCTTCATGAGTGAAGTATTACCAGACGTCATGCAGTTTACTTATGAACACGTTTATTCAGCATCCATTAACTTACAGCGTACTTACTTATGAACACGTTTACTCAGCAATGAGAACAAGCATGAATCCGTCCATGCCTCCAAAATGGTGTGATGACAAGCTGTATTCAGAGTAATTGTAAGGTGTCACTGAGGTGTTGTTTTGCCCGCAGGAGTAAAAAGAACTGTTTGTAGAGCTCTAGGCTGCAAAGATGCGGATCACATGACACTTCAGCTTTACCTCAGGTCTCTTTTACCTTAGAACACTAAATAAATAATCTGGAAGGATGAATATTCAGTGAAATGTTGCTAATGGTACTATGGGGGACGTAATAAAATTAAGGTTAAAGGGCTGCACTTCATTATTCATGAAGTCTGCGGTTTGCTATACTGTTTGGCCATGGGCATATCTGTTGACCTCATGCTGTGTATAAGCCGTCATTGTGCAACTAAATAAAGCACTTGGCCTGTGAGACTGACCCTGTGCTCCTGAACATTCTCTCATAACAAATAAAACCTGCTATAGAGAAAAATATAGTAAGGCTCTAATATATGTCTCTGCCGTTTCATGACAAATTGATAGCCCATGTGTTGTTTTGAATTAAAGCATCTGTCAAATGCATTAGTACAGAAAGGTGATAATAAATACTTAACACACATTTTCAGAATCCCACACTTTTTCGATGGACTGAAATATTAAAGCAACTGATGAGGTCTTCCGTGGTCTTCAGCACCGGAGAACATTCACTTCACCTCCCGCCCTCCAGGGGTTTCCTCCATCTGTTTCAAAGGTTACAGCTTTAACAAGTCAACCATGAATCAGCTTCCCTCTGACTCTCAGTTTCTGAAACTGTATGGCATCTATGATTCAAAACGTCTCGCAGGTCTGATTACAGCTCAGTCACAAACTCAGTTAACTGTGTATGTAAACTGCAGTCATCGTTTTTTGGCCCCACACCTAGAATAGCTGTTACACTTAACAATACGGTTGTATTTTTTAACATTAATTAATACATGAACTAACAATTAACAATACTTCTACAGCATTTATTATTCATCTTAGTTTGTTATATACATTTTTGATATCAAATGTTGTGTCTGATAATACACCATGAACTAACCTAAAGTCAAATTCTACAGTATAATATATATCTATACTGTCTATATACAGTAGGCATGTTTATAAATAGAATCAAACACTATCTTTAAATGCACAAAGTTCACTTGCATCTACTGTTTTTCTTTCCCTCAGCTGAGATGTTGGTGCATGTCTCAGCTCTTCGTTAGCCTTGTGAGGTCTCTCTCATATGTCTGAATGATTTATCTTGGTAAGGACATTCATAGGCACAGCTGTATTAGTCCTTCATCAATCATGCCGTCTCACAACCTTTTAATTGTTTCATAATTGAATGGGCTTTGTGTGTTGATGACTTAATGTATCTCTGAAGAAATAAGCATGCTGTCTTTTTAGCAGTGTGAAGGAAGGATCCATTGACACTAATGGTCTCACTGTGGCTCATTTCTGCTGCCTGGGTCTTTCTGGTTGTTAAATGAGGTGCATTCTGTTCATTATACACTCGATTCCATTTGAATTCAGAAGTTACTATTCAATGAATGTCTTTTGCTGATTTTTCAGTTTTTTTGTAAAGAAAATTACAAAAAAATGGCATAATACTTTTGTGAGAATAATGATTTCTAGACCCTGTTTATCAATAATCTAGCAAAAAGATTGTAAAGCAATCAAAATAAATAAACAAAAACAAGAATCTATTGTAGAATACACTCTAAAAAATAATATTGTGAGTTTAGTGAATACCACAAAAATATATTAACGTAATAAAATCTTTTAAAATCATTAACTGATTTTTTAGTGGGACATATAAAAACGATTAAAAATCTAACAGTTAATTTCTTTAATCATATACACTCATCTAAAGGATTATTAGGAACACCTGTTCAATTTCTCATTAATTCAATTATGGTGGTGGTGTAATGGTGTGGGGGATGTTTTCTTGGCACACTTTAGGCCCCTTAGTGCCAATTGGGCATCGGCCTACCTGAGCATTGTTTCTGACCATGTCCATCCCTTTATGACCACCATGTACCCATCCTCTGACGGCTACTTCCAGCAGGATAATGCACCATGTCACAAAGCTCGCATCATTTCAAATTGTTTTCTTGAACATGACAATGAGTTCACTGTACTAAAATGGCCCCACAGTCACCAGATCGCAACCCAATAGAGCATCTTTGGGATGTGGTGGAACGGGAGCTTCGTGCATCCCACAAATCTCCATCAACTGGAAGATGCTATCCTATCAATATGGGCCAACATTTCTAAAGAATGCTTTCAGCACCTTGTTGAATCAATGGCACGAAGAGTTAAGGCAGTTCTGAAGGCGAAAGGGGGTCAAACACAGTATTAGTATGGTGTTCCTAATAATCCTTTAGGTTAGTGTATGTTTTCATATTGCCACATAAAATGACTACTACATCAGCAGCTTTTTTCATTACAAATTTATTGTAAATATAGAAATAGATATTTTGTACAGAATGTTGGTGAAGAAAATTTAGGATTTAATTATCAGCAAATTAAATGCAAGTAAACTACTTCACAGAGGCTTTTTTCTCACATCAATACAATTGTAGATCCATTCCATAGATTATAGAAAGAGGCAAAGAAATAAACAGCTGATATTTTTCTGAATAAATAATTGATGAAGTTCTGTAAAATTGCTGAAATTGATTGAAAAGATTATGAAAAGTCCTGCATTTAAAAAAATCTGCTATACTTAGAATATAGTGTGTAGCTCACAACAACTGTCTTGAGAGTTGCCATGGAAAAGCTTTGGTTTCCACTTGCAAGTTTGTTCGAAATGTACAATAAAAACACAAGAAATACAGATCATAATATGTTTCTTCTTACTTATTTCTCTCGACTTTATATCTTCTTGGTCACAATCATGCATTTTAAACATTTATAGACACCTACATTGAAGAGCCTTCTCCTGAAGATGGAAAAGCCTGAGATTATTAGCTTGGCATTGTTGGTTGTAGACTTTTGGCCTTAAATAATCAATGCAGGTCTCCCAAATCAGTCAGGTGAAACGAAGAATGACATCTTCCATATCCTCCAAAGAATTCAGTCCTCTAAATAGACCATCTCTTATAATGCCCATGTGTTCCAGCCATCAACTCTCAGAAATACTGAAGCATGCTTTGCTGATGTTTGTTTTAGCACTGGTCCAATGAGCAGCCGTGCAAAGGAAAATATTTTTCTTTGATGTTTTCAGACGAAAGGGTTACCACGGGTCACCTGCAAGGTTAATGCGCTAGATGGGCTGTATACACTCATTTATTGATCTGGAATCTGTTGGGTAGCATTGTGTTCTGCAGTGGATGAGCTGAATCACACTACACTTTCTCACTTTTTTTCTCAGAACTTCTGAGGTATACCCACAAGGAATAGAGCTCTTTTTGGCACTAAACAAAATCGACAATATAAGTACTTTTTCTTGGCAGCTGTGGGGCAGAATACAAAGCTTCCCCATGGCATTGATTAGGCAGTTTGTTTCTTAGCATGAAACTATGAGAAGCGTTTGATTGACAGCTCAGAATTTGACCCCAGACGGAAGTTAAGTATTACACGTTAAACCTCAGCATGACCCTCAAAAGATGTATACACTCTGAAAATATCTGAATGCCTAGTTTTTGTTTTGTTTTCAACATGTATCCACTTCAATATACACAACAATATAATTCTTCTCTTGAAAATACAGGAAACCATGCAAACATAACAATTTGTTTCTTTTTCTCCCATGTTGTCAAGATCTCTAAAAACTTTAAACATTGAATTACCACCCCACCCCACAAAAATAAATAAGTAAAACCGAAACCATTACTACTAGGACATCAGCTCATTGACAAAAACACTTTTTATCTTTTTACAAAGTTTGTATTTCACAAATATATCTATTTTTCAAGTATTTATCGTCCCGGTTGTCGTTAAACAGAAAATGAATGTTGTGAAAGGATGGCTAAAATAACGTGAGAAAAAAAAGCTAGAAATTGTCGTTATCCGTTAAGGGCTCATCATGAGAGGCTCATTACTCTGGAGGGAATGAAACACAAAAGGCCATTGTCAACCTTTAGTACATAAGGTTCAGCTGAACACACTACTGGACTGTTAAAAAATAAAATGAATTTGTGTAGATTCAAACACCGTAAATCACCACCTCCATGAACACCTACTGATGTCTACACACTTGTGCCTTAACCTTGAAGTCACTGAAAGACTGAATCCTCAGTTAATATATAAAAAGATATATTAACATGTGTGTGTTTCTACTAAAGAGTTAATCATGTCTTCTTTACCAAACACATTAAATAACGCAAGTGTTTTCAGAAACACATTGTGAGAATCAAGATAGTGTCTGTTAATTGAGAAATAAGTCAAAGGGATAAAACAGTCCTCAGGATTAAAGTCTGTATTGGTGGAAAAATCCTCGCTAGCTCTTTTAATGTCCTGATTCTCGATTCTCACATGTCTGTTAAGCGTTTCTCACGATTGAATACAGAATTGAATTGAGAAAGCCACTCAAGTTTGAGGTTTTTGATTAAAGTAACAAACAGGATGCAGTACTGTAGCTTAAATGTATTTTTGTAGTATTAAAACAAAAAACTTAAGAAATTGCAAGAGTTCGACTGCTAAAAATGGTCCATATATGATTAGCCAACATAAAGACATCCAAACGGAGCCCAAAATCAATAGATTTTCAATAGATATACATTTGATGGTAATCATTTTTATAAATTGATCGGAAATACTTTGTGACCCTGTCTGTAAAAACCTAGCTTGTCATTTTTTTAATGATATAAAATCATTCTACATCGTGTAAAGAACATAACTAGAAAATATAACATTGATATCTTTAACATTGATTGAAAAAGGCCATTTCAGAATGAAATCAAAGTGAAATGACTGGAAATCAAACTTTGATGCTCATTATCTCATAAGACTATGAGCCTTCAGCCTGTATTCACAAAAAGTGCAGTAATGTTTCTATGTTTGATTTTAAGGAACAAATATGCATAATTAGTCAGATGAAATATGCCACATTCTAAACTTCAATCATTTAAGTGTATTCATCGTTCAGTCCCTCTTTCATATTATCTTCCCTTACCTTCGAAACATTCAACAAGATTATGCAGGTCGTTCATTCATTCACAGCTTGTGTCATTATCAGGTTGAAGCAGCTTGCTCACTTCATTCTATTCTCTAAAAATACTCCCACATGCTTGTTTTACCAACTCCAGCCCTAATTTACTGTCTCTCTCTGATCTTTAGTGGTTAATGTGCTTTTCATCTCACCGCCGTTCTACATCTCATTCTCATGAGCGTAAACTGCACATCTTCACTCATTTATTCACGATTCACATGCTCTCCGTCGGTCTAATATAAAGATTTCTGCTGTAATTAGGTTATGAAAGCCCCTGGGCCTAGTGTTGGAGAAGCAAAGTGATCTGCCCTTTAATTGTCTTTTCTGGTTGTAAACCATTCGGGTTCTCTATCCTACTTTATAACATCCAGTGCCCCAAAACGACAGAACTCTGAGGACTGCAAACAGGAAAACAAGCAGGAAACAGAAAAGGCAAAAACATGGCCGCTTGGCAACGTGCTGTTCTTCTGAGCAAAGATGCAAAAAACGACTGCTTCATAAAGAGAATTATCCCACTCAAAAATTCAAAAATTGCAGAGGCCAATGAGGAGGCTGTTCCAACATCAAAATGCATTGACAGTGACAGTGTGCACTGGGCTCATTTGCTCCAATGCTGCATGGATTAAGGGTGTACTTTCACTTATCCCGATTGCTCTCAACTGTTCCTGAGCGAAATTGTCCCCCCTCCCCACTCCCCCGCAGGCCTTCGCTCACATTGCTCTTTATCATCCACACCCGGGGGCACGCTTTCATATTTACGATGTGAATGCTTTGAAGCAAACGTAAACAAAGTGATCCCTCCAGCACAACGGAATCCATCGCAATGTTCAGTTTGGTGCTTATCAGAGGTGTTTAACTTTATATGTGCGCTGCACAGACCAATCTGCTTAAATGATGTCATTGAGCGATACGAGAGTAAACGGCTCATTATGCTTTTAAATCACCCTTTCTTGCTTTATTATCGTAAAGCCTATCGTTACACGTTGGATTATGTTTGAAAAACCTGGAGTAGTTTTGGCTCCGATGATACACGCCTGCACGTAAGTGCCCGGTTTATGAGTTTTTTACGGTGACATAGGAATCTCAGGGAGGAATTTAAACAGTCGCATAATTTAATTCATGCTTTCATTCTGCGCTCCTGCGCGATTTGCGCTCCCACTGCATGTGTACCACGCCAGAGCCCAATCGCACCGTGCTCTGGCCCACCTCTTCCAAGCGAGCCAGGGCCGCTAAACAAATCATGCCCGGCCGCGATACAGAGCGATCACACACGAAAATGAACCGGGCGTGGGGGCGGTTCGGATTGAGTAGTGAGAGTACACCCTTAGTTGTAAAAGGAGACAACAATAAATGGAAAATTAGCAAAGATTTGGTCTTGAGTAATTAATGAGTCTAGTAAAAAAGGGGTTGCGTTCTTGTCAAATAATTACTTTTAAATATGTATATTGCATGAAAACACAAATGTGTGAACATTTGAACTAAAAAAATAATGAATAAGGGATTTGAAATTTTAAAGAACTCTGTTTGAAGTTAATTTCCTTAAAACGTTTGCACATTTGTTACTTTCTTGTGACCCACAGGCCATTTAAAAGGGTGAAATTTTCATCTCAAAGCATTAAATCAAATCTGTTTTGCTTTCTCCAAGACAATCTGTTCCTATAGTGTCTAATACTAAGAGGATGCTAAAGAGCTTAAAACGAGTAAAAACTGCTGTGGAAGAGTAATCCACTTTACGCTCGGTGTAATATTGCTGAAAGCTGACAATGATTAATGTCAAAGTATTTTCTCTTGGTACAACTAACTTCCTTAACCTAAGTATAGAGAAAGGGCCTCCAGCTGCTAATTAGCATTAGTTTGGGTGAAGAAGCAATAAGACCATGTAGTTTTTCCCTCACTGTTTTTAGTTTTTCTTAAAATATTCCTCACTGTTATTTATATGTAATAGGTCATGTGCCTGATCACGATGAGAGGAAAACCAATATCAATTCTAGCATGGCCGGCATAGAACATATCGTTCACCATTAACATGAAAGTAGACAAAGGAACTTTTGCCACATGATTAAATGTTGACTTTATAACATAAAATCATGTTGACAGTGAATCGTAAACCAGGAAAATCATGAAACACTTCAGCAAAGGATTCAGAGTAAGAGACAAACATGCATTATTCATCTTCTGGAAATGAGCAGAAATAAAACTCTGACCCTAACCACTCACTGCCATCAAGTTAACATGGGAAGAAAATACCATTACCTTTAAAATGATTATTTTTAAGCAAACAAATTAGTTAACAAAACCTGTCCTTTGTTTGAGCTGGGTTGTTTGTCAAGCAAAGATTAATAGGCAAATTAAAGAAATAGCAAGCAGATTATAACCAAATAAAGCCAGTTGAAGACTATAATACAGGGAGTCATTAAGGTCTGATAATACAAAAGATTTGAGACCTTAACTTGAAATAAATAGGTTTGTTTGTTAAGACTGTACGAATGGGAAACATTAATTGAATGTGAAATAAGATTGTGAGGTGGCCCTTGAGCAGGAGAATAGAGAAAAGAGAATATTACTCCTCCAACAAAGAACTATAAGGAAAACATTAATTATACATTTTCTTAAACAATTCAAATATAACAGAAAACTTCATACAGGTGCCATGCCCACTGATACCTAAATTCTCTCTTGTTAAGCAACCTTCAGTTAATAGCAAAAATGAATGGCAAGCATTTGTACAGGAGAGCATTTTTCTTTTCTCTTTACATTTGATTCTTTTGTCAATCAGAGGCACGATAAAAACCATATCTAAAAACACATACAGTATCTGGGCATCACATTGTTCTGTTATAAAAACAAACAGTCTTGATGGGGAGTTTGTGTTTCGTTCCTTAAGATCAATCCAAATGGTTTTAAAATCCAGTTCAGTAAGGAGTTTGTCACAGTAAGCCTCCGGTAGCAGTCTTTCACGGGTCCATTTCAGTTTCCCCAGAACGGTTTGTCCAGATAGGGTTCACTCTACTGTAAATGATCTGTATGTAATGTCAAAATACACTGTATGTACTGTATCCCTCGTATTTGAACCATCAAGATTCCTGTAAATAAGCATTCAACATTGTATCACCTGATTCCTGACTAAAACATCCATATCTAACTAAATAAGATATCTTGGACTGAAATCTATAAAAAACAGAAGCAGAGAGACATCATGCCTGAGTGTATGTCTAATGTTGGCAGGCACTGTAATGTTTTCACAATAAAAAAACTTGATCTAATCAAGGGATATGGTGGAACACGAACATGCATTTTACAACCAAAGCCCTCGATGAAATATGAACAGAATATGAACAAAAAAAGACAAAAAACTAGAACGCTTGATTCCTGGGAACAATGGACCCTATTACTGAAGGCACAAAAATACCTGATGTGGAACACAGCGGTCCTTTAAAAACCCTATATGTAAAAGGATTTTATCTTTTGAAAAAGGCTTCCCCGGTTGTCGAATCAAGCTAACCTGCTCATAACAGAGTGCTGTGAACATCCTCAAAGGCATGAGGTCGAAGTTATGCCGTGTATTAAAGGAGGGATTTCACATTTACATTTCATTACAAAGTAAACACCATTAATTCCATTTTATTTGCCTTTTGGATGCCCCAACTGTCATTTTAGACTTGTGAGAGGGCACTGAAAACGCATGTATATTTTCCCACAGTGCCACTAATCTAATTATTTGGTTTATTGGTCCATGAAACTGTAGGTTGAATGTGTTTGCTGAGAGATGAGGAGAGAGTGATCTCTTTAAATCAAATTGGAGGTCTTTGCTGCTTATCCCACATCAGGAAATGATATAGCCTTAGTTAATTGCCAATAAGTTAGTCTAATCTAACTGGACACAAATTAAAATCATGGCTGATAAAGGTGCTGCAGTTAATAATATTGGTAATTTTTACAATAAATCACAACATTAATGTTATATTATGGTATAATATTTAAATCTACTTTAAAAATATTTTAAGTTGAAGTGCTATGTAGAGCATCAGAAGAAACTATATAAATTCTATATAAATTCTCATAAGAGAAAAAATATGTATTCATTCAGGAAATTACTATATTATAATAAAAAAAATTAGACCCAGCTATTAAAAAGACTCATATAGTTTCTTTTTTAAACAGCCACAACAGAGCCTAGGTCATTTTGCATGTTTGGTGTCTCAGCTGTCAGCAACAGACTTACAAAAGCCAATTAATGAACAAAACAAATCGACCCTGGACCAGAAGAACCAAATACATAAACCTGTGCTGCCAACGTTGTGCTCCTGCTGTGACACATGTGACAAGTTAACCTCTGATAAAATAATGCATGAGAGAGAGGACTGAGCTTCAAACCCATCCATACATTTTCACTGACCCTGATAAATCTCGACTATTTTCTCAAAGCACCCCATGCACTATTTATGCCATTCTGCAGTGCCCTGCAAGTGGCTGCAAACACACCTGCCTAATCCAAAGCCCCCCTGAGAGTTTCTTCTTTTTTTTATTTTATAATCTTTTCTTTCCCTGTTTTATTTTTCACATGAGGATTGCTATCGAAAGAAATTTGCCTGCCCTGAACATAGTTTGTGGAATACGGATGGAGGAGACTGTTTTTGACAGGTTTGTAGAAAATCAGCACATCGTTTTACCCTAAACACACATACACATATACACTCATTTGCTTACTGGGACGTACAACAATGGCAAACAAATGTAATGCCTTGTGATTTGAGGGCGAGTATAAACAGATATCCTTTCTCATGGTGTTAATGTTGATATGAACAATAAATTAGTTGATGAGTAAAACTTTGTTTAACACTGACATGCCATCTTCACTAATATGAAAACTATCCAATCTAAAATTAGACCTCTGTAACTGTGATCGGATGTTTGTAGTGTGTAATCAGGCTCCCTTACTCTCTTTCTGGCTCGCCGATGACTCATGCAGTACAAAATCAGATTAAAGCAACTTGTCCTCAAGCTCTGACAAACACAACTCTATCTTGCACACTGCAGCTATAACCGAACATCCTCGGTACAGTTGCACTTCCGGTTAGTCAGGCAGTGAAGGAGACCTGCGATGTGTATCCGTGCAGTTCCGCACATTACAGCTTCTGCTGTGCTGACACACCCTTCCAGTAATCAAGGATGTCATGCAAGTCCTCCCCCTTGGCAAACTGGACCTTTTTACGCAGGGCGTTTCCAGCCGTGACGTAACAGGATTCTTCACGTGGGCCCTTTCGGTTGGGACGGAAGCGCTCCCAGATCCGCAATGTGCTCTCAGAGGAGTACTCTGGACTAGAGGAGTACCCAGAGTAATTGTGGTGTCTGGGAGAGAGCTGAGAGTAAGAGGCAGCGTCTCTTTTGGTGCGCGACAAAGGTTTCAGGAAAGACACCCTCTGAGCCGGGGAGTCATGAGAGCCCTCGTAGTAAAGAGCGGGGACGGAGTGACGATGTTCCGCGCAGTGGTAGTCAGGGTGCACCTCTAGGTGCTGCTGTAGGGCCATTCCATCTACAATATCGCCATCTATGCTACAGCCCCCACCTCCACCGCCGCATACTAATGAGAGCCTATCGAGGGGCTCACCACAACCCACAGGGCTGCCCTTGTCTGAATACTGGCAGGGGTCTGGGCTAAGGGGCTCTGGAACATCCAGGCTGTAAACACGACCTCCTTTCCCACTGGATGGGCGGCAGTGCCTCTTGGAAGCTGAGACAATTACGGCCGCGTCCGCACTCATTTGTCTTTGAATGGGCCTTACTGCGGTCGCTGGGGGAGGAGGCCGGTATGGCGGTGACATAAAGCCGCCCCCTGTGATCCCAGGTCTTTCTGAAAGGGGAGCTATGAAGGGAAGCGGAGGTGGAGCAGGGATTTTTGGGGATGGCAGGACTTGGCATGTATCATTGATGCTAATAGAAGTGGGAATGAGACCTCTGATCAAGGAGGAGCTGGAGGTAGGCGGGGGAGATGTGGGACCACTTGTTGTGGTAGAAGTGCTAGATGCTGCCACACAGTCCAACTTGAGTGCATCAATGCAGTTGTTGATTATCTGGTTGACTTTGTCCACTTCCATGGCAATGGTCGAAATCTCTGAAGCTGATCCTCGCCCATCGTCGTCAGAGTCATCACACAGGTCACTTCCATCATCCTCCCTGAAGTCTTCCTCTCGCAAACCATGTACCACAGCTCCATCTCTCCCCCTGTCATCTCCAATAGCAGATGTCCTAATGTCCATGTAGTTTCCTTTAGTGGCGATGGCTTCAGAGAAGGCAGTAGCCATCTTTTCTACTTGAGGGATGGAGGACAGGCGTGACGAGCTAGTATTGGCCGAACCGTGGCCAAGCATGGCCGAGCTGGAAGAGGAGGACATGGCTAGTTTGCCATGGTGATGCTGATGATGGCTCTGCTCGTGGAGTTTTTGAACAGCTGCGGGATCGTTCGCGACCGCAGCTGCCACCTCTGGTCCGTAACGCATTTCCAGTATGGTTTTCTTTACACAGATGGATTTCTCTTTCTCTTCTTGTCTACGGCGTCTTCGCAAGCAGTAGTAGACAAAGCCGAGCACAATGAGCATTCCAAAGAGGCAGCCCACTATGGTCATGATGTAATGAGTGGTGGTGGAAGGTGGGGGCATCAGGTCATCTGGGTTAGGAGCTCGGCTGGAAAAGTATAAACATGTATGGTTGTAACGCTGCGAGTTCCGTATGGAGGCCACACAAAATGTGTAATTGGTGTTTGGTTTAAGTTTATCGAGTGTGATCAGTTCTTTTTTATTCTTTAAGTTCATCACATCTGACACAAAGGTCTGATTGTACTGCACAAGGATGTACATTTTGCTGTATGGATTCGGAATCCGAATAAGAAGAGACGCAGAGGAGAGAGACACATGTTGCAGTTTGATGCTGGGGCTAAATGCATTTTCAGAAGAAGTTGTTGGCTGGAAGGGGTCCAATGTGTCAGGTTCCATGCCTGAGACTTCAGAGTCGGGTGGCAGGGAAGTCATGCCAGGAATTAGTGTCCCGCCTCGGCACAATGAGAAAAGATAATAACGGGCACTGCGCGCACGACTTCCAACAGGACTTAGCAACGGATAACCATACAGCTCTCGTGGGGTCTCACATTGAAGGCGATCATAAGTGTGCGTGACATTATTAAAGGCCTCCAACCAGGTGAGAAAGCTGTAAAGCTCACAGCCGCAATGGAAAGGGTTTCCTGCAAGCTCACATCCCATCAGTCTACTTAACACGGTGAATGTGGATGGGTCCAACCTGGCCAGTTTGTTCGATGACAGGTCCAGGTTGCTGAGACTGGGGCATTCCCAGAATGTATTAGTGGCAATGACCTCTATCAAGTTGTGCTGCAAGAAAAGACACTGCATGCGTCCCAGACCTCGCATCATGCCTTCAGTCAGGTTGGTAAGCTTGTTATATCCGAGTTGCAGCACCTGCAGATTGGCCTGACTTGCAAAAGCACCATCTTCGATGTAGGAGATCTCATTCTTGGTGAGATTGAGGTCAGTCAGGTTTGTAAAGCGACTCAGGGAGGTGAAAAAAATTACTTTGATCTTGTTCTCATTGAGCCGCAAGTCATGTACTGTGTTGTTGATGTGCTGTGGAATAGTCTCATATGGTGGTTGGTTCTGGCTGCAGATGGCCAACCACACATAACCCTTATCCCCCTCGATGAGCCAGCAGTCACCTCTGACCAATGCTGGCTGGCATAAGAGCAAGAAAAAGGAAACTAAGAGGAAAGTGGTACAGCGAGGGAGTGTAGTCAATTTACTCTTCATAATGGGAGACGAAGGAAGGGGGTGTTTAAAAAACAAAGTTGATGCTGAATTTGTAAGTGAAAGTATGCAAAATATTCTTCACACATGTAGTTGTTCTTGGGCCGTCAAAGCTGTAGGGATGTCATGGTTTTCCCTCATTTTCTCATTTCCCTTTCAGGTTTGATATGGCTACATTGCTGCATGATGCATCTTTGACATTGAGCTTGAGGTTGATGGACAGCTTCTCCGAAAAATCTGCCAATAGAAAGAGAATACACATGAGTGTAATCAAATAAAAAAAGGATCAAACGTTTATCTAATAAATAGTCAAATATGTTTAAACAACAGGGGAAAAGATCATAAAATAATGTATAAGTGATCACATTTTACTGAGCAAAACAATAATTTTAGAATGATCTGTAATAATGTTTGCCAGAGTATACAGAAAATGTTGTTTAAATTTTACATTTTTGAAATTGGTTAATTGAAATACAGAAACATGGCACATAATTAATATCCCACATCAAGACTTAAAAATGAGAAATCTCCAGATCATCTAAGTTTACTACGCACATACTGCAAGTTTGTTCACGTATAAATGTGAGACCCCCTACATAAAACAGCAAAATAATAAGCATATGGACCATTTTCTGTCTCTAATTATTAACTTTAAGTTCCCAAAATTATTTTAGCCCCGTTGTTCCAAATCTGTATAACAAAGAAATGAAAACAGGTTTGAAACACCTCGAGGGAGAGTAAATGATGACACAATTTTTATTTTTGGGTGATTTTTAACTTAAATTAATAGTTTAACGCCCATGGCTTTCATGGCTTTACTTGTCAAAATGTCAGTAGATGAGTATGGGCCTTCCAGAATGGGCCCGTTTGTCTCAGCCTATCACTTATCTGTCAGGCGTCCATATAAAATTTGATGTGACATCCAGACATGGCAAACATCATCAATCAAGCATTCATGCAAGGTTTCAGAATATCAGCCCGTCTAATCCCCACTGTATGTTGCTGAAAATATCAATTCTGAAGAGGATAAAAATGCATTTGAATTAAATGCTAAATCTTAATGCAACCAAAACTTCATTTTAAGAGTACAGTATTTTTAACTCTAACACAGATCAAACTGGACTACACGTATACACTGCACTAATACAACAATCTATCTGCTACCACTGAATACCATCCAATGCACATCCATGACATTCCCATATCCAGTTTATGTATAATCTGCTGCACCTTCGCATATTATTGTATTTTGTAAATAATGCAGAATGTGTACATATGGTGTATAATGTGTATTGATAACTGTAAGTATGTCTAAAAGTACACTGTGTGTATGTGTTCATTGCACAATGTCATCTGTATAAGTCTGTATGTGTATATAGTTTTGCCAATATGTAAATAATTTCTGCACTTTCTGGAGCACGCTCTCAAGAATTTAACTCACCAAGGCACTTGTGCTTAGGTAATGTGACAATAAAAGTGATTTGAAGTTGCTTGGTCCACATACCGCAAGAGTCTTACAGTGGCTTTTCTTCTGACTATCATCAGTAAACACTAAAGTTACAGGAATATGTGATTTAACCCAAGGATTCAACCGTACTGTATATAACTTTGAAAAATTCTTAAACAACAATCTTCAGTGGCCTCAAAATAAAATCCTTGTTGTAAAATCGGTCAGAGCAAGTCCTCTAATAAACCCGCCCCGCTATGAAGGCCAAGGTTGTGAAACCATTCTTTGACACATTTACTGTAGCTCAAAACTCCCATGCCTTTCTCTTTATACCCCTTTAAACTGCCTACAGTATATTTTCTCTTTGTTTGCCTTTTATATCAACCGAGTCTCATCATTCTGCTTTGTTTTTTCTTACAGACACTCAATTTGTTACATAAAAGCTTACTGGAATTTATTCTGGTATAAAATCCCATCCTTAGAATAATTAGAGATCATCTGCCGTTGTTTTTAGATCACTACAAAGTCTCAGTGCAGCGAGTGCCAAATATTACTAAAACAATGAGAATTTAAATGAAACGTGAAATCACAATCACAGAGCACAGTGCTAAAACAGGCAACATTGGCAGTCTGAACGTGTCTATCTTGATGCCTCTCAGCTTTTTCTCACTTGCTCCTCTCATTCGCTCTCTTCCTCAGCCCACCAGAGATGTGATCTGCTTTGGTGCTCCACATAGCGAAGCCCAAAGGAAGCTTTAATTAGGGCTGGGGCTAAGACACGGAGGTGCATCCCAATGAGAGAGCAGATCGTGTGAAGCGAGAGAGAGAGGCTGAAATAAATAAAGCCCTATAGCATAACCTCAGTAGGCTAAAAAGTATTTGTTTATTTCAGACTTAATACCCTTACACCTTGAGATATTGATTAATCGCACACAAAGTGTTTCTCTCCTGTATTCATTATTTCATGCAGTAGTCAGAGCAACAGACAGATTGGCACCTGCGCTAAACTTGGAAGGAGCTGTTGCCGTGAATGCCAACGACGAATTGGTGTCTCTCCAACGCAATTACCTAATTAGTTATAAAGAGATTACTCTAAATCCAAATGACATTTTTGTACACAGAATGGGTCTAAATTTAAGTACAGGTAGGTACATTTTATATCAGTCATCCCATCTCCCAGCCAAATCTTTGAGTGAATCCTAACAGGGTCTGAGTGGGCGGTTTGCTACATGGAAGAATCACCGTGTGCACGTGTGGGACCATATGTGCCTTGTTTTTACTTGATATATTCCCCTATAAAATAAGACACTGTTCGATAATCTATGTACCGTGTGGGAACATCAAGCACCCTGCCATCATTTTGCTTTGTGTGGCTGAATCCCACATCTCCAGAGTACACATTAAAACATTTTAAAAGATACAATTTGTAAGCCATCCAATATCTTACACAAGTGCGCTTTATATTTCCACCGAGTTTTGACTTTTCCCAAAGCTCAAGTGAGAAAATGTGAGGAGGAGGAGAGAAGGCAAGAAAATATGGGAATATATAAAGATTTGGCAACGGTTATGTTTGTTGAGGTCTATAGTGCTGGTAGGAGAGCTGGAGGAATATGGTGTTGAGATTGTAACCCTGTTTTAGCCATCTCCTCATTGCTGCCAACTAGAACACCACTGAGAGCTTAGAGTGTTTTACAGACAGCACACCGACATGCCATCATCTCATTGTCTCCGATGACAGGTAAGCGTGACAGCGTTGAGACTTATGCAGGGGGGCGGGCTGGCCGTTTTCTTTCTTACTATTTTGGAGCGATGTCAGGCAGTGTGAGGTGATGCGAGTCAGTTTGAGCGATATGAGGAAGTAACAAGTGACAGGAGGCAGTTTGAAGCCATGTGAGGCAGAGTGACAAGACCAAAACAACGTGTGACTGTGAGGCATTGTAAGGTTTGAAGGAGCGTGAGGTGCCCTTTTAGGGAAATACTTCCCCCAAGACCAAAGTCTCTGTTATTTTTGTTTCCCATAGCAGCTGAAAATAAGAGTACGTAATGAATAGTATGTTAAAAACTGTACGTGAGAAATACCCAGATGGTATACTGCTTCCCAAGAGATTCTCGATATACATTAGATAGAGTCTATTCCATTCAATGAGACCTCGAGAGCTGAAATTCAAAAAGTGAATATATTGGAGATGTGAGGCCGACAAATCTTTTCAAACATTATATAAATACCAAGAAATATATTCCCTATATTTATATTGTTTGCAGTTTATTAAATTTTTCAACAACACCTGATTTTTTTTGCTGTGCTGTTAATAAGTCAGGTCAAAGAACTGATCACAATCACAAGGAAAAAGTAGCAAGAGGTAGGGCTGTTTGATTATGACAAAAATTGTAATAAAAATAATTTTGCACAATGTTAAGATCATGAGGGAGTCCATAACTATTATTAACCAATTATTTTACCTCACTACATTACAAAGCATAAATCATACTTTTTACTTTACTACATTTCATGAATCATTTTTTTAGCTCAAATCTAGTGTGTTTACTTATATTTTACTTCAGTATTTTTACTTTTTACTTTAATTTTAAAAGTGGGAAAATTTTTAGATTTTTTAAGTATAGTCCAAATTAAAGGTAATTCTATTCTGTATTTATGAAATGTAGTGAAGTAAAAGTATGACATATGCTTTATAAATAAAAACTTTAAAAACTAAAATTATCTTAAAGCACAGATACTTGAAATATGAACAGTACTTAACTAAAGGCGAACTTCTTTAATTACACCTCTGATGAATTGAATTTAACAATATATTATATAAAAAAATATATATAAAATAGAAACCCATAAATTCGAATAAACAACAAAATAATAAAAGAAATTAAACAATTTGAGCAAAAAGGTATGGGCTTTACCTTAATTTTGTTGTCATTATTGTTAGAAGCCAAAATTGAAAATGAAACATACTGTCACATTATGCGATCTAGGAGTGACTTTTTCTTCTTCAAAACACTGGAGGAGATAATTTAATGAATGGGCTACCTGTCTGGATAAATTCAATACAATCCTCATTTAAATTCTTAATAAAGAGTGCCAGCTCGCGGATCATTTTCCGCTTCCTCAGATGGGTTTTGGTGAATCAAAGTCAAATGACTCTCCAGCAAATGAAAACCTGAGTAAATTTTCATAGATTTTTTTGTCTGCTCTATTTCTTCAAGCAACGAATGTGAGCTGAGCTGGAGGAACGTAAGAACATCTGAAGCAAAATGAGTCACTTTGATTCAAAATTAGGTGCTGAGAATGAACACAATGCAGTCTTGGGTGGTTTTAGGAAGCCTGAATCCACGTGAGACGGAGTACCACAATGTGAGACTGTTTGAAGCAATGTGAGGCACAGTGAGGTGTTTTGAGACCCGTGTGAGGTGGCGTGATTCATCAGGTTTGTTTGCCTGTGGTGAAGCAGAGCTCAGCCAATACAGCTTAACATCTGCAGTAAGAGCTATGCCAAGCCTCTAACAAACCCACAGGGAGCATATGTTTGTGTAACACACCTGCTGCTGGAGCCTCTCACAACATCGCTATACACATAGCTGGGCTTTAGGGCTGTCTGTTACACACGCCGCATAAGGGACAATCTACACAGATACACATACCGTGTTAAGTGAGTATTAGCATTAGCGTGCTGTGGGGGAATCAGCAAAAAATGTGGAAAGCACTAAAAATAAATTGCACCCACACACTGTCTGGGTTGCTT
The DNA here is from genome assembly GCA_008369825.1 of Triplophysa tibetana. NCBI lineage: Eukaryota > Metazoa > Chordata > Actinopteri > Cypriniformes > Nemacheilidae > Triplophysa > Triplophysa tibetana. Next base: position 12,632,594 of record CM017913.1, on the reverse strand, counting down.
TAGCACTCGATTCACAAAAGAATGATACAAATCAATTTATGGCGCAAACTGTTTGAAGAATGTGGCTGACTATCGTGACCTGACATACTTTACTGTACAGCATCACTGCAAAACTGCAAACCAAGCTCTGAATCGGCTCACAATGGATGTGCATACAGATATGATAATGTTCTTAATCATTTGACCATCCACAAAATGCACACAAACATCAAGCGAAATTCCCTTTATGGATGTTTACTGAACCACTAGCGCTAAAAGTGTGATGTTAATTGTGTTATGATATTTTATCCAATTTATTCAGGAATCTTTTTACTCTTTTACATAGAAAGGAAAAGAATGAAACAAAAAAGAGACAATTGCTTACTTTCAATGTTTCCCTCTAAAGTGCTGTAATGGGATGAAAAAGAAGCAGTTTTTTGAACCCCGCAAGATTGTTTTTTGTGAACTTTCTTCGTCCAAAATGTGTGAGAGGACTGATAATGTCAATGTATGTAAGATAATGTCAATGTAAGAGTATGTCTAGACAGACATATACTGTATATAGATTTATTCTATCTTGTATAGACCCTCAGGCTGACCAACACCCAGTGACTCCGAGTCTCTCTTAGTTAACGCTTGTATTCCCCCAGAGACAAAGTAAAGAACATAGTGAGAAATACACAAAGAAAGAGAGTCAGAGAGTGAAAAAAGATGCTCGGGCTTTGATCTGTGGGTGAAGTTCAGGCTGTGTAAGCGAAGTTCAACCTTCCCGTGGGGGTGTGGGGAATGTATGCTGTTCAAGACTAAAAGTGCTAACAGCTACACTCTGGTAAACAAGACACGACCCTTTTCTTCTGCTTCGTCAATAGCACCTCGACAAGAAACACTTCTTTACACACACACACTTACATAAAATCCCACTACAATAAAAAGTGGTTTTCTCCTCAGCAAGGAGGTCTGCGTTTTATGTCCTATCAAGTCAAAAAGTGACAATTTAAATCTTTGAAAAACACTCATGAACATTTAAATCCACTTGAGGATAAGAAAACAATCACAGATTTTTCATTTTTGGGTGAACTGTCTGTTGAAGTCGGGCACAACCAAAATGAAGCAGCAATATGTCCACCTCAAGCATGTGTACTGTGTGTGCCTCTTTTGGCGTAAAAAAACTATTTTTGGTATTTATGCATAAAATTCATTGACACAGCTGCTTTTTGCGACTGTCCTTATCGTATAGGAGTCGACATGAGTTCTTCAGACCCAAACTTTATGGGTATTTAAAAGAATCACGCACCGTGATTTACTGAGGTTTGCGCTCATCATTGTCCTGGTATTTGTTGCTTTCTTTAAGGTTAAAAAAGCAGACATTTTCTGCAGAACACAAAAGAACATCAGTGCTACCCATTGCGCGACTTGCACGGGTTTTGTGTCCATACAATAGAAGGGAATGGGTACCACTGTTGTTCGGTTCCCAACATTCTTCAAAATATCTTCTTTTGTGTTCTGCAGAGTAATACAGCTATGAAATGACAAGAGGGTGAGTGAATGATGAAATTAAATTTTTGGGTGAACGATCACTTTAAGCTCAGTTCAGCAGTTCAGAATGTTTAATATGTGGCCCTTGCTCTGTTACCACAAGAAGAATAACTAACAGAGAAATCTGGGGCTTGGCGGACTGATGCTTTTTTATTGTTATAAAGAAGTCTGATTCAGCTCCAGAAACAAGGTGAACAAGCTTCTGTGTTCGACCATCTGCGCTTACAGTTACAGCCATAAACACACATACAAAACAAGCATGAACATGGAGCATTTCTGAGGATGCTAAGCAATAATCTATCTCTGGCAGTAAGGTGCTGTTCATGGGACAACCGCCCATCCTGAGCAGACAACCCCATCTGTGGAGAGGGTTGGCATAGCAGCAGAATCTAGACGCCAGGGATCAGACGGGAGCTGCGCTCGCTGCCTCACGGGAGAGCTTGAAGTGAGCAGATAGGGGATGGAAATGAGGGCTACATGTCCCATCACGCCTTGCTAGAGAGCCAACTTGGATGACCCAGTTTCAAGAGTCTCAGGTGTCTGCGGGGAGAGACGAGGAATGTCCCAGATCCATTTAACCACACCAGAGAATATTTAACACACATTTCTTCCCTTCACGTGCAATTTATAACACATGTCTCATGCTCCTGCCCTGCAACTCTTCAGTCTCACACACCTTGAAAAGCACTTTTGTCACTTACAGGTTCTCTTAAACCTTGCATACTCTGTCCGCTAGGCAGTATTTAACATGAACTTTCATGAATTGATTTGATACAGAAGGACTTCGGATTCTCTGTAACTCATAGCCAAGCTGCCCGAGCAGTTTGGCTTACATAATTTATCCCCCAGTGCCTGAGGGTGAGAATGACAGCAAATTTTCACATTTCAAAATTCACAAAATTTTTCCAGGGCAGTGAGTACAGTTACGTACAGTATGAATTACATCACACTTTTAATGATGACTTGTCTTGCTTGTGTCGTATTTTGGCACAGTGCTAATGCTGAAGCTATAAGTTTAAAAGCAACATAAATCAGAATATCAGAGACATGTGAGTGGGCTCTTTTCATTCACAGCACTTGTAGAGGCAAATTCCAAAAATATCAAAATGAGTTTTGCATCAGCAAGCCCCAAAAACATATTCAGGAAACACATTGTGTGAACAGCTCTGACTGCATGCACATACATGAGAAGATGAACATAATGCTCTTCAAACCAGACAGAAACATAGTGAGACGGATAGTGAGAAACAGATTTTGACTCGATTCTCAAAATAAAGAGATGTTTATATAATAAAAAGAAATGACACTCAAACCTTAAGGAACATCACAATGACTCTTATTAAGCTAAATAGATTTCATTTAAAATCTATTCAGATCTCTAATAAAATACAAATACTCTCTATTCTGTTAATCATATAATGCATGAGAGCAGTATTGACCTCAGAAGATGATCACAAAGATTCACAGTTCCGCCGCTTTGCACCGCCTATGCTTTGATCATCGCATATGTGTATGCATGTATGTTCCCCGAGGGTTTACCTTGTGCTTTTACACAAATATACCATCGTGTTTCTGAATGTTCTCACAATCACAATAATGTGTGTTTGCTGATGTCTTTTACTGCATGTACTGGCGTGGTCGTACTGGCCTGTCTTGTTAGCTGTGGAGCGGTGTGACAGGGTTAGGACACAGAGCAGCCGGGCTGTCTTAAGGCTCTGCTGCAGGAGAGCAAAATATATGTCACTGTCAAAGAGCAGGACAGCCTCTCACTGCTACTTTCTCCTCATATACTGCAGCACTTTCAGCCAAACAAGCAAACAGCCTAACTGCATAATACCATCCAAACCAATACAAACGTCAGAGTACTTCACACAGCCTAGAGACTTCTTATATGACTATAAAATCATGGAAAGCAGGGACTGCATTGCGATGTATCACTGCACCACAGTAGCGCATGCCTTTAAATAGCTCCACATATATGCAGATAATTATATATCATATATAACAGCTACATTGTCTTTAGGGAGGCTTGTCAGAGGAATTGTCTTATAAGTTAATATCCTGCAATTACATATGTACATATTTAAAAAGAAAAGTTTCACGTAAATGAGCACTTCCATTGAGATCAGGACCACGGACAGCGACAAAGACCTTTATACAGAATACACAAGCCTCTCGTTATGTCTAACCACTGCTTTACCAACACCATGATATGATCATTTGTACAGAAATTTAAGCTGTACCATAATTGATAATTGTTAATAAGATTTACCTCATTGGACACACTTAAAAGCAATGATTCAAATCCAATAAAAGTAACAGAACTGTACATGCAACTGCATAAAAATCATTGCAGACGTCCCAAGTTCAGATCAGCTTGTTTGTACCCAGACCGAATGAGAAGTAATTAAAATGGTATTATAAGCCTGTTCACTCAAAAATCCAAAAAATGACCCTGGAAATCAAAACATGTCATGAGGTTAAATCAGAAAGCTAAATAAGTTTCCATGGATGTATGATTTGTAAGGATAGGACAATATTGGGCTTAGATACAATTATTTGAAAATCTGGAATCTGAGGGTGCAAAAAAAATAAAAATATTGAGAAAATCTGCTTTAAAGTGGTCCATCAAAGGCACTGTGGCAGGCCGTTGCTAATAGGTTTGATTTAACGGTCTATATTGTCTTACCGCTGTTATGACGTTGTGAAGAGTATATGAACCTGAAAGCATAAATTCTAAACTTTACATAGAGTTAATAATTTTGACTCACACAATGTTTTGTTGGCTATTGCTGCAAATATACCTGTGCTACTTATGTTATGTGGTCAAGAGTCACACATATTAGGAAAAGACAAATTACTAACTGTCCTTTGGCTGTTCTTTTTCTATGCAATGATAAAGAATGGTGAGAAAATTTACTGGGGTTGAGGAGTTCAGTTCAAAGTTATATTATTTCAGAATAAAAATGATGTATTATTTACATAGAATATATGGGATAAGTTATATTTAAAAATATAGATAATATAAAATAACATTGTTAACAATCTGTTTTTAAATTTTTTGCTGTCACACCCTGCTTCCTTAACTTCCTTAACTTTTCATTTATAAGCTGGTCCCCATCAACTTTCATTCAAACTTCTCCTTTGATGGAATAAATAAAGTTATAATCATTTGAAACAACCATAGAATGATTATTCCCTTATATTCATTTTTGAGTGAAATATCCCTTTAAGTTGTGGGACTTCTGACGCAGGACATTGGTTTCCGATACATCCCCCAAGGCTCACAGGTGATTAAATTAACAGACACGTCCAGTGAAAATCTATTATTATAATACCTGCGCTCTCCTGGGGCACTGTTTTACATGTTCAGAGTGGGCCGAGTGACTACGGTAAGGGACATTTATGCAGGCAGGAAAAAAACAACGAGAGGATGCTTCTAAAAGTCATAATGATGAGATGGTAGGAACCCGAGAAGTTGAAAGTGAGCCAAATTCCATTATCATTCTTTATGATTATTGTCCCTCCCTGCTTTTTTCATTATTTGCTCAGACTGTTGTTCGCTCTATTCAATCTATTGTCTGCAGCAAATTCGTTTTAGCTTTGGAAATACAAATTGAATTGTGGGAGAGAAAAAGATGGAAAGAAACAGCCTGAATGATAGAAGAAGGTGCAGAGAACCCCCTCCTGTCCTGCTCTTCCTCACTAAGTGATTACTGACCAGAATGTTAATGAGGAATGAAGGGGTGAGTCACCACACTTCTCTGCTGAAGCACACAAAAATTAGATAGCGCACACATTTTCAGCAACACACTCACACATGCCAACAGGTTCTCCCCACGCTGCTGAAATATTGGGAAAGCTATGAGGAAGTACACCATGATGGAACACCGCCTATTTGTCATAATTTAAATAATCCGTTTAGTTCTATTCAATATTCAGCAGTGCTGAAACACTCAAATACACTCATTCACACATATGTCTATATGTATATGTATACACATGAAACCATATGCATATATGTATACACATTAACACAAATGTAGAGTATATACATATACTGTGCTGTACACAAATAGAATGGAGTCCAATAGTCAGAAACCAATACATAGAAACATTTGCGTGTTCTCTAAACATTCCTGCTTCTCTCGGCTTCGCTATTGACTTTATTTGTTTATTGCCTTGACATCTTTAGAATCCTCTTCTTCCCAAGTCTCAATCTCTTTCTCCTCCTCCATTCTCCCTGAATTCTCTCTCTGTCTTCCCCAGAGGCCCATGGCCTCCTCTGATAATGATGGTTCTTTATTAATTCTCTTTTTAGTGGTGAATCAGATTGGCAATATTCCAGAGGGAGAGCTGAGAGATATGTGCTGACTTAGATAGATCGACGGGTATAAGTGGGCGGTCCCCAGAACTCTATTCGTCAAAAGTACGTATAGACCCACACACACATACACACACGCTGCTACCTGCCACAGAGGGCCAAGCCAAAGACATACAAGCACAGTGGAAAATACCTCCCTAATCCGTCTGCCTGCCACACATCACAACTGAGTGTGCACTGAGCAGCCCAATGCTCCCTCACTTGAGTGGTTATTTTTACAATGTGCATAGGCTGATAGCAAGGCCAGAGTTACCAATGGTGTATTGAAAATGATGACAGTCAGTGATGGACGACACCAGGACAAAAGACAGACATTCAAACCTTATGTGAGGGGTCATATATTCATTTGTAAGCTGTAGAAGGAAACCTGAGGGGGTGATCAGGACCCCATGTTGAAGCTTATGACACAACTATATACATAAAACGCATTAAAAAATATATTTTGTTCACTGTATTGAAAAATATTGTTTGATGTATTTAATTTTTTTTAATAATAATTATTAAATATTGTTACACAGCACAGATTCTGATTGGGCAGTCACGACATTTCATTCATTATTCCAAGATAACAACCCCTCATAACTAATACCAGGATCCAACAAATCATTTTGATAGGTTCTTTTGACAAATTTAATATAAATGTCTTTTAATAACATATATGACATTACATTTACAAATAATTAAACCTAATTGCCTGTTTGTGACATTTTAATGTCGTTTCTTGCTGTAAAACCTTTCTTTCCTCTGTAGTCGGTTAGAATGTGGTTATCATTTATTTCAAATTCACAAATTCACAAATATACAAGTAGCCGTGTAATAAGCGGGATAATGTACAAGCAGCCAGCTGTTTCCGCGAAGTAGGCCTCTCACGTCGGATCCTGACCACACTGTCGGCCTATATCTATCATTAATAATATTACTGCAATAAATATATAAATCCATGTTGCATAGTTGTGCTTGAAATGTAAACTAAAGTGCAGCATTGGGAAGATTTTACACATGGACAAAGCTTATTAAGTCAAGGCCCAGGAGAATGACTACAACACATTACCACAAGAGAGAATGAACAAATATTAATAACAAATAAAAAATTGTAAAAAATTGTCAATGTATGCTTAATTTCCCTTGAGGTTTTTGTTTTTCTAAGCATTTGTGGTAGCCTATATTAGAATAAAACCCAGATTCCATAAAATGCTGTCGATGAAATGCTTCATAAATAGCTGAAATGCTTATTCTTTTGTCCATATTGAACCAAACACCTCATATATTGAAGTTTTAATCTAAGTTGAGGGGGGATACAAAGCAAACACTGTTTAAAATGCTCCCCTGGAAATCACTTCTGGCTACAACAATATATTGAAAAGTTTATAGGGAAATAAACTTTTCAATATACTGTTGTGCCCAGAAGTGATTGTATACTGTATATATATACACATACACACACACAAATAGAATCATACCAATCAAAATCAAGTATTCAAAATCTTTAACCAGAACAATTATGTTCTCTCTGATTTTTAAGCTAAGTGAAACTGAAAAACAGATAATCGAAGATCCCGACAAAATAACTCTAAAGGTGTTTAAAGCTTAGTCTGATCTGACTTTTAGAAGAAGTTAAGGGATCAGGTGCAGTGTGGGGCATCTGGTTTAGCAGTACTGCCATGACGGCAGATTGTAGTCTTGAAAAGTAAGAGGAAAAAGTGAGAGAGACAGCAATAGAGAGTGATTAAAGTGAGAAAGAGAAAACAAATGATTAAAGGCGGAAAGAGTGAAGTGTGTGTGTGCGTGTGTGCGAGAGATAGAGGTTTGTGGTGTTTATGTGTGGGTGGGGGATGAGAAGTCTGTACGCAGTATTTTCAGTCTCAATGGAGATGACAGGCAGGGAAATGATCTACAGTATTTTTAGGCCACGCTCACAAATCAGGGGTGCGTTTCCCAAAAGGATCTTTAGCCAACTATGGTCGCAAGTTCCGTCGTACCAGCATAGTCCAACAATTTAAGTGTTTCCCAAAACCATTATAGTTGCGTGATTGGAACTACAGGTCTAGAGCTGTGGTTAGAAGCATCGTTTCTTATTGTTATGACATGTAGATTCACAAGCATCAAGCTTTGATCAAAGCAACCAAGCAACATGCATCCATACCCATCATTATAAATATATACAAATACAATTTAACATCTTTTAGTTTGTAAAGAAAATAGAAGCGCTGTTTTTTTTAAAGTTTGCATGACCTGAGTGCTCTAGGACTCTGGGGAATCCCAGGGCAGAATGACGTAGGAAGATAATTATAAATGGATCTCCGACAGAGTTACTACGGTTTTGGGAAACAGTCGTAACTACATTGTTAATTTACCTAACGATGCATCGTATTATGGTGGTTAACCATCGAGTTATATCGTTGTTCGGGGAAAAAGCACAACAATGCTGAAGTCAAAGGTATTGCTGGCCTTATCGGATCAAAGCATTGTGGGAAAAAACAGCCAAGACAGAAAAAGCCTTGAAGTTTCTTAGAGGTTTTTTAGGTCAAAGACCGTTGGATAGAGAAATGGGGCAGAAGCCTGTTACACTCTTAAACACTGCTTAAAAGGTTCTTCACAGCCATGCCATAGAAGAACCATTTTTGGTTCCACATAGAACCAAATTCAATCAAAGGATCTTAAAAATCAAAGGATCTTAAAAAACTGTCTGTTTCTTACTTTCTATAATCATAGAAAAAGCATATAAAAATGATGTAGACCAACAAAATCTTCACTACAAAACCAGATTAACATAGTTACATACTTTTATTTTAATAGTTTCCAATGTAATCGTCATTACAATCGATAGTGTACATTTCTTATCTAAGGTTTTGTTTACCTATGTACTGTAAATAAAAAAGAAATAACCCTGTCATGTTTTTCTCACTCTTGTATCGTTCTTTCTTCCGTTGAACACAAGGAGATATATGTACTGTATAAATGCTGATGCTGCTTTCTTCTAATTACAAGTCATGAAATGACACCAGGGTGGGAAAAATGACAAATCCCTTTAATAACTTGAATGTTGGCGAAACAAATTAGCTGAAATTAAATATTGCATTTTTGTTTAATGCATACATACGTATCTTCATTATTAGTAACAACAATTAGTTTGAGATCAAACACTTATTGGCAGACCCCTTGCAGTCCCACCCCAGATGGCCCGTAGCTGCATTCCCCCTGTTGCTGAATCCTGATTCAAGGCATTTGAGTAAACAACCTTCATAACCCGGAACCTTCTTATTAGATCTTCCTGTTCAGCTCTAAAGGCAAAGGCAGTAATACGGTGCATCTAAAATGCATCTGCAGTGTAAATCTGAGCTGAGTAACCAGTGAGCTGAATCTGAGCTTGATTCAGGATGCTTGAAAACAGCTTGCAATGTGCTGCCTAGTCTAATTTCCCTAAATCGTGTTGCCGCTTTTATTCAGGGTTCATGGCAGAAACCTGCTAATAAACTAGGACACTTTCTATCTTCAGGCATCGAGGAGAATAAGAAGAAAAAAAAGGGAAAACAGAACAGAACAGTTGCCAAACATGAGAATACAATGGAACTTCGTACAGTTTAGTAAGGGGCAAGGCTTTTAAACTACACCTTATTTCTATTGACAATCTGTCAGTGTTTATACACCACATCACCTTATTAATTATCCACAACTGTCATTCACACATTCGCCAGTTCCTCTCCTTATCATGAGATGTGACCGAAACAGCACATTTAGTCAAACCACTCATCCTCCGTTGTCTATTGTCACACATGATTTGCAATAGGCACTGGAGGAAAACAAAAGCTTTTGATTATTTGTGATTCTTGTCTTTCTCTCCTGTAACTAGGCCAGACAAGAAAGTGTCAGGAAGAGGACGGGAAAAGAGGGCAGAGTAAAAAAAGATATTAAAGAAGAGAGACTATAAGAGGAAAGAGAGCAGATGAGCGATGACTAACGTGGCTCATGTCATTCAGCACATGTAATGACAACAGACTGTTGTAATCTGGAAAACTCTGATTTCTGATGATTACAGAACGGTAGCATTTAAGATGTTCTGATTTAGCCTGTTGAGAGGTTTTCGTATTAAATGATCACTTGCACACACAAACACACACACTGCTGCAAAGTGTATCACAACAACAGGCCCGAACATCTAATGCCTGCACAACTGTCCCTTATCAGAATACCTAAAGATCACAGATGTGGACTGAGAGGACAGCAGATTCCAGATCATAGTCAGCTTATGTGTATCTTGTACTCTGTCAAGGAATGATGCACAGTTGATCCACATCATAAAAGCTCATGACCAGGGTTCATTTTAAATGAGCTCTTGCGGAATGCTGAATGTCAATGAAAATTGGGCTTGATAGAGTGAATGGAACCCATTTGCTTACATCATCAGCAGTTGGCTTACTGCAATGGTTCTCAAACTATGGTGATACCACTGGTGTTATAGCATTACCATATATACATCCACAGAAAAACATTAAGAGACCGTTCCAAATTTTCCTTTCAACTGAGCATTTCCAGATGCAAAATACATTTGAGCCAATAGAAAATACCAAATCTTTTTTAGTCACCCATAAGTGACAGAGTCGGGTAAGGTACTTTGAAATAAAACTGAGTTTGTAAAACTGAAAAACATGATATTTAACATGAAATGTTGCTGTAATACATTAGTCATTGAAGCACGTTTTACACTGATAAGGTCAACATGGCTTGTCATCTGCTGAAACAGGCAAAATCATGGCAAGTTTGTATTAAAGATTATTTCCTGAATGACAGTAAAAACTCCATTCATCTGCTGTACACCCTGATTTGGCACCCATGATATGACCGGCTCTGACATCAAAAGACAGAACAATATCTGCGATAAACCCAGTCGGGCATTACGTTTTGAGTACCCAGGAATAGGTTTACCGCTCAACATAAGAGTTTAAATGACTTTGTGGGCAGAGCAATGCAGGTCATGTGAATAGAGTTTGTCATGATTGAGGTGAGGGATAAAGCGAGACCTTTCCGGAATGCACAAACAGCTTCACATTTCCTTTCTCTGATCGAGTTTCAAAACACATAAAGCCTTAGCGGTTTTGATTGTGAGTGATTGCTTTGCTGTAAGATCTGACACAGTGGATGCGGTTACTCATAGACTAACAAACAAGTTAAGCAAAAACACACGCTCACATACTCACACATCCTTTATCGCATACATGGTGTTTTGCTAATATCACAGATCTTATTTCTCCTGCAACACAGACCCCACAAACCCATTGATCTGATGGTAATCAGTAACAAATCGCCTGCCTCTATACTGCGGCGTAGTTAATCACACTTTCTGTGTGTGTGTGTGTCTATCCCTGGGAATATACCACCCACATCTTTAACCATCAGATCTCTCTTTCTACAGTAACGGTACAGACAAGCTGTTCAACCAACTAAGCCCCCCACACTACTGCGTTTTAACCCTACAATCTCCTCCACATCAAAAAACAAGCTTAACCAAGCATCAGCATCATTCCTGCTCTCAGTGTACCACTCCAACTACACAGAGGACAGTTAGTGTAAAATCCGCTGTGAGGTCCGCCAGAACAGCATGTTCTTATCAACCTGCTCAATAAACAGTCTTGTGCATTATGTATGCCAGCAACTGAAGATCCATTCTGCGAACATCTCACCCCCTCTACAAACTGCCCCCTCAAGCCCATCCAGCGCCACCATGAAGCTCACTCACGGAGCCATTAACAGTGACAGCATGAATTCACTATAATTTAGTCACTCCGTTAAGGCATCTGCTAGGTTGCATAAGATAGAGCTATTCAAACCTCTTAATGCCTTCATGCTTTACATGCCGCACAAACAAATGCAACAATCTGTGGAAAGACATGTGTTGTGTTTTGTAAGGTACGGCCATTATTACAGAGGGAGAGGGGCTTGCGGTAGGGCGGTTCTTCTGGATTAAAGAAATGTGAATAATACAAATAAAATAATATATATAAAATATAATAAATTACATTATAGAAAATTGTATTATATAATAAAATGTATATAAATGATATAATAAATTGTGCACAATTAGTGTAATGCTCTATAAATAGATTTTTTAATGCAACAACATTTCAAGTAATAAGTCCTAGATTTACTAATAGTTGTATATCAAAAATGCATCAACTCCTTCTTTGCTCTCTTCCACGCATTTCACTCTCTCTTCGTAGCAAAACTACCTTCTGGTGCATGATCTGAAGTGTAATAAAATAAACTTGGGGGTGGCATCTGATTCCCACGCTGCCTGAAGAGAAGAAATGCAGGCCACCATCATTTAAATGCTTGAAGAAACAGGCTTTACCATCACAAAAGGCATTCAAAACATACTAAACCATAACATATTACAAAAGCTCTCAGAAGTATTTTGTTTTGTCGTGCCATCCAGCAGGCTTAAAGTAGCTCATTAACATCACACATTTGGGGATAGTGATATCAAACTGCTTATCTTGGCCACTTTAAATAATGAAACAATAAATCATATTTAATAAAATATTTCACCTGCAATCAATTGTCCAATTAGCTATAATGTGATAAACTGTCACGATAATGTACAGTCAAGCCTATTGTTATCGCGATATAAAGCCCTTAAGGTGGGTGATACAATACCCTTTTGCTCCACGTCATTGTTCATTTTGCATTAATGACTGTACATTCAATTCTATGTATACAACAGAAACACAACATATGATCTGTGACACATCTATAGATTCTGTACAGTCAATACACAGTAGAATGTTAAGGGCATGTTTTACCAGCGTTCCTTAATGATGATCAAAAGCTTTTTAACAATGTCTTATTCTTGTTAAATTAAAAAAATTCTAAGCAAAATGTCAGCAGTGCTTGTCCATGGAAAAGTCGCCCCCAGGATGCTGTGGTGTTCTGGGCGGTTGCCAGGGTGTGGCTGGGAGAATATGCTCTCTGTTTTATTGTAAATATGATGTTTCAAAAGCATTTTATGCTTGTCCTGTTCCTAAGGGTGATCTGGGTGATTGACAGAGGTTTGCTGTGCGGATGTTAAATGGTTCTGAGTGGTTGTTAGAGTGTTGCTATGCTAAGCTTGTGCTAGGTAATAATTTACTGGCTCAAGTCAAAACAACTCCATCCCCCATCTCTCCATGATATTGTGGTCCCTGGATTTGGCTATACAAGTCCCTATTGTAATACCTCATAAAACACCTAATACTTGGAATATCTCATAGTAATAATTCATTACATTTATATAGCACTTTTCTGGACACTCAAAGCGCTTTTACATGGAAGGGGGGACCTCCTCGATCACCACCAATGTGCAGCATCCACCTGGATGATGCGACGGCAGCCATATTGCGACAGTACGCCCACCACACACCAGTTTATTGGTGGAGAGGAGACAGAGTTACAATCATCCCCAAGATTCCACAGTGACATGTCTTGACAAGGACTTCTAAAATCCGCATAATGTTCAGCCGATTAAACTCTATGGTTGCATTGTCGGACAAATGGCGAATATCAACAGAGGGCACATTATGATTGGTCCAGTCGCCTGTCAATCAAAGTCCAAGCGAAAGGTCAATTAGGCTAAGAGTAATATTGCATAATCCAATTTTGTTCAATACAGCTTTAACATAATGCAAACAACAATAACAGTACAAATATGCCAAAATGATGTGTATAAAATCACTGTTTATTCTGGTAGAATACCCAAGTTTAATACATATTGGGAAAATATGATCTACAATAATAGTGATGCTTACCCTAGCAAGCCTCATAATAGCTCAAATGCATCGAAGCCTTTACAATTCTCACAATAAATGCAACATCACAGATTTCGGCGCAAACACTCCAACACAAGATTAACATTAAGAATCTCATCAAACTCAGTTTCCAGCACCAGAAGCAACTTTGAACTGTTCGTGCAAACCGATCTGAATGTTATCTCAAATCATGCAGCTTCTTACAGAGAGGTGTGCTACATATTTGTTCTCTAACCGATTCGACTTTTTTAGACTATTTTCACTCGCGGCTCAAAATAATCCCAAAATATCCAGCAAACTTACATTCACCACCCAAAACATGTCTAGAAGGAGAAAGAAGGAGAGGGAGACAGGGTGCAGAAAGGCAGAAGTTTCCTGTGGACAGGGGTGGAGAGATTGCCGTTTGCCGCTGTGCGATAAAACACAAACCTCAGAGGGATAAACCTGGCTTAATCTCCTCGCCTGCCATTTTTCAATTACATGAGGGTACAGCCAGGGAGGTGGGGAAAAGAGAAGAAGGGATTACAAGGATATTTGGACTCTGAGGCTCCCAGCATGGAGGGACTCAATGGACTAGCGTGTGAAGCAAAGAGTTTCTTGGTCCCGCACACACACGAACAGTACACACACAGCTCGCTTAATTCAGCCTGGAGTTACTATGACTCCTGCTCAGAGTGTCTCCTTTATAGTGCTGCTGTTCTGGGGAGAGAATACCAGCGAGAGAAAGGTAAGACTGAGGTAAGAAATGATACAGTAGCTTTCTTAACTATTTGGCAGGGTTAGAAAGGACAGGAGAGGTCTAAACATACAAACTGCCTGCTGACGATATTTCTGTTGATTTTATTGCTGTTATATATGTTTATAAAAGTCATGAATTAAACATTTTACTACGCATTCAGATTGATGTGCAGAGATTCATGTGTGGTTTATTTTATTTGGCTTTGATCAAATAAAATACACATTACAGTTGCAGAATGCTAAAATGGGATATTGAGCCCCCGAAATATAAAAAAGTGTAAAGAATTCACACCCCACGTTTACAAACAGATAAGTTAGAGACAGCTGCGAACAGGAGATAATTAAACACAGGTGACTCTGTCCCTTAGGCGTATAGTTTTTCACACAGTGTATGAGCAAAGATAACGGTTTGTGAGTAGGGGGTGCGTGTAAGTGTGCATGTCCTTCATACCCATAAGTGCAGATTTGGATAACAAATGAAAGAAAATATGATTGTTCTTTTTGGATTGACAATGGTTTCTTTATGTATTTTTAGCAAAATTTTGATTTATGCCATTGTGCACAAAATGTACATGCATGTATTCTAGTATGTAGAGCGAGAGTCTGTGAGAGAGAACACAGAGCACCCAGCTGGAGGGTTTCCAAATACAGAGCTGGATATTAAAGAGCACTCAATCCTCCGGTCACATTCACATGAGCATCTATTTGATTTATCACTGAATAAAACTCCCTAAAACTCAATACAATGCTCTCTCTCTCGTTCTGTCTCTCTTTCATTCAGCATCTGGACCTCTTATTCTCTCTACTTGCTAATGCTGATCTTTCTCTGTCTGCATACTTGTATCAGGATCCAATAACACAGAATATACAATTTCCTTTAAACAAATCATGCTAGTAGCATCTACATTTAATTGTTGAGCTAAACAGACACACCATTTATTCATTTAAATTAAAGACTTCTATAGTTTTATACACAAGTTACTGTATATATTCTATAACCTAACCCTTGCATTTTTAGAATTTAGCAAAACTTTTTTCACTATTTTTGTAGTCATTTTACAAATGAGGACATTCCTAAAGGGATGCTTTGCTCCGGTTTGACGAGTTTTCCTCATGTTTGGGTACAGATTTGTCCCCAAAATATAGAAAAAGGGGTACACACATACAAGCGCACGCACAGACATAAACAAGCCATAACAGCAGTTTCCAATACAGAATTCATAGCAGCAATGTAATCGGTCATAGCATGTTGGACCATGAATCTGTCAAAGGTAACCATATTTCCTGAGAGGGCTTGAGTGAATGGATGGAATCACATACAGTACATACCAAATAATACAATTGTAGCGAGGAAGGGGGGATGGGAGCCGCGATGGCGTGAGTGATAGTGAAAATCAGCTGTGTGAGCACCGGTCCCGCATCTCCCATGGAGGAGGTCGGGAGCATAAAAGGACGAATTGACAGGACTGCCCGCGAGAGAGGACCAGGTGCGGACATGTTTAAGTTGGTATTTATGTTCTTGTGAACGGCAGTCGACCGTGAAGTGGCTGCCAGCATTTTTTTTATTCAAACTTTATTTGAATGTTCGCCAGTTCCCGTCTCCTTCCTTCCCTACTTTGAACTTTTTTACAACAGTATATCCACAAGTTTCCTACGTCCCATGACGCTTTGCATGAAAGTTGGAAGAAACTTCCGGCAAACAAATGCATTTCTGCCGTATTTCAAGGCATTTGTTTATTGCAGAATGTAAACTTTCACACTGAGAGCACTTATAAACTACATCAGCATACCGTCCACTACTTAATAGAGGAATGGAACGATGATTTGAATACTTGAAGCAAATATTTAGCAACTTTATTGATTCAGTTGTTGCGACAGTAAGCCAATGAACAATTTGAAAATTAAGTAGGGTTTTCAATTATTTAAAATGATGTGGATTATGTGCTATTTAAAGGTGTGATAGCGTTACATGGGCCGTGTGCAAATATAAAGCTGCTGTATCGTCAGCTGGCCATTAATCTGATAAACATTATTCTATTACCTTCTATTACCCTATTTACATTTTAAATATTCTCTCTACATTTCGTTTATAGGACGATTAGTGGAAGTTACCTACTTACATCAAGCATATCAGATGAGAAATGTAGTCCACATGATGTGATATATTCCAACAGATTTTTTTATTGAAGACAATATAGTGTATTGATGATTACATGAATCTATTTGAACTCCCTTTTTAAACAGCGAACTCTAACATGACCACATTCAGTCTAAGTGATGTTTAAAGTTTGTTTATCTATTTGCTTGAGATAAGCTGTCCACATTTTGAAGTTTGTATCTTAATACGGTACATCATCTCACAGGAGCAGTCCATCTTAACTTAGATCTGTGTGAGAAGTGCTCTTTCTTACGACGTGAAATAAGCTTCACCTGTTTGGAAGTGCAGCCACGAACAGCAGGTGTTGCTTATCAGTCTCAAAATTATTTTTTCATCTGAAACCAACAGTATTACAATTCTGTCATCAGAATAAATTATTCAAGTATATACACTATGTCCGCCGCTTCACCAGATGTTGTACCCACATTCATTTTTACAGTAGCACCCTCCAGAAACTTGTGAATAGGATTTGGGTTAAAGCCATGGTTACCAAGGCCATTTTTGAACAGAAAGCACCGATAAACTGTTTGACTGTGAATCCAAAAAATACCATATTAAAGTTTTTCTCGATTGCTAAAACTCAATTAATTTCTCACAACTATAAACATGTTCTCAGAACAATACACCAACTTTCTTCAAATCCCACACAAAGACATCATAATTTGGCAAAGGTTTAACCATGTTCATATTCAGAAGTACAAACACATAATATAATGAACTAAGGTGTCAAGATATAAGCGCACTTTTAAATGTTCTTTATTTTTGCAGAACTTATTGACGACTACTTACAATTTTTTTTATTTGTTTACAAAAATTTGTCAGAAGACTAAGAAATCATAGTTTCCTGTAAAGAAATTGGGCCAAAGGTGTATAGGAGGCCATGTTTATTCATGCAATTGTATTCTATATTGTGTTGCATACCCAGTTAACAGTATATATTTTTTAACTTGTCTTGTCTACTTCATCTACTTTCATCTAACATTATTTACTAACCGTAGTGTCTTTTTTGTCTCCCTTAAGCTCAATGTTGCATGTTGCTCTTTCTGCACTATTTTACAAGAGGTCTTATTAACAATGTTTTATAATTGATATCACCATTGTCTAGGACTATGTTGTATTGTGAGTGTTTCTGAGGGCCTGTGTGTCATGTTTAAGGGGAAAGGTTTTTTCTTCAAGTTTTGTTCTTAAGTGGATAGCTTTGTTTTGACCCGAAAATAGGATGGTATGAATAGTTATGAATTTGTGATAAGAGTTTCAATAAAAGGAGCCATAATTTTGAGGAATGTGTTTAAGCAATCGAGAAAAACTATAAAATGTATTGGGTTTAAAGAAATTATTATTTTAATCTGGGTGTGTGCTAGGGGTGGGCGATATATATCGTCTGCGATAATATCGTGACTGTGGTGTTAACGATGTGCAAATTCTCATTATCGAGTATTTAAAATTACTCCGAAAAAACACGTATTAAAACTCCACACATTCAGAGGCTGCAGCAGGGCGTCACGTGATTGCTGATCTGCGCATACACGTCATCATCTCTCTCACAGGCATTAGTATCGCATGGCCGCCCGCAAGTTCAACGCAAGTGCTGTGCCGAAATCTGTGACCTGTCGAAATCTGTGACTAGAGTAATTATTCACGCGAGAACCTGCCTGGCGCACGTGAACGGTATCGCGAGCGCGGAAGGGGAGTTTCTTAACTATTTACCTGACTATCGAAAGCCAACAGTATCACAAATCGCGTGCTTTGGATCGCCGTATTAATATTAAAACGCCGTTTTCTTAACGCCACCAGGCGTTAAATAAACGCCGTCTGGTGCTAAATTAACGTCATACGCCGCCACGCGTTAAAGTAACGCCGGGCGCCGATAGACGTTAAGTTAACGTCACACGTCACTCAAAATGCAAACGTATTAGCTAATATACATAGCCCCTCCTCTTCTGGGTTTGCACTGTCTACGGCAAGTCGGAGGCCCGTGTCATCTCAAATCCATTTCGAGTAATGGATTTAGTCTTAATTTTGTGGAAAACTAAAAATGGAAAGAAATAAAAGAAAACCCCCCGAAAAGAAAATCATATAACTAATGCGGTATGTTATATGTCAAATTAAGTCAAGTCATGATTAAAAGTACCATAGTTCACCCCCAAAACGAAATTTCTGTCATCATTTACCAATGGTCCCTATTGACTTCTATTGTATGAAGAAAAGTCAATGTGGACGAACGGTTTTCTGTTACCAACTTTCTTTCAAATATCTTCTGTTGTGTTTATACGGTTAACACATTACACAGTCAAACAGGTTTGAAAAGTCAAGAGGGTGGGTAAATGATTACAGAATTGTAATTATGTTTTATGCGGTTCTTAATAAATCTCAATATTAGTCTAGAGGTTAGTTTGGTTGGTTTCCAACCTGATTTCATGGTTTTGACTGGTTCGAGTCCCGCTTCGACCACTTGCAGATTTTTACATTGTTGGTCTTGTTATGTTTATCTGTGTCACAGGAATTGTTTATTTATATTTCAGCATTTAATTTGTGGTTAATATATAAAGAAAGTTCTTTTTTCACAACAAGCTCCAGACACCGTCCAGACAGCCACGCCAACAGCCTTTCAATAATCACCTTAACGCACATCACCTGCCCACTTAAATTTCATTAGCACGCGACCATGATGCACTCACATTATCAACATATTTCCCTTTACCTCCGTGAAGAGATTGACGCTATACCGTATGTGGAACTGACTTTCAGCATTTAGATATAATTAATTTTACTCGACAAATCATATGAAACAATATAATTGAAGGTGATTATTGATAGGCTATTGGCGAGGCTGTCTGGACGGTGTCGGGAGCGATTGAGAAATTTAGAATATACTGTAAGTTTGCTGTGGAAAAAGAGGTCTTATTCCTGACTTTCTATATTCTGTAAATTTAATTTACCATACGAATTAAATGCTGAAATATAAATAAACAATTCCTGTGACACAGATAAACATAACAAGACCAACAATCTGTAATCTGTGTAACTGTTTTTGTTTTGTTTGATGGTCTCTGTGTTGTTGCTTATTCTGTGTACTGGATGCTCCTGTCACCAAAACAAATTCCTTGTATGTGCAAACATACTTGGCAATAAAGCTGTTTCTGATTCTTATTCAATGTAAAAATCTGCAATCGGTCGAAGCGGGACTCAAAGCAGTCAAAACCATGAAATCAGGTTGGAAGCCAACCGAACTAACCTCTAGACTAAAATTGAAATACATTAACAATGGCATAAACATACCTACAATTCTGTAATCATTTACCCACCCACTTGACTTTTCAAACCTGTTTGACTGTGTAAACCGTATAAACACAAAAGAAGATATTTGAAAGAAAGTTAGTAACAGAAAACCGTTCGTCCATATTGACTTTTCTTCATACAATAGAAGTCAATGGGGACCATTGGTAAATGATAACAGAAATTTCGTTTTGGGGGTGAACTACGGTACCTTTAATCATGACTTGACTTAATTTGCCATATATATAATACTGCAGTAGTTATATGTTTTTCATTTCGGCGGGTTTATCTTTTATTTCTTTCCATTTTTAGTTTTCCACAAAATTAAGCTCGATATGGATTTGAGATGACACGAGCCTCCGACTTGCCATAGACCGTACAAACCCAGAAGAGGAGGGGCTATGTATATTAGCTAATACGTTTGCATTTTGAGTGACGTGTGACGTTAACTTAACGTCGATCGGCGCCCGGGCGTTACTTTAACGCGTGGCGGCGTATGACGTTAATTTAGCACCAGACGGCGTTTATTTAACGCCTGGTGGCGTTAAGAAAACGGCGTTTTAATATTAATACGGCGCTCCAAAGCATGCGATTTGTGATACTGTTGGCTTTCGATACCTGACCGCCCACTCCACGATGACGTCATGTTGAAGCGCGCTCTTGTATTTGTGTAGGTTATGCGTGAAGCCGACTTCTGGAGAAACAGAAGCGTCGACTGTATACTGCACAACAAGCTCTTTCATTTAAAAGACAAGACCCGAATACATTCTGTATTATCATGACGGTTTTTGTCTTGGCTCATAATTTGAAGTAAATTTGAAGTAAATCTACATGTGAACAGTGAGCAGTTGGCCTATAATGTTCTATTAAGTTACAGCATCTGTCAATGCCAGTGTGTGTTTTAATAATAGTGACTATATTTTATTTGTCTGTAAATTGTGGACCTAGTTTACTTTGATGTCATTTGTTAACAAATGTATATTATATTATTTGAGATACTCTGTTTTGGAAGTGCACTTCTTGGGCAGATTTTCCTTTTTATTTTTGTGGAATCTGTGTACTGGGCAGTACTTGAAGTTTGTATTTGTTCAATAAGGCCATAGGTTGTAAGGCAATAAGGGCGTAAGGACACATGGTTGTGTGCAATATGTTACAGATCAGAGTACTTTGTTTACAGATGCTATTTGTTCATTATTATTATTATTATTTCATCTTGCTTGTATGCTGCACAATTTACATTACAGCAGAGGTGTACAACTGAATGTATACTCAGAGTTCGATGTTCTTACACTAGTTCAATAAGTATTTTGTATGTCTTTGAATTTTTTTAACTTGAATACTTACATGTTAAAGAAAATAAATAAGCACTGTTTTCATTCAACATTGTGCCCATTTCAAGTAACTCAGACTTTTAAAATCACATTTTTAATGGATATCGTCTCATTATCGTTATCGTTAAAATCGCCAAAAATATCTAGATATTATTTTTTGTCCATATCGCCCACCCCTAGTGTGTGCTCACTAAAGGGTTAAGAATTTTAGACACATATGCACACACAGGTCTTTTGTGTGTGAAGCCACATAGAGAAATTCAACAGAATTCTCTAATGTGGATTGTTTAATCTCATCTCAGGTGGTGTGGTGTTTCCTTAAATATTATTCACTGTCTACTATCACACATCTACTGTAGGGTTATTGCTGAGTCGTCTGCCTCAGGGTAAGACAGCAATTATGTTCACCTGGGACTGTCCTGATCCAGAACCAGCACATCAGCTACCTGTTCACACACATCCTCTACAACACCTGCCTGACAGAAGACACCAGCTAAAGCCTATTACTAAAGAAAATCCATTTAAACAAGGTATGTGGAACTGAAGATGAAGATAGGATATGGATTAGTGTAAACTGTCTGAAAATGTTTTGATTTATACATTTTCAGAAGAAAGAAATGAGTGGTGCTTGCCTGTGGGTAATGCAAGGGCATTGCTACTGGATGTGGTTGCTATGGTCTCCTGGACAGATGCTAAGATGTTGCTATGGTGCTGTCAGTGGTTTCTTTGTGGCTGCAGTGAACCACCACTCCCTATGATATTCTGTTCTTCAGTTTAGTGGAATGGTTTGCCATGAGACCATCTCTGAGTTAGAATTTCTATCCGGAGCACAACGTAACACATCAAATAAATCGGGTATGTGGTTTGTATAAATTCCTAACCATCAGTATGAGTAATAGTACAGTAATGGTAATGCCTGCCAAACAGAATTAATATCAACAGATGACCTCTGGTTAAGCTAATATTAACATGCAAGGCTGTGATTAACATTCTCATGAGAAAATAAGAGAGATGCTGAAATAATGATCATAAGCCAACCCTTGTTCCGAAGATATTTCAGACGCTCCGTAAAGCAGTGCTTCAGAGATAAAGTATAGATCAAAATGTTTTCATTTTTGCTCCCTATTTCTTGTCTAACCCCCCCCCTCACTTTATCCCCCAGTGGTGACCAAGAGCAGTGTGTCAGTAATGAGGCCAGAGACAGCAGATATAAAATATGATCATCCCGCTCAGAGTTTGTTTCTGACATGTGGGGAATCATCAAAGCGCTGTGTTGGTGAGGGAGTCTTTGACAAGCTGCCTCTGATCACAGGACAGGAGCTACTTGCTTTCTTCTTTCTGCTGTGCCTCCCACTCCCCCTTTTTCTTCATGGAACAGATTCATGTATAGCTCATGTGTGCGATGTGGCCTTTTACATATGAAACATCTGTGCTGCTCTGAATGAAATAGCGAGCTGATTATGTATTACTTAACAAATAAGATTATGCACATACAGTAGGTGTATATGGAATACATAACTGCGTTTAGTGGCATGTGTGACCTGAAAAACGAACTTGAAAATGAATTGCCACACTTGCAAAACATACCAGCCATAAAATATTTGTCAGACCGTGCAGCATTTTGCCATTATTTGAACTAGGTATTCTTTTCTTTTCTATTGTTCTGACAACAGCATAAGGCTATTTGTGAAATATCACCTTTATTAAAATAGATATGTGAAAAAAATGAAAAGGTCAACCATTGAAACTTTCCTGTAACTTAGTGGTAAGAGCAATGCGTTAACAACGCAAGGTTGTTGGTTCGATCCCAGGGGATTGCAAATACCAGGATGTTGCAATGTAAGTCGCTTTGAATAAAAGTCAGTCAAATGCATAAATATAAATGTAAAACTATAAACTTGCATGATGAAATCTTTCATAATTGACATTAAAATAATTTTTAATGGATCTTTTTTTTTTAAACTCTCAATATCGTCACTGTTGTGCCTTATCCTTAGATAATTTCAAACTTTTATATTGCCAAAAAATATTCCTATGATGTTAAAGAACTTCGAATTTAGATCGAAACAACGAAACAAACATGATCAAAGAGCCACAACTGCAAATGTCAGGGCCTTTTGATCATCTTTCGTGTGGTTGTATATTTCACATAATCACATCTCTGTCTGACTATTATCTCTCACAGAGAACCCAGAGTTACTGAGATGAACCGAGATCGTAGCAAACAGAAATAACTGAAGGCCCCACGCTGAGATTGAATTTGAAGTGACATACCTTATGAGATGGAGAGACCCTGGTGTCTTTACATAGCTGAGGTGGTAATTAATATCAGGGTCTGGGGAGCGTGTTCTGTTGTTTCATTAAGAGCTCCAGACTGTGTAGTGATTACTGACTGCTTTCTTTGACTGAAGGTCTCTATGACTGAAGGTCTCTTTATGAAGACAAGGGCCAGAGAGCTTTTCTGCTTATTAGTATAGCACATTTGAGACCTCTACATAAAGCAGGAGTAAAGAAGGCTGGTGGCTGTTTAGAGCTGCTGTTTCCCAGAGCGCTACTTTGCGCTGGATTTAAAAACAGGAGAGCATTTGAGTTTTCCCAGTAGCTCACGTAACAACATATTCTGCATGACCTCACTACTCAAATGCCTTTATTGGGCAAACCTGGGCGGACTAATAGTTCGGTGGACCTGGGTCAAAACACATTTGATGACTCAGCTTCATCTATTCACCCAGCTCAGCATTCACTTTGACACATTGCTTAAATGTCAAATGTTACTTGGCCCGTGATAACAATTCTGGATATTAAGGATATTGATTGGCATTAATTCATGGTTCACTCAGTTACACTAATTCACGTGAACTCTGGTAAAGATTCACTAATGACTGCTGTATGATCAAAATGGGATAGACCAAGATCATAATTTGCCCTTTGTCCCTTTCACTGTCATTTTACATTCATTCATGACATGGAACAGCGTGAGTCATGCACTAGAAAACCCTGCCTGTAACTTCAACTCGCTCTGTGATTTAATGCATGTTGTTCATGACTATATGGAAGAATGTACAGTAGATCTAGATGTACAGTCTAGCAGGCTATTATAGTGGGAATTACCATCATTATAGCCAGTAATGTTTGTGTTTGTGCATGTAATAGAAGACATGAGACACACAGAAAAAGAGAAAAACACAGGCATGCAGAGTTTTATACATTGTAGACATACTGTATGTTGTATTCCCTACCTCTAAAAATGTTGTCATTTTTCTGTTGAATAATCTATTTGAATTGCAATTCCCACAACGCAGGTGGTTATGACTATTATTGTTGGAATATTTGGTCCCTAAATTACTATAGACGAACCGTAAAGAGATTGAGTCAACACTTTCGGAATTTCCCAGGCTACCTCCGAGACTTATGGTACACATGCACGTACTGTTACTGTAAATGTTTGTTTTTTAATCCAAAAATACTCTTAGTTGTCGCCTTATTGACATCATTTAATTCCCTCTGTTCTATATTTTGAAAAAAAATGACACAAAAATGTAACACCGCTAATACAGCCGCAGAAAGAATGAAGACACCACTTCGAAATTATTTTTTCTGAATTTACTTTTTTTGTACCTGTTTGAGTAAATAATAATTATTATTTGATTATGTGCAGTAGTGAAATGTCTCCCAAATTCAAAACTGGTCAAATAAACCCCCAAAAAGATGACATTTTCAACAGAATACTAATGTTTTTCTATTTTAGGTTCTAAAATAAAAAAATTATGCATTAGACCTGTTGTTTTCTCACAACTAAATGTGTCTTTGCAATCTCTTAGTTTTCACATCGCTGATTGTGTGACTATGTCATCTCTGAGTTCTGATTTTTATTTAAATCCATAAATACTTGACTGGAATTGCCATAATACATGCGGTCTTCATTTTCAGGAGTTGCATATTTTGGGGTTGTGGTTTGTGTATTTGTGTGAAATGAGAAAAGATCAAGGCAAAGATATTGGAATGTGAAAAATCGATCCCGCATTCTCATTAAACAAATAATAAGAATTAGATTTTATGAGAGCAGAGAACGAGAGAGAGAGAACGAGAGAGAGAGAGAGAGAGAGAGAGTTATAAAGGCAAAGATGGAAAGGAAAGTGAGACGGGGGTGGCCACCATCAGCCGTAAACAGCTTGACAAAGCATGAAATATGCATCCCATATGAACGCAGACATCCTGAGGCCTGCACTACAGTACTCTCTCAATCTCAACACATTTCCACGGGTGGCTTTGGTGATTTCTAGCTATTTTCATTTTTCTTGCTGGCTGACTCAATTCGACAACACTGTCTCTCTGTTGTTTTTGGATTATTTCCGAGCGCGCTGATCTGATTATAGGAAAGATAGGTCATTTTACATAATCTCGAAGCTCAGCAGAGAAAAGAAAAAAGCACATATACATATGTAACATGACACGCATTGTACGGTTCCATATTAAACAATACTGTTACACTGTGTCCTAACCACAATTTTCCAGCAATAGATAATTTGTCTCTCAACATCGGACACAAATCTGCTGAGAAACGTAATGCTATAATACACAACAGATGAGGACCAATGGGGCTGGGGCTCTAAAAAGTGACTGACAAAGTGTGTTGTCAGTTTCACACCAGTTAATCTCACTCACACAGAAAACCCATTTGATCATGCACCTCATGTATATTAAATATTAAACATAGACGTGAAGAGACTATTTTCCATTTCAGTGTCAGCAAAAAAGTTTCTTGTTGCTGAACTCTTGTCACATCGCTCTCGAGAAGGACACAGTGTTAGTATCCGTCCCATCTGATGTGACAGATAAAAAAACCTACATTTGATGTTGAAAATCCTCAGTGTTCAACCATCTATGATCTTCATAAATCATCTTTAAAACTACAATAAAGTTTCTTCATAAACGTTTAATGTATGTGAAGTCGTAAAGCTGACAATAAACTGCCCTTCGT
Organism: Triplophysa tibetana; assembly: GCA_008369825.1. Lineage (NCBI taxonomy): Eukaryota > Metazoa > Chordata > Actinopteri > Cypriniformes > Nemacheilidae > Triplophysa > Triplophysa tibetana. Next base: position 12,606,433 of record CM017913.1, on the reverse strand, counting down.
CGATCACTCTTCCTGGTCAATCGTTCTCGACTATCATGCGACGTACATATCAGTGGCATGTTCCTTCAGTCAGAGGCATCCCAGAGACCCCCCCGCTGATCTCTCGCCTCTACACCCTCTGGATCACTCTCATTCCATCTTTCCACAACTCTTCACTCGATCTGTCGTCATAGCTTTAGATTAATCCAATTCCCTTCATCTTCCCAGTCTCTGTCAATAAAGAAAATAATACTGGACAGATTTGGTGTTGTATTTCCTGTTGTATTTTTCTCTCACAGGATCTTTTCCTGTGTTTGGGGTCTACAGGGGGTCAGCTCTGAATGACTGTATGGGCCCATCTGTGAAGGATTTGGTTTTTATTCGGAACATGAACATAAATGCATTTGGAATATAGCGGTAAGGAATGGGGCGGCAAACAAAAGCCACTTCCAATAAATAAAGTAAAATACAACTTTATATAGGAAGTATTTTTTTTATATATTCAGTGAATGATGGTGATAAACCTTAGAAAGAAAAATGAAATGTTATAAAATATGTTTTAGTTACTATCAATGTAAACATAACAAGGGGGTTACAAATGTTGTATAAGTTAAACTGGCAACTTGATTAAAAAGCACTAGCCAGTTTTTCATATTTAACACCTTTAAAAATAAATTAACACAAAAATACAGAGATTATTTCCTGGGGTCCAAAGGATTTAACACTAGCCTGTCTATGAGCAATTTTAATATTAAATTTTTGTAACAACAACCAAAAACCTTTATTATAGAAATGGTTTGAACATTGCAGAGTGAGCAACTACCAATGTGCTTTTGAGAAAGACACCTCACAAGGCCTTTGTCATGGTTCCACCATCTTGTCTTGTTTATTCTTGGTCCTGGGGCGGAGCCATGACATAGTCTAAGGTTCCTAGTGGAGAGAGAGGTTGGGCGTTAGAAATCCTCTCACTCTCTCTCCGTGTCTCGTCAGTGTTTCCCGCCATCTCGTTTCCTTGTTACCTTCCCATTAGTGTTTAATCCCCAGCACATGTTCCTTATTAATTATCCTGTGTTTGTTCCCCATATATACTCTTGTTTCATTATCCTGTGTCGGTCATTGGATGTACTTGTATGTTGCCACTGCACCTTATACTGCTATGTATTAGACTAGAGTATCCCCTTGTCAATTAAGTCTAGTTTATTGTGAGTTTACTGTGGTCTTGTCAAGTTTATATATAGTGTCTTTTAGTTTAGTTTAGTATAGTCTGTCTCCGTTCCAGTTTTTGCCTGTGTCTCCTGTTTTACCCCATCGTGGGTCTTTTTTTGTGTTTATTTGTTTAATAAAACCTTTTGTTAACTTCACCATCGTGCCTGCATGCATTTGGGTTCTCCTGCCTGTATCTCATGACAGCCTTTAAGTTGCTTTGGATAAAATCTTCATCCAATGTTTTCTTAGCTTTAACGCAAAGCCAAATCTACAGCAATAAAACAGCAGAGAGCATCATCCAGGTCCCATTCATTCAAGCTTTCACAAATGTGTCGGGCAAACTACAGCAGCTGCAGCAATGTAAGAAACATGACCTCATGACCATCAGTGTAGTCATACAGTCAGATTAACCTTGTAAAAACAACAGCACAGCTGCAGGGGGTCATTACGTCACCACAATGACATGATAGAGCTACACATTATGCAACAGCCTGACAAATAGTACAAATAGCAGAAAACAGGGACTTCATAAAATCAATTTAACAATTCAACTCTTCAGAAATGTCTTGACCTTTTTGTTTATTGAATGGATGGAGCTTCCCCAAACACACAAAAACAATATGAAGTGTTCTTTTGGGGGGGGGGGTTGGTTTGCCAGTTAAATTGTTGGGGTTGTCTGTTTTTGACCATGGGCCATAAGACCTAATGACAGTTTGACACTTCAAAGAGAAGAAGAATGTGGGAATCTAAGACAGGGAGACTAAGAGCAAAGCAATAGAATGTAAGAATAATATTTAAAGATACTTATATAAAGAAATAAGTGAACTGTTGAGACAGCACAGAATAAGTAATATGGCAATCTCACTTTTTCATTACTATGATCTTGTGCCTCATGCATGCTGTGCAGAACTCAGCGGGGTCTTAGCACCATTATTTAAAGACGAGTGCTCAATGCGCTCCACTTCTGAAGGGTGGAGGAAGCACGCATCTCCAACTGCATACTAAAACATCAGTTCACTGAGATGCACTTGAGAAGCGGCGGATGGGAGTGTTTGAAATGTAGCGAGCGCTTCACCAGATTTCTGAAGCAGAAAATTAAACAGATGGCAAAAACAAAAACAGAGGGCTTGTTTTCCCAGCTGTTTTCTTTCGTTCTCTCCCTTGTTTAAGTGTTAAATGATAACAGTGTTTTCTCTCTCAAACCATGCCATTTTCTGAAATTTTTCTTTTACATTTTTTCCTTATTTATTTGACCTTATACTTTGACTTTGTTGAATGATTTTGCTCTGTTGTATACAGCTCCATACTGTATTGCTCAGTTGGTTAGCATGCCCATGCTGCAGATATTGCTGCTACACAAAGAAATTTTGGGACAATTCAAAAGAAGCCATTTGTTCTGGCAGACTAAAAGTTATGTGACATTTATGGCTCAGGTGACTGGCTAAAAATCTGCTCAAAACCCAAATGGTCATGAGCAGCGGAAAGTTTCAAATTGCCTAGATCATGCCAGAAACTACTGCATTACAAACATCATTCACTATCCTGAAAATAGAAAAAGAATACTTTAGTTACTCATTCACACAGACAGCATTCAATCCACATCTGTATGGTTTATTTACAGACCAAATGGAAGTCAAACCAATTAGTAAATATGGCTGTCAATTCTTACCCCTGACCGTGTGAACATAGCCATTTCTTTAAAATCTCTCACATTCATTTTCTCCAAAACCCTGTATAGACCTCTGAGTTTGTTTGACCTTCTCTTCTCTCACGTCCTGTCATGTCGATTTAATTACACAACACTCCTCCTTGCCCGCCTGTCACTTACCATGTGGAGCAGCTGACAGTGTGAACGGCACCGTTTACACAAGCCCAAAAACTGTGTGTGTTGGCACACTGTCTGTTCCTTACACAGTCTCTACAGACTGGCTGATTTACAAAATGACAGTCATTATAGCCGTTTAGTGACTTTTTAGACCCAAAATCTTTCACAACAGCATCAAAGTGGATTCTGCTGTTCACTCTATACACATGTTATACAATTCATACATGATATACATCTATTCCCTATATCACCAACACATGTGTTGTGTACATTATTACCCTCACAAATGCAAGCTCTTTAGGCCATCTGGTTGTGGATTGACGAATAATATAAGACCAAGGGTACACAAGTGAGGATAAAGAATTAATGTCATTCTTCTGGCAGTTCTTTGCAGCACAAACCAAAGCCTTGAATTTTCGTTTAATCTCATGCTTTAACAAACAAAGATACAACATGCTGTAATAACCCAGGATTCCAGCAACAGGCGATTTGTCAGTCCACGCTAAATATAAAACTGCTGTGCGATGTGACAGTCATTGACATATCAGTAAAAAAGTATTTTCTATTTTAAAAATGTATGCTTTTATTTGCAATAATAGCTTAAAGGGATAGATCACCCAAAAATGTTAAACAGTTCTTGAACCCCATTCACGATGTCATAGAAGAACATTTTGGTTCCATAAAGAACTTTTAACATCGGAAAACTTTTCTGTTTTACAAAAGGTTCTTTGTGGCAAACAAAAGGTTCTCCAGATAAAAAAGTAAAAAAGAGATGGTTCTCTAAAGAACCTTTTACTGAATGCTTCTTTGTGGAACCGAAAATGGTTCTTCTCTGGCTTTGCTATGAAGAACCTTTTAAGCACTTTTTCGTCGAGTTTCGTCAGAAAAAATACAATGGTAATCAATAGTGCCACAGAACTGTTTCTGACCTACATTCTTCAAGTAATTATTCCTACTATGGTAGTAAATTTGGCCCAAGAACTGTTTGGTTACAAGCATTCATCCGAATATCTTTCTCTATATTCCACAAAACAAAAAAATACATAAAGGTTTGGAACATAATTTTTAGTAGAGAAAAGTAGGGGGACCGGGTCTGTATGACATGAGGGAAATCGGGGGTCCAGTATGAGTTAAAGCGGCTGTTCTTTGGGTGTGGATGAAATGGGAAGCTTTGATAATGTTATGTTTGGATAATACAACAAGCACATTGCACAGGAGACATTTGCAAGCAGGACTTCAAAGGACATTTCAAAGAAGTGTTTTAGAGGTGTCTAACAGCAACATTACACATGAAGTTTGAAAATTAGAATCATGGAGAAAAGCCCCTTTAAATGCGAAAACTATACACAGTAAGTAATGTGTTAACATTGGCAGGTCCATCAGGGAAGTTTTTAAACAGGACTAGTTCTCACATCTCATTTCTGAACAACCGGTCAGCCTTAATGGCCTGACACAGGCTCCCAAGCTCAATCACACATGACAATATCCACAGACGGCCACACACTGACAATCTGACGGTCAAGACACTTCCTACATGAAGAGGAGCAGATTTCCAGACATTTCTTTCACATACAAATGGTGCTCTATTGAGCTGAACGATCCGTCTTTTCATTGATTCTCAGAAACTCATGATACAATATATGCTACAAAACAAAAAAAATGTTCTACAGAAGTTTTCTTTGTCAAGCTATTTTGGATGAATCTGTTCAACATGTTTATTGTTATTCACATGAAATTTTGTTTAAATATTCTGCTACTTGCCTGACACTCAATTTGTGTCAACACTGTTAGATAAAAATGTGTTCGATATTCATTATAATTCAATTTCACAATTCCTTATTTGATAATTCCCTGTAAGATCATCATTTTAACATCTGCGTTTACACTACAGGAGGAATTAACCCTTTGCAAAACCCTGTCCCCTTTCGTTCATGTTGCCAGGTCCGACAAGCCTCCTTTATCAGCCATGCACTCCCGGTGTAAATTTGTGCACTCTCTGGGGAAATGGTGAAGAATTTCTGGAAAAATTACATAAAGGTCTGCAATATGCATTCGAGAAATACATTCAGGATAACTGTAAAAATAATTATACCTATATTTGTGTTCCCACCAGCAGACGATAAATTTACGTTAATTTAAACTTGCGTGATGCAGTTGGCTACTACTGTCACACAAATGGATGTATAGCTTACCTTATTGTTGTGTATTAACTGTTTATATTTACTCCGAAAATTGTAGTAATGACAATTTTATACAGAGAGTAACTTCGGGCAGAGTTAAGGTCGGCCGTGATCCTTCAATGTGAAAATGAATGTAAACTTTGAAATATTAGTTCAGGACAGAAAAGAATAACAGTCCATCAGTGTCTTAATCTATATTTCTGTTAAATACAAAAAATACAGTACAGCTGTTGCTTTACGACTTCATTGCTGAAAACGTCTTTCCTTTCAATTGTCAAATCAGCCTTAAAACACCACTTCCCGAACGCTCCTGTCTGCAATTCATACATTAATGATTCCAACCATATCGTGTCTCATATCTGAATTGGTATAGTTGTGATGTGAACTCCGCTATTCTCCTTCATTTTGTAACTTAGTTATTGTTTATCATTATAATGTGAACTTCCATTAAAGCGGTGTATATCCCTCTGTTAACTAATACATTAACTATTTTTCATATTAATCACACAAAGCACTACTACGCCAGGCTTGATGGACTGGTTTGTTTATCGGACGAAATGACGGTCATTCACGGGGGCACATAATATTGGCATTTCGATTGATCAGACCGCTTGTCTATCAAACTGCTTGCGAAGGGTCAATTTGCCCAAATATATATTTTTCTGAGCGGTATAAACACCACACTCTGGCTTTCACATGCAGTTTGTGGACCTTAAACCATCAGATCAACAATTATTACTTTAAAAATTAAAATTATAATGACAAATATAAATTCTTTCTTCTGATAATTGAAAATGTGCTTTTACAAGAATTTATTGGCTAAATGAGACATTTGGCACTTTAATGAATGAACAGATTCAGGTAAACAAGATTAGTGTCACTGGGAATAATTTTAGATTGTTGACAACACTCAAATCTTAATTGATCATGTTCCCTTGAATTCCTACAGTGTACAGATGCATCTTCTAAAGTAATGTATATCAATAAAACCCAGCCTTTTTACATGCGATGAAAATAAGACAAAAAAAGACGAATGCGGTCTTAACTAAATCTACATGCCGATGTGACTCACACACTATAAGACGCCCTGACAGCGCATCGCTGTGGACCAGTTTGTAAACCTAAACAAGGCCATCAGGCTCATTTTAAAACTGATATGATACGAAAAACCAAGAGCTGCCGACCATCTACCAAACAAACCTTTTCTACCTATGTGGTCTGGGAGGAATCGGTTTGATACTTTCATCAAAAGTCAACTGCTGTCTTTTCTTTTAAGAGTGAGCACAGAATGACTCAAACAGGTTCATTCTATATATACAAATATAAAGTACATCTTATTTAGAAAATGAATACTGTGTAACACTATCCTACATAATATTATAAAACACCACAAAATCTTAATATAAAACTTGCCATAGTCATCCCAGGGAACAAACATATAAAATGCATGAAAGCATTAGAAGTAACTTTAGATAAAAGCATCTGCTGAAAGCATATACGTAATGCAAATGACAATAAAGTGATTTGAATTATTTTACAGCAGGCTGGGCAGAAGATTTCCTGTAAAATAACACCATTCAGATCCCAACACACAAAGAAATAACATCAGGCTTTACTGAAAGCACGTCCTGTAGAGCAAAAGAATGAAACCTATTAATGTATTAGAGAAGCTAAAAGTGCACCATAATGTTCTTATAATAAGGGCCCATTGGATCAAGCAGCCGACAGAAACACAATGCGATTTAGCTGACAGGATCTCACAACATGCATTGTCCCCCACTGACCCCCACTGAGAGAAAATATCTCAGAGCATGCACAGACCCAAATCATACGAATCGTCTCTCTCAGACAAATAAAACGTTCAGCATCAAAATCCCCTTAAAAACTCAAATCACAACAGAATTAAACAGTCAATGGGGAGTGCGTCTTCTCGAGAAACATTTGAGGAGACTCCAGCTGCCTCCCAGGGAAGGAAGGAGGGATGGAACAAAACCTCTTGTCGTCGAATGTAGCATCAATGTGAAAACGGTCCTCTCAAGCGCTGTTGTCAGTAGTAATAATAGAGTTCCCGTGTTAATCGCTGTGGGTGGAGTGGAATGGCAACCATTATGCACTTCTCAAACTGTACAGTCACTTCTCTCACATGACACACAGGACCGTGTACAACCTGTTATTTTTTACTCATTACATTTTTTGTGTGCGTGGGTTTATATGTGGCTCTCCCTAAAGGTCTTGGCTTAATGTGCTCCACATGACCGACCTTTGCTGTCAACAGATTGCCACAGCAGTCACTGCAGAATAGCCATTTCACACATACATACACACACACAAAATCATCTCTCATGGGCCGAGCAGGGAGAGACACCTCACGTAAAGTAAGTTTGCCCCCCCACGGTGATAAAGCCAGGGGAAAGATCAGCAGATGAGCCCTCACAAGGAAGGTCATCTGTGTCCCTAAACACACACCAACTACACACTTATTCTTCTTCTCTACTTTTTTGGGGGGTGAATCAGCCTTATGTCTTTTACCTGTATTAAGTTCTGCAATTTTACCTTTTTAAAAGTCATCCAACAGTAATGTGAAAGACTTACAGCATGACAAGACACATGACAACTGTGATCAAATTCCGGGTTATCACATAAAAATAATTGTTGAACTTTCCTAAATACATGTACAAATGTTACTGTATACTATTGCTTAAAAGTGAAAATGAACTTGTTTTCTTTGCAGTCTTTTAGGTCTGACAAATACAGAGCATCTATTCTGCTATTTTGACCTGTTTCTCCAGTTTTCATTTACCTGCAAATAAATGGTAATAGAAACAATCTTTTTCTTTGAAAATTGGGAGAAATAGTATTAGTAGTTCACAGAATGAACAAAAATTGTGTTTTTCCCAAAACACATACAGTACCTATAAATAGTACATTTTGAAATTGATTTCTTTGTTGCTATATACATAGTGTTATTTATAGATACCGACATGCTATTCCTGTTCTGGCATTCTTTTACCCGCACACATCAATATACATACTATACGGATAGATTCACAGAGAAAATTCACAGCATTCTCAGACGTTTTTCCTGAAATTTCTAGAGCACAGAGATCATCTTTGAGGATTTCAAGTTTTTCTCCCCCCAAGACAGCAGGAGACCCTTGCAAAAGTCAAATATAAATGTTTCTGTAGCTCAGGGTTCGGGGTTTGATTTCCAGGGAACAAGCATACTGATAAAAAAGATATACTTTGATGGATAAAAGCGTCTGCCAAATACATAAATATAAACTTTAAAGGTCTCCATTCGCCTCAATCCAATCTTACTGCAACCAAGTAAATACAATCAAGATAGTACATCGATCTCCACAGTGAATTTTCTTTCCAACGGTGGATATCTAATTATCTGTGTTCTCCCTTACTCCAGCAGTAAACGCTGAGCCATAAAGTATTTGTTATGAGAGAAAAGAGAAAGCACAGTGTGCCATTTGCAGACGCATAATGACGGTCTTCATTACAGACTCTGACGGGGGTAAAGAGGGTCACCGCTGAGTTTCAGTGGTACAGACTCATTAAAGCCACTTGCCGCCACTGAATTGGCTACAGTAAGCATGGGTGAGTGGGACCTTTCAAGGAAGCGAGCAAGGCCATTTAAACATTTCATTTTAGTGTTAAAAGAGCGAAAAATCATCCGCGAGACTCTGCTTTCAAGCCCACAGTACAACTCAGTAGACACAGCTGAGATAACATACAAAGAGCAAAACAACTTTAAAAATTCATTTTTTCCATGTTTTGTGTGAGCTTTTTAAAGTAAAAGTACTTTTTTGATGATAAAGTGTGTACGTTTGGTGTATGAACGGGTGTAAGACAGAGCAGGAAAATTATGACGGGTCCATCATCATTTACAAAAACACAAAGTGCTGTGCCTGTCAGCCTGGGGCAGGATTTACCCTTGTTGAGAACTGAAAAGAATTTCTTCTCGTGTACTGAACCCCCCCAACCAAAAAACAGCCGGTAACCAGTCCCTTACAGCCTTTTACAGGACCAACTGTAGCCTTATATGCAAAGAATCAATACATGTAAAGGCCTAATGGCCAATAAAAACCATGTGATCTTGCATTTGAGTTGTTTTATGTAAATATGTATACACACCTTCCGCTGTGATGGCCCTTCTACTATGAACTTTGAAACATTTGTCTCACAATATAGATATACAATATAGTTTCAGGTTATAGCATTAAGATCTTAAAACTCGACTCTCTTCAAACAGATTTGACACAGAGACGAAAGACCTTAGTTCTGTAAATGTGTATGTCACTTCATACCTGATGTTACTCCTTTCAGTTTAGCTCAAGAAGATATTGGCAGTGTTTTTCCTTCTCTTCCACAGGCCAGATTCTGTGGTGGATCAGGTGTGATTGCTGAACCAGATGTGACTGCGGACTTCACACATAAGCGTCCTGATGCTGCAGTATTTAAGCCTTGCTTGAAATCCACTTGTCGCAGGGAACAGGGGCTGGGAAATGATGAGCTCTGAGCTGCAGATAAGAGATGATGGCAGAGAGAGAGAGGGGGGTGGTTAAAGTGCTGGCATAACTTCAGAATAATGTTGTTTGCAGTGCTGCAAAACCCACTTGGCTTTCCTAATTAGCCTGAATCTAAATAAGGTGGCAGACTTGACATAAACTGCCAGTTAGTGACATAAGAGGAAGAGATAAGAGAGGAAAAGAAGTGGAAATCAAAAAGATAGAAAAACAGATCACAAATCCTCAATGTGATGTGTAAGGAATATAAAACAGCACAGTAAATAAGAGATGCGTAATGCTTATTTATTCTAGATTAAATGATGATATGTCCGACTACATCCACTCGTTCTTATAGCGTAACACATTTATTGGGCTACAATATGTCATTTAAACACGACACAAGAAAAGGGGAAGACAACACATAGCCTATCGTTTCACATCGAAACCGCGTTTTTGCCCTTAACGTATATTACCGTAATTATTTGTCTTGCACATCATTTTGGCGAAGCGGTGATTTTTCTGATCATCGCACGTGCATTTTCAAACCCGTATGGGACACTTCAATACAAGGAGTAAAGTAAAAATAGTTCAATTTAAAAAGTCCAGCCGTTTGAGGAGATCGCGTTCCGTGCGCATGCGCTGAGCCCTCTTCAGTTCAGTCAGCGGCCGCGTGTGATCCAGGTAGGCTACCGCTGAAACATCACGGTAATGTCGCTTAGTTTCAGTCGGGTTTAATTCGATTAATACATTTTTAAACAAACTCCGCGTGTTAGATTTTTGTGTTATCAATCGATAATTTCATGTTGTCACTATCCGAGTACTCAAACGCAATATGTACTGCACTTTCAGGACCCAATGCTGGAAACAATGTATCTGTCACCCGAACAAACGCGAATTAACATACACATCTGCAGGTGGGTTGGATTAAATTTCTGTTTCCTAGATGCCTACAATAAAGACTTTGTGATCCAGGACTGCATAAATCCACTTCCAAAGTGACATGAATAATTAGGTTGAGTTGTTTGAATTGCTATTTATGACCCCGTTTGTTGCCAGTCATATTGAACCCGTATTTAGTAACGTTGTGAATTCTTGTTTAGTAACTATAGCTTTATTTAAATGTCCAAAAAAGCAATTTATTGACAGAAATGCAATATGATATACATAACTATGTCTTCAGAGGTGTACATTTTTTCTCCTTAGAATTAACTATTTCTATCTACATACACCGCGGGTCCCCTTCCATGGAATTCGTCATGTTGGTTCTACAGTAACCCTTAACGGACAAACTGCTCTACAAAGTGCGTTTCGTAAATAAATAATCTCCTTCTGCAAAGAAGCGAAAACATGCAAGCATCTTAGAGCAGTAGCAGAAGATAAAGAGACAACACTACCTGTCACAAATTTGCCATCTGCAAATGGCTGCTTTTATTCACCATTTTGTCCAAAGTTTTTATATAAATGTAGTTTTCTAAAAAAAAATATTATGTTGTAACAATTATATTTTTGTCCACACAAGTCATTTCAAACACTGAAACATATACCTTCAGAGTAATCCAGTATCCAGGTTCACATACTGGATATCGTACTGTACATCGTACAGAAAGCATTTCAGTGAATAATGTCTTCTGTATTGTATAATTTTTGAAGACTTGCAATGTGGCAGGACTATTTTGATATTTTTGACATTTTTGGAGATGATTGGCAGCTCCTGATCGTCATTAATTTGTACAGAAAACAGTGGCCTGTTCAAAAACAACCATTCTCCCTAACATTTTTTCTTATAGTGCTTGTTAAAAAGAAATGTTGTCAGGTTTGGAGCGACATGCGGGTGAATAAATGATGACAGAATCATACGAATAAAGCTTTGTTGACTCAGAGAGAGAGGTCCACATCATACATGACTTAAGGCAGGTAAATGGAGAAAGAGATAGAATCAGGCCACAGTGGAGGAGGAGTAAAACAAGGCAGAGGTTGTGTAGGCGGAACGCTCTCTATTATGCTGTTGTCCCTGGCAACAGCCACTTTCTCTCCCTTCTTCATCCTTCTCTTCCACACCTCCTCTTCCTCCTGCCTCTGCTGTTCACCGTTGGCCTTTTTCCGTTTTTGGCCTAATCCTACCTCACTCTTTCTAAACCTGTCACTCTCTGCCTCTCTGTTTTTACATCATATTTGAGTTATCTATTTCTACGTCATCGTGTTCATTTTCGTCACCCCTCGCTCTGTTTCTCTTCATCTACGGTCGCAGGGAGTTAATGAGCTTTCTCACGGTGGCACTACAGTGAGGAGAATTTGTCAGTCGGTCTGCAGATGTCTAGCACACTAATCCATAAATTCATCTACAAGGACATTTGAACCCGCACAGCGTACTATGCAGCTCAGAGGTTGTATTGTTATGACACACACACACACCTTCAACCTGCATACCTAGTGGTACTGCGGCTGACACCATATCACAGTAAATAAATGGTATAAGACAGCTCTTGGCAAGGTTCTCTGTGATAAACAATAATATACTCTGGGAACCGCCACTCTGTTGCATTCCTGAAGCTGTTTGTTATTACAGATTTGACTTCCTGTCTGAGTCCTGATGTGTGTGTTGGCCTTCTGCTAGCCACAAGCAAAATAACTTCAGACAATCTGTGATTTTCAGTCAAATCAAATGTCCAGACTGGAGCTCAGGTATGGTTATTTCTAACAGCATGAACTTGGTTTTGGCCTCTATCTTGTGTCTGGTACCCTGCGGCCCCTTCGCTTCTATTGTGTACCATTTTGTTCACCTGGTCTTCTGGGAACCATGTTGAGAGTACTTTTTTCGGCCGGAGTGCACAGATTCAACCTTGTAAGGGCCTCGGTGTTAAAATGACCATGAGTTCATCTGTAGTGCTGTGGATCAGATACTGCTGTTGGCCTGGGCAATAAACAGATCATACAGTTTTTTTATACAGATCATTTTGTATAGAACGTTAACCCCCCGTCTGAGGTTGTGACGTCATGCAGGGTTCCTGTGATGAGATAGGCTGTGATATCTGGGTTTGTCTGTGAAGGTCTCATAACCAAGACTCAGGATGGACAAAATTCCCTTTGAGGATAAATCATCATTTAAATTAGTTATACCATTCTTCTAATTGGGCTAATTTCTTTTTCTCAGATCAATTCACATCTAACAGGTCCCAGTCTGCTTAAGGCTGACATATCATTACACCACCTTCTGCTGTCAGGCTTTGCACTGTTTGGTCTCCATAAGGGTTGTCATGGACCTATATTTTGTAATGGCTCCACTTGCAATCCTGCCTTAGATGGAGTTCACACTTGCTGTTCGTTTCGGAATTTGAATAAAAACATAATATATTGCTCCTCATTCAAACACACCAGGGTTCGATCAAATCAAGCTGATGGCGTTCGGACTGCAGCAAACATGCCTAGTCTCAAAACATCCTTAGTAGCTTATATCCCTTACCAAATAGAGAGTCTGGTGTGTACATGTGATCTTGTGGGATTTCAATAGCTGAGGTCCATGAGACATCGAGGTGTTCGCATTCACCGTATTTTTTAATGTGGAAGTAAATGATGTGTTGTACTTCTTTTTGTCTTGATACTCCCTTTTTCTTTTCCTGCCGGTGGAAACCAATGGAAGTGGTGTTGCGGGAGGACGCTCAAAACAACATTAAAACAGCTCTAGTGAATATTTTTCACACCTGCGATATATCACATGGTGTGAGGAGGAAGTGGCCTGATATATCAAATGAAGATATGTTCCATTATTACATATTTTTTAACGGAGTTTATGGGTTTTCGATGCGCAGCTATTAAAGCACAGAGAAGTAAATGTACCAGTACATGCACAGTGGGAAAGTCGATCAAAATTTGCACACGAGACCACAAATTTGTGTTTATAAAAGCAGATGTGAATCCCAGTCAAAGTGGATCAAACATTCCTGGATCCTTACAACCAAGATCAACAACCTGTTGATCTTGTATCGCAGGTCTCCACCGAGCTGCAGCATCCGTTACATTTTTGAAAACATACTAACTAATAACTGTCTGTTTTTATGTCTATTCCTTTTTTTTTTTTAAATGTTGTTCATTCCCAGCCTTGCTTACTTCAGCTTCAATCCTTCTAGTAACATGGCCTGTTAAACTAGGCTATCAGAACTGTTTTAGCGTGTTGACAATAATGTGAATGTGCTTTGGATAAAAGTGTCTGCTAAAATATTGAAAATGTAATGACAGGGCAAGTCCTGTAACTGTTAGTGATGCAGCTGCTATCCTCTAGCAGGTAGGTTTACTGTAGCCTGTTAAGTTTTAAATGCCTAAATACTTATAAAATGCTGAGAGCTAAGTTTTAATTACTAAAAATATAATACCACTATTTCCATACTGTTTGTTCAGTTGTGCTAAATGTTTTGTTTATTTCCAATCTATGATATATAATAATGATATTTTCTACATTTAGTGTCACTTTCTCCATAAATGCCTGCCATTGAACGATGTTTATTAGTTATTGTAGTCAAGAAGGTAAATTGTACCGAAGAAAGGGCAACCAGAAGGCTAAAAAAATGAATAATGGATGCAGATCATAAGGTGCGAGCATTATGGTCAAAACAGATGTTTTGTAGACATTTTTTGCGTTTGTACCGGCTATTATGGCAACCTCTAACTGCACACATTACCGTGTACCTTTGGGTTATATATTAAATATTAACTAGCCAGTCAAAACAGCACATTTGTCTCACTCGTAATACGACTGCCATTAGCTATAGTGGCTCACCGGAAGTCTAAAAACAAACACCTCAAAGATGGCGGCACCCACATTTAGGTAAAAAATTAAGTGAAATACAATAGGTTTACAGCACTTCGTGCTCAAAACCCTAATTAAACGTGTATGTGTTTCCCCTTTTGAAGCCGCTATCCCTGTTGAAAAAAACAGCATGTGGTGGTTTGGTGTGCTTTGATGCTGGTTTGTGCTAGTTTAAGCTGGTCATGTGCTGGTTAAAGCTGGTCATGTGCTGGTCAAACCAGCATCAAAACATAACTATCCCAGCATAGGCTGTTTTTTTAAACAGGGATGCTCCCTTGTGTGACTCAATTGGACTGAACAATACTGTTATTTAACCCAAATGGTGTTCACATGATAGAATCAGAGAAGTGGTTTTTGATCGCAAAAACATACATCGGTTTCGTAAGGCAGGTTCTGTCTAGTGTCTCATTAGTCTATCAATATCTTATTAAGTCAAGGAACACAGTGTTTCTGACCCAGAAACCCTCTAGACTAATTGGTTATTATTGTGCGAATTCTCAACAGAACCAAATGCAATTTCACTTCGTTCATAAAAGCTAATGACTGTTAGCATCTTTTGCAGCAGCTGTTGAAGTGATTGATGTTCCCTGTGTATATTTAACAAGTTACAACACAGCTGTTATTTTAACTCATACACCCTTCTCACATACACATAAACAACAGGCTCCTTGAGTAATATTTTTATATCCATGCAAGACAGCGGTTGTTAAAAATTGTGAGCTGGTAATGAATGTCCATTTTATCCATTTACAACTCAAAACAAACTAACAGACCAAATGCATTTTAGCCTAAAGTTATACCATGATCTGTTTAAATACATGATTCTGATGGGCTGGAAGGTGTGGATTAAAACCCTTTAACGCATGGGTAGCTGTGGATTATCCCTTATTTAAAGAAGACAGGGCTCGCATGTAAAAGTTTCCAGCATAATCCACTGAAGAGTAAAAATATGTGAACATTATATTTAACATGAGAATACATACAGTATTTATTGCAAAATAAATCAATTTCATTATATAAATATTATACATTAAATGTTAATGCTGTGTTTGATTTAAATGTTAAAGAAATAAGAGCACATTATCGGTCTGCATGATGGCAGTAACATGCATGTATATTCCACAATAGGTGAGAACTGAGTGCCGAAAGAAAAAAAGCGTATTATGAAGAGACAAAAAGTGGGTTGGTGTTTTAAGCAGCAAACTGTGCGTCCTGCAGAGAGGAGAGAAAAACAGTATCTTTCCATCTGCTTGCACAGAGCCCCTAAGTTCCAAAGTCATCAGGTGTCTTTAAAAACATACATCATCTCTCCACTAAAAGCATACAAGCAATTCCAGCGTTAAAGACGTGACATTTTGCGTTATGGACGTGACATAAAAATGCCCAGAGAGTTAATTTGTTACAATTATATTGAACCGTTTATCTGTTTATATTTGACTAAACCCTTTTTGATAGAGTCTAAGCATGAAAAAAATGCCAGTCTATGGAAAAAATATCTATTAAAAAAAAGGGAAATAACCATGTGTTATGGATGAGACAAAAAAATGATGTGGTTTTTGGGAGACGATAAACTTTGTAGGATTTGTGTAAAATAAAATGCACAATCCTGACGTAATAATACCCAATGAATTGAGAAGGGATGCCTCTTTATAGAATATGAGATGTTTTATATATATTCATTTTTATGTGTCCACTTATATGGAATATGTAGTGTTATGGATGTGACAATCCTGAAAATGGCACTTTTAAAAATAAAACAAATGCTTTACAAATTTGAAGAGAGATATTTGAAGCACCAAATGTTAAAATCTGTGCTGTTCCCATGGTAAAACAATTTGTGGTGAGGTTAACATTTACACGGAATTGCCCATACGTCAAGTTTGAAACCGTTCCAATACACAGGGCGACGTGCCAAATGTTTACTCATTGTTTATTTATCCGGTTTTGCACCCAGGACTCGATCTGTTGCCTTCTGCTATAAAGGTGACTCATTACCTGCAGCATTAACCCTGCCAGTTTCCCTGAGACACAAGGTGCAGGAGTAAAGCAAAATATTATCATCAGAAAAGAAGAGAGAGAATCAATAAAGAAAAACATGACCCCTCGGAAAGTAACACCTTATTAGACCATGAGGGGGTGCGTCAGAGCACATTAACAATTATATATGATATCTCTGTGTATTTTTATACTAAATATCTCAAAATTTGGGGATTTTTCTTGGCCTATCAAAATAGAGGACCAGAATTAGCTACGTTACACTAAGTGCATAGGAATACTCAAACCAAGTATATTAACCTTTAGAAGTAGGCAATAAATAAAATGTAAGTGTACATGCAATATTCTTTCTAGATGTTCAATTGTTTAAAGACATTAAAAGATATTATGTGAAGTGTGTTACCATTCTACAATTCACATTGACAAACTAGCATTTACATATTAGTGTAAAAAGGGCAGTTTTGTCCTCCAACTCTCTCCTTGATAGTCAATAGTGCCCCACAACTGTTTGGTTACAAACATCCTTACAAATATCCTTAGTGTTAAGTAGAACAAAAAACCTTATACAAGTTTGGAACAACTTAAGGTTGAGTTAATTATGAGCGAACTAACCCTTTAAGTCTGTTTTAACCTGTTCACAGCTTTTTTTACAATGGATGCAAGATTACACTTGAGATAATAATATCCGTGAATCTGGGCCAAGAAATAGCAATGCATCTATTTCTCTTGGCATAAAGCAGATATGTAAAATACTTTAAACTCAAAACTTTAACCAACATAAGCTACTAATTAAAATTGATTGTCATTGGAAAAGTTGGGCATTTACTCAAAAGATTGAAACTAAAATTATAAACACTTTTTAATGTGGGAACTATTCCAAATTAAACCAAACAGAGTCACATCTATTGATGTATTATACTGTATAAGTGCATTCTTTTCACTTCAAAGAAAACATTCTCGTGCCAATTTATCATTGCACATAAAAACAGCAGTATTGCATATAGTTTTTCTACTGAATGTCTATCTGCTTTCTTTCTGACCTCTTTGCGGGGGTTTTACTCTGATTTAAAGGTGGGCTTCTGCCATGCTTGAACTGATTTCAACTGCCTGTCCTGCATCAAACTAAATTCCCGTATCTACTGTGAGGAAGTGAAGACTTTTGATATCAAGAAGTTGCTCTCTGCGCATAAGAAACAGGAAGATTTCTTAGGATGGAATAGGAAATCGTTGGACCAGTGACAAGATTCTCCAGCACAAGACTAAAGAAGGTCTATACATAAAGATCTATTAGTGGATGCCCTCTCTCCCTCACCCAAAGTGCAGCCAGAGCTAATAAGGGCTGTGCACACTGCCAACCCTCTTTTCACTCAATAGATGATTCACAATCAGAACTGTCTGATCTCAAAGTTTCAATGACAAGAAATATTCTGTGGTTTTTAACAGGCAGGGACTGTCATCAGTCAACGGCTTGAAATGTCACTGTGTGGAGAGCTGAGATCTTTAGCTTTATTGAGAGTGAGCGCTTTCTGAATAACTAAATTAATTTGGGGCTGATTGTTACATAGACTCAAGCTCAGTTTACATTTCTCTTATGCGTAATAATAATAAAAAGCATAATGAATGTTTTTATCAAGGACTACAAGAAATGCCACAAAAATGAAATAAAAAAACGGATTTTTTTTATTTGTTATTTTTCTTTAAATTATTTATGCCAGGTCACCTGTTAACCCGCCCCTCAGCTGTGGATAACAACACAAACTCCCAGGTGACTCACTGGTCTCTGCCTTCCAGGACTTCATTATGTAACACCATTCGGTTGCAGCCCAAAATCAGTAAATCCCAATTCCATATTCTCTTTTTGATCTCTTGTTAACTATGTGTGTTTCCACCCCAAGACCTGTAACATAATGGAAGGGGTTTTGAAGCTTTTTGGAGGTGTGCCAATCAGAATCACCAACATCTTGCACCCAGGGCAAGAAATAATTAGAAGTGATACGTGGCTCCTAGGCAGATAGGACAAATTGGCATCCAGCTGTTTTTAAACTCAGCAGCTATAAAATGAAAGCGCAGAGAGTATCGCAAAGCTTCTTGGTGACAAATCCATATAAAAATATTGTCCTAATTCTTGGTTTAATCAAATAGACACATATTTTCATGCTATTCTACTGAACACTGGTCACAACATTTGAGCCCACTTATATCCATTTTTAAGAGACATAACCTCAAAGTATCTTCTTTTGTGTTCCCCCAAAGAAAGTCATAAACTTTTGGAATAACATGAGGGAGAATAAATCAACAATTTAACATTTTTGGATGAACTATTCCTGTAAAGCTTTTAATAATAATGGTACATCAGGTGCTGCCCCTGAATTCCTGAGACATCATTCAAAAATATTATCCAAACAACGAATTCTCAATTCTCAATACCCACTCAATTTTCTTTACGAGTAATTAAATCGAAATGGTCAAAAGCATGCAGTGAACTTCTCGCTGCAGGTTCTAACTTTGGCACCACTTTGGTTTTACTTAAAGATTTAAGGCAGCAATTAAACTTACAGCTAAAGTGTGTAATTATTTTGGCGATTCCAGTTTAATAGTCAGTGACAATTATAATTAAGCCATTTGTAGGCTGATTTCCCATAACAGTGTAAACAGTGTGACTCTGCGGCGCCTTTAAAACACTGCTCTGTTTCTTCAAAAATCCCAACCAGCCCAACACAACAATACTGGTTCAACCAATAGCATAGGTTTAGCTTGTATTGTCTGTTTTGTCCTGCCAATGGAAGACACAGGATGTGCGTTGTTTAGTAGGTCGATTTTTTTTACAATACTTCTCTACAGACACTCATTGTTTTTTAAGCATGCCTCACTCTTTTGGTCCAATTTCTGCTGTCTTCCCCTGACCCTCATTTCCCCCAAACGCTCTGACATCTTCATGCACAGGGTCGTGTTGCCTCTGGGATATGTGTGAGTCAGTGGGGTGTGAACAGCTTTATCAGGCTTCCACCCCTTCAATCCTAACCCCCCTCCCCTCCCGATTCACTCAACTCTGCACATCTCTCTTCGTCTCGCTAGATCTCTCTCCCCTCCTTGTCCATTCGTGCCATCTGTTTTCAAAGCCATGCACAAACCAACCTTTAGGAATTGATAAGTGTTACATAACAACAACACACTTGCTAAGTAGTCTACTGTACAGTGTACACCATTTGTAACGTTTGTAAATCTTCAAACTCAAGCTTTGCAAAATCGACTATGGACACAATTGCATTTATGCAAGCTCTTCTTTTTTACAAAATACCTGAAACGATCTTGAAAGATTGACTGTCTGCATCGGAAAAACCAAACCCCATCAACGTTACCCAGGTGCGTGCACCATAAACAGCACCCACCATATCAAACCAAGTACAGCCTCCACCCTCCTCCTACCATTGTATTGTTTAGAACTACAATATGTTACAATCTCAAACCGCTGCGTTATGCACATTCATCACAACGACTCAATCCAGCCCTTGGGAGCAGCAGAGCATGCCTGCAGGCTCTTATAAACACAACCTCTCAATCTCCCTCTACCAGCCGGCTAGTCTGCGAGAATCAAGTGAGAGATGACCGCCCGCATACTTGAGTGAATTAGGAATGTGGCTTCATGTAGCTATTAAAGAAAAAATCAGTCCTTGAGTCGAATTAAATATTTCAGTTGATGTTCAATGAAAGTTTCAGTGGGTGAAGGTTGAACTGTTTTTTTTATGCGTTCACAAAATATTGAGGTAATTCAATTTAGCAGATGTGTCAGGGTGACATATGACTCACTCTGCACATATTAGGCATGCTTTATGCACAAGCAGCATAGAGCATTCTGATTGGTTGTCAAGCAGAGATATAATTTTTTGTGTGCACGTACTGTACATAAAGGGTTTTACTGCCCCATGGCTCCTGCGTCTCACTCTGTTGAAACAGAATAGAAATCAATGTCTACTGTGGTGCCAGACACGAGCGTTGACCTGATTCCTTACCCTCTGCCCCAATCACATGCAAGAGTAACGCCCATTGGGCGAAACATCATCACACTAATCCACTAATGCTGAATCATGGAATAGATCAGATTTAAACATCATATAAAGAGCAGCTTATTGAGGGATGGCTGCTAGCAGAGGACTCGTGCAAAATCATCAGTAAAACATAAAGTAAAGTTTGTGCTGATCCTGGTAAACACTTTGTGGAGTGAACAGTAAACGGATATGGATAATGGGTAATCGAATTATAATGTTTAGCGTCAGTTCTCTATTCCCCTCGTGAATCTAATATCTTCAGTAGGATTCTATTAACTCGGGCCTCCTCCATTACCAAGATTATTTCATCAAAATTTAAAGGGAACATTAAGGTTTGAAAGGAAATAAAAGTCTACTAATCCATTATACGGCTCGTAAGACATTTGGCTCCATGGAAGCCTAAATGTAACATCCTGCTGTAAAATGCTAAGTAAGGAGAACTCTTCTTGCAACAAGCCCAACATAGTTTGCCGTGCGTCTCTCTCTAGTTTTCCAGGTGTTGATTAATAAATTAGAACTATATACGTTTTTTCCAGACATTAAGGTGCAAGCTGGCACAGCACACGCCTGCAATACATTTATATTTATATATGAATTACAAAACAGAGTTCATACATTCAGCAATTTTTGTCAAGTTATAAATCATGTTATGAATTACGTATTATATTAAAGCTGAGGAAACAACAAATGCCATTTTTAGGTGAAAATGAACAGCTCCATATTCAGCAAAAATTTGAACATGAACTAATGCATTAGCTAAAAATAATTTCCAGATCAAATTCAATGAGGTTGTGCAAACCCCAAATGTGTTTAAACCCCCTAATATGATCTCTTATTTGACAATATCTGTTTGATGTGAGACATCCTGTATGTTATGTAGTTTCTGATTGGGTACATGAGCAACTGAGCTGTCCGTGGTGCTGAAAACAGTCCAGTCACGTCTCACAGACACAGTATGAGAGAACAATAGTTTTGAGAGTCCTGATGGGTCTCTGTGGATGCATTTAGCCCCGTTCGAGCTTCTCTGCCACCATTTACGTGCCTCAGTAACTGTATAATACCAGTGTGGGTCCGTGGGGAGAAAAGAGTTGAAAATCGGAGTCCCATTGGTGACTGCTGACCTTGCAAACATGCTGTGCTTGAGTGAAGATTTCAGTCTGATGAAGACCTGAGCACAGCCCAGTATAGTGACCTCGTCTGTACACACACACACTCGCTCAGTCTGAGTGCTGTCTGCAACTGTATCTGGCAAGGCTGCACTTAGATCTAACTCACTTCAAAACTTCAAACTCTTTTATAAGAATTAAAGCAATGTTACACCTGCAAGGCTATTGACTATGCACATGAGGTCGCAGACTAAGTGCAGCGGTTAACTGTGTCATTAGTAACCCTTTGAAATAATCAATAATTCTTATTTGATTTTTTTTGGGAAAAGTTTGTGAAAAATTGGGTTTTATGGTTAGTCACAATTGTGACCGGTGGGATAAGGTGTATACTAAAATAGAATTCTTCTTCAGTCATCAAAGTTATTATATATTTCAACCTAAATATTAAAATTTTTTGATTACATTCTAGGGTTCATATTATGCATAAAAACCTTATACAACACTGATAGGACTATTGTATGATAATATAATAATAAAAAATACAACCATCAATATATTGTAACTTTTTACATAAAATTGTTATATTATTGCTACAAGAATAACAACATCAATATTGTCACTGATTTGTGCAAATTTCATTAACAACTGCAACTGAATGAATATTGATGAGGACCAAAACTCTTTGGCACATCTTCATGTTTATATACTTAAGCCTTTTGTTTTGAAGCTTTTATGCAGTAATCCTCTTCTTATGGCGCAAACAGGAAGTAAACTGCTGTAGTCATTTGACAATTTGCACTAACCATGTGACACTGAACATATTTAATTGAGATCCTCCATTTTTTTACTTATTTGTAAATGCACTATAATATCAGTCAGTAGGACTTTTAGAGCTTTATAAATGAAGAACTTCGTTATGGTCACTGTTGTGGGATTAATGAATCACAAGGTGCTCATATATAATATGAGTGTAACAGCACAATTGCGAGAGTGATATTACTTATATGCGGGAGGTTAATAGACACAGTAACTTACAATGGCAAGTGTTGTCTTTAATAGCACCATGGTTTACCATGTTCAAGGGATCCAAAAACGAAAATTATGTCATCATTTGCTCAGCCTCTTATCATTTCAAACCTGTTAGACTTTCTTACTTCTGCAGAACACAAAATCAGATATTTTGAAAAATTCTGGCAAACAAACAATGGCGGTACCCATTCACTTCTATTGTATGGACACAAAACGAATGCCAATGGGTATTATCTCTGTTCAATTACCAAAGTTCATCAAAATCTGCGGAAGAAAGAAACCCATATAGGTTTGAAATGAAAAGAGGATGAGTAAATTATGACAGAATTTTCATTTCTGGGTGAACTATCCCTTTAAGCTACAGTAACCCTACATAGCATACACAGCAAACCTCATTCCTGCTGAATCGCTGCACTAACAAGAACCCTAAAAAGGGGCAACAAATCCCTGCAGGAGTTGTGAGAGTTTCACAGATTACAGGAAAAGATCTATTTTCAAAAATATGCTGTTAATATGCTTTAAAGGTTATCAAGTCTGAAGTCCTCCTCTAGAGGACTGTTATCCACACATTTAAAACCAGACTCTCCCAGGTGTATTTTTAGTTATTGTTGGCACGATTAAGATAAAAGGATGTAAATATCATTACCATTTTCAACAACAATTGAGCTAAAAAAAAAACAGCGTCAGAACCATTCGCATTCTCATTTAACACACTGAACACATTACTGTAGTGTGCCTTGAAACGCACGGGAAGTATAAATATGTATGGAGAGAATTACATCAAATCAAAAAGCACATAACAAGCTCAACCATTTCTGTTTTCACAATGATGTTTGTAAAAGAAACAAGAGAGGAATGATGTGCTTGTTATGTGAACAGGTGGCGAATGGGTGGTGAATTAATTCTCAGTTCACAGTGCTCAGTTTATTAAGGGGTCCCCTAACTATTCAAGGCCACGCTGTGCACCAATCCAGAGCAGACAGGGAAATTCATTATGATTTAGGTAATGAAAACCCCACTGTGCTGTGCACGAGGCTCTGTGGCCTCGGGGGGAGCCTTTTTTCTGCTTCTTTCTTCCATCTTGGAAAAGCATCAATAAATTTTAAAAACAGATTACGGTTATAGTTTAATGGAAGTGTCTCCTTTCAGAGGCAAGTTTGAAAAGACCTGGAGTTGAGTCTGAGGAAACGAACACAGGAAACTTCAGGGGTTTCGTCTTGTGCCATGATCAAAGCTGTTGCTTAAGTAATTACGTCGATGTGAATGATTAAGGTATTCAGGGCAATGTGGTTAGAGACGAAAGAATGTCCCTACATTCGTTGTCACTGCATGGGTGAAGCGGGGATGAAAAAAATAAGTTTTATATGAATATATAATATTCATATAATGAATATTATATGATATATACATCACATATTGATATGCTGTTAAATAATCTGACTTTGCTACCTCTGAACTGCTTGTTTTCTATCTGCTGCACATGAGATAGAGTTTAGGGCCTTCACATCAAGAGAAACGTTTTTTGTTCTTTGTTCGTTTGAATTTTGTCTGCTGTATTGCCAGTATTAAAACTTGGTAGCGTGAATAAAGCACAAGATATTTGAGTGACCACTGCATAGCACCAGTGTTTAGTCACAAACCCTGCTTAGTTTGATACTCACTGTGGTTACCACCGAATGTACAAATAAGAACAACTATATAATGGATTAACCAGTACACAGTACTGTGAGACTTATTCTGGAAGTTGTGATAGAGAGAGAGTGTGAGTGAAATAGAGAGAGAGAGAGAGTATGGGTGGGAGTGGAGATGTGGGCAGGGAGTCAGAAAAATGTTATTGCCAAGAAATTAACTGGGACAGGGAGAAAAACACCAGTAATTCATGAAGATCCATATACTGTGAGACAGAGCTGGTCTCTTGAAAAACCTTTCTCAGCTGAAGAAGAAAAACTTTCACAGTGAAAGTCTAGGTTACCTATTCATGCAAATCCCACTTTCCCCCCTAATCTGTCTCTCATTCTATCTTTCGGGTTTGTATGCCTCACTCACTCATAGTGGATGATTGGAGGGTCCTGGCACTGAGCACTACAGATGGCAGATGGTAGCCCTTCACACACACACACATACACACACACACACACACACACACACACACAGTCTCTCACCATCTATTATTCTCCTTCTCATAAATGCTCATACTCAGTTATGGAGCAACAATTTTAAGGCATTCTGTATGGGTGCCTGTCCTTCTTTCTGTCTGTTATGCAACAGATCTGCAATAGATGTGTGAAATAGACATGCCACTAGAAAAGAGCAATTCAACGATTAAAACTATGATATAGCTGTGCTAAAAAATTCAATCAGATATGTTTCAACTGTATTTTTCTCTTGAATTGGAAATTCTTTATTCAACACAACATCCATTATCAGACTTAAAAAAGCAAACACTGATCTCTTCAAATGTGTTCTTGCTGGAATAAAAGTAAAAAAGTTCAGTTCAAATCACTGATGTAAGATATTCTTTATGCTTAATAAAGTCATTAAAGTGTAAAATTTTAGTTGTTTGTTATGATAAAATAATGATCAATATTACAAAAACATTTTTATATGCATGAGGGGAGTGGAACAGCAATGACCGTAAATTACATTTGTATGTCACACATTTGGGTAATTCACAGATTTTCTCTCTCACTCTCTCTCTCTCTCCTGATGTCCCAAGGTCTCTTATCAGGCATGTGTGATAATGTGCATGCCACTGTTGAACACTGTTCTTGGACTTTATCAGACCAATGATAAATCAATATGAGGCTGACGGGTTGATAAATTAAAGAGGGGCAACATGCTATTTCATGCATTCTGACTTCTTTACACTGTTAAATGTGCGAAAGACAACGGCCACATGCTACTAAGAGAGAAAGACCAAGTTCACGCGTCACGCCTATCAATACCGCTTCCCAGAGGAAAAATGTTTTGCTCATTGGTTGCTTTTTCTAAGCTCAGGAGACATAGATGTTTCTTGATTAAGTGTCAGCAGTTTATGAGGTATTTCTCCTAAAATTCCTTAGGAGAAACAAAAATAGACACAAATGAGAGATGTCTAAGAGAGTCAAAACTGATATTGTGGTGTGAGAAACTTGGGAAATCTCTTTATTGTCTGAATTAGGTATCAGCTTTGTCTTCCCATGTTTCTCCTAAATTCGATTAGGAGAAATAAGAGTAGACACAAGTGATACATGAGAAAGTCATGAAAAGAAGAAAAACCGGATAATTTTTTGTTGTGTTTTTTTATGATGATGTTGATGATATTGTTTTTCACATTCAGTACAAAATGAGTTGTTCCAATTTAGCAGACTTAAAGTATACCAATTTAGTATACGGAAAATACAATCACAGTGTATTTTCATTAAGTACATAATATGTAAATGTTTTTGCAGTATACTTAGCATTAAATATTTTTTTTCAATAACATTTTAGTATATTTATTTTTCCTCACTAGGGTAACCAAAGGGCAATAAGTCTATACCAGGCTTTAAAAATGTTACTAATGATGACTTTTAAGACTAGTCTAAGAAGTTTTAGTGTGAGATGTAACAGAGATCTCATATGAAACTTTGAGAAGATAAATGTGAGAATGTTAGAGTCTTTAGCTAAGGAGAAAAGGCTGAGCACAGTGTTAGATGTTACGGAGCTCTGTTATGAAACTTTAGAGGAGACAAATGAGAGAATGCTAGAGTATTAAGCTAAGAAGAAAAGTCTAAGCACAGTGTGAAATGTCACTCAGATTCCTTGTGAAACTGTAGAAGAGATAAATGTGGCTGAATTTTAGAGTCTCTAGCTAAGCGCTAATAGATGCTGGACTTGGTAAGTAAAACTAAATCATATGTCTTTGTTTTGTTGGCAATCGGCGTGAATGTGCATAATGTAAACAACATAAGAGATAATGCAATGATATGTTTTGTGCTCGTGCTGTAGTCCTCCCCCCTTGACTGCCTTAAGCAGCTCGTCTTTTTCCGGAAATAATCGTACACAGCTGTATCTCTCTTTTATAAATTTGATCAAACTAAATACTCTTCGAAGATACAAAGTATGCAATACTACTGTATAGGTACTCAAGATCAATAGAAGATTTGCAGAAACTGCATGTGTTACCCAATCTTTTAAGCTCTTTTTAATCCTTGTGTTACATAGCCAAATGTCTAAAATTGATGATATAATGTAGCAATTAAACATTTTCTGACTAACAGTGCCAACTCAAAAAAGTTGAAAATCTTGCTGCGTGAGAAACTTTCAAGTGTAGCTCTGAGTGAATGAAAGGTCACTTTCTTTAAGCTGGTTTAGTACAAAGAAGCACATTATGACTTTGCTCTTTTAAATGTCAGAGGTGGGAATAGTGTGGGAGAGAGAGCGAGAGTTTCTTTCAGAATATGAGTTTACATGCAGAGGGAATATTAATCAATGCTTTCTTCACACTCCATCCTTTTTGCATTACTCAAATAGTATATCAATCCATCTTCTGTACCAGTTCGCTTCTGAAAGCAGTTCTGTCAAGATGTGACTAAAATCACAACGCTTGATAAAGGACAGGAGATGTGGCCTGAAAAACCACGCAGACTTTGAGATACAGAGCATCTTTAAGGTCAAATGGGACGGCATTGTTTCTGTCTTTTGTAAATTCATGCATTTATAATTGTAATAAGAATCTGATTTCCCAAGCTTATCTTTCAAGCCAATTGTTTCAAAACTCATAGTATACCATTTGTAATATGAATGGTTACTGTTTTTAGTGAGCATGCCTAATTTTTTTTATCAAGCTCACTTTGTTTCAAATAAACCATGCCAGACCATCTCCTTAAAAGTAGATTGAAAAGGGGACCACACACATCAAATCAAACTATCATGAGACTTGGACCTGTAAACTCTACTAACCACGCTAGTAACCACCCACAATCCTCTAGCAACCATCCCAAACACCCAAGCATTCTCATAGCAACTCAAAAACTTAAGAAACCACATAGCAACACCCTGAAAACACCCATTACAGTACCAATATGACAGCTATTTTTTCCCACAGTCAATCTTCATATAGTTATTTGTATACATGTATAAACTTGTGAACCTATTGACTGCATACCTCACAACATAATTTATGGGGCAGTGGTGGCCTAATGTTTAGAGGCTCGGACTTGTAACTCAAACGTTGCCGGTTCGAGCCTCAGTACCAGAAGGGATTTTAGGTGGGGGGAGTGAATGATCAGCACTCTCCTCCCTCTTCAATGCCACGGCTGAGATGAGACCCTGGAGCAAGGCACCGTTCCCCCCAACTGCTCCCCAGGTGCTGATGGCTACTCACTGCTCTGGGTGTGTGTTCACGGTGTGTGTGTTACTCAGTGATGTGTGTGTGCACTTGGATGTGTTAAATGCAGAGCACATATTCTGAGTATGGAACACCATACTTAGCCTCACATCACTATCACAACATACTCATGTTATAGCAGTGCCTAAGGTGATTTAGGGCAACCAAAGCACTGGGGGTTTAATATAGCCCCTGGGCCAGCCAATGGGAAGTAGCAGTAAGGTAAACAGGAAAACCTCATTTACCCATCATCATGAGACTCAATAATGAGACACAATCAGTACAGCATACTAACCCAGACACTTTGACTGTCAGGAACCTGTGGGTCTTCTTGATTTCACAGAGCAAACATGTGAAGATGGGTTTGGTGGGTAACATGTTTAGCTATAGGTGTCCAGATAAATGTCAACTATAAGGAAAAAAGTGTGATGCACTCATTTGCTGCCTATTGATACTATTGAAGGAAAATTAAAGGAAATCTAACTAGGAGAATAAACCCATGATGTCTGCATGTTTTTCTATTATCTGTATAAAATGTCTGCATGCATTACATGTATCAACCAATACCTCAATTCTTATACATCAAGAGTTTTAAGATACTCTTTTAAAAAGTCTGAAAAGAAGAGTATAGATCTAGGTGTAGGTAAAATATTACCTCATTACTGTATGGCTAAAAATCAATTCATATATGCAGTGATTTCTTTGTCATCATAGACATAAGCATGATTATGCACATTGATTTGATATTAAAATATTGTATTACATAAGCCAAATGTTTCTTTGTTCAATGGTAAAAGGATTTAATCTCTTTCCAAGAAACTCAAAGTTTTAATAACTCAAATTAAATAAATGTAAAAATATTTTTAATTTTAAATGAATGCACAACTTGTTGCCAAAAGCTCTATAACCGAATCAAAGTAATAATTAATTAACGAAAGCTGATTATTATAAGACACCCATCCCATACATCTTCCCTCCATCTCTTATATCATTATAAGGCTCTAATTAAAAAGCACATTGAAAGCCTGCAGGGATTCTGTCTTCAGGGGTTTATTTGGAGAAAATGGACATTTCTGTTTGGCATCATAATTACTGTCTCTGTGCGCAGCCATGAGAGAGATGCATTAAGTGTACAAGAAAAACAACATGTTGACTATATCCATTATTTTACTCTCACGCACAGAGCAACATCATTCCCATTTGGACATTTAAACACCAAATCTGGTGCCCTCAAACCATTAAGCCTGAGGGAAGTAAAGACACAGACTCATAAAGTCATGATGGGAGATGTTGTCCAAAATGTCGACCACTTCACCATGGTGGAGGCTTGACCTCTCTGTCCATTGCGGTTTAAGCCACAGGCTCTCTGTGCAAACACAGTGCTCGTGTGGCTGAGGAACTGAGCTAATAGCTCTGAGTATCATTGACCGATTGAGCACCGTGGCACCCACCTGTGCACGCCACTGGAACTGTAATCCTGCTAAGCCCTGCTGTAACTACCCTTGCTGAATTCATTTATTTGCATCGATTAGCAATATTTAGATGTGTGTTTAGTATTATTGTGTTTCGCTGGTGACACAAAGTGAAGGAATGCAGATTGTAAATTAAATCTTCCACTGCAGCCATGAGAGTGACAGTCAAAGTGCTAGGTTATTCACAAACACAAGAACTTTTCTATAAATAAAATAATCAGATGTTCTCCAAGCTTGTGCATATTTATAAAACATGGCATTCTTTAATACAAATATTTCCGGATAGAGTTGTACATTCCTTTAAAAAGATATCTGACACACACTTTAAATACAAATACGCACATTATTTTGCACAGGATGAGTCGACTCGTGAATGTAATCTCACCAAACACTCATGGAGACGCTTTGCTTTCTGACATCTTTACTCGCAAATATTACGCATTCATATTAGACTAAATGAAAACACTCACGAGCGGAATCATGTCAGAGTTATGGAATGCTAATGCAAATGCACCATACATCGACTGCGTCCTGTTACGAGCGCAAAACGTGTCACACAGTTCGCCAACAAAACCCCGCCATGGTATTAATACCAAATCCCCTCTGCACATCTGTCAGTGGCCGTGCGCCCTAAGTGCATCCCATGCAGACTCTTCGCGTTTTTACATGCCCATAGATGAATAACAGCTCATGGTGAACTACAATACGTAAAACACATTATGCGTGATGCAAGATGATTAACAAGACAAGAAACACTCAAATCCAAGCGGCAAGGCGCAAACATTATAGCTAGTAGCTAAAATTCGCAAGCTTTAAATTCAGTGAGTAGACGCGATGCGCCAGATACGCGTGAACGCGTCTCAAGATGATATCTGGACAGAGAGCGTGAGTCGTGGCGCGTGCAGGTGGCTTCTCACTGCGCAGTCTGTACAACCACGATGCCAAATCCCCTATCCAGTGTGGAGAGGTGCTCGGATTCTTTTGCTCAGGCATGCTTGGCGTCGACTATTGCGACTACTGTGAAATAGAAGAGTGAAAGTTTCCTACCTCGGTCGATGTCTCTTCTGAAAAGATTCCGCTGTTTGTTAAGCTTGCCTATCCGCTTTACTACACTGTGGGATCAGTGAGCGATACAGAGATGATGGGAGGGGAGAGAGAGAGCGCGCGATGTAGCAGAAGAGTGAAGATCGGGGTAGCCCTCTCCATGCGAGCGTGATGCCACTCCTGCCTGATTTCCACCGCAATGTGCAGCTCTCCTGTCATAATGTTACGGATGCCACAACTTGTCTAAGACGTATAGACTACACTGGTTGGGATATTTTATATTTATCCCATGATCATATAGGCCCACAGTTATCCATCCAAAATCGTATGTGCATTGTAGGTATCTTCTTGTAGGGTCTGCCTTAATTCTCTGACTTTGGAGTTGAACACTGGGGAAATAAAAGGTGTCCCTGATACATTGCCTATTAAATATTTACAGGGCTCGTTGTTACATGTTTACTCCAGTAAACATTCCTTGGGGTAGATTTATTTTTGATAAATAACTGTGTGTGTGTGTACTTGTACATCTATCTTTATGAGGACAAGTTTGAGTTTTACACCAGCAGAGTGAGGACTACGAGAGTAAAGTGAGGACATTTTGAACGGTCCTCACATTCTGAGACCCCTTTATAGGGCTGTTTGAGAGTCAGGACCTGGTTTTAGGGTTTAGGTTATAATAAGGTTCTGATGGGGTAAGGGGCTAGAGATTGCATTGTGCCAATATATGTCCTCATAAAGATAGCTGTGTGTGTGTTTGTCTGTGTGTGTGTGTGTAATATACAACATTTAAGAAAACTTAAAATCTGCATTCCTAATTATACACTGTCAAAAATGTACTGTAAAAATGACAGCAATTTCTTACAGTGTAGTTAAACCTTGTCTGAATGTGTGTCTGTGTGGTTTTCACTTTTTTACCTAACAACTATAAAAATATAAAATAGATGTTGATATTGAAATTACACTTTCAAGAATAGACCTGATGGGTTTTGATTGAACCCTTGACTCCAAAACCAAACCTATATAGACTCCCCTGTGACAACTTTCCTGTCTGACAACTAGCCCCGGTCTAGAAGAAAGGTTTTGCTATTAAAGTTTCTCAAGTCCTGGAGAAATACCTCAAGATCCCTGGAACGGGTGAATGGCACTTTTTTGGGGGGTTTTACCAAGAAACACTCATGCTTGACTGCAAATTTTGAGCTGAGTCTTTTTCCAAGAATTCATTAATGACTATATCGATCACAGCCATAAAAGCAGTTGACCACATATTGCAGTTGAAATCAGTAAAATGGACATAGTCACAAGCAATGTGTAACAGGTCAACTGAAGGGCATATTTTTAATCGAGCATGGAAGGCACACATAAGTATATATATCGTTTTTTGCAGGTGTTAAATTTAAATAATAAATATGGGGGAACTTTAGGATCGGGTGGTGGTGACCCTAGTAAGCATGTGTAGTCTCGACTAGCAAAAGATTGATAATATCATATTTAACATGATTTGTCTGTTCATATTTTTTATTCAATTACACTTAAAGATAAAAGCACAGTGGTGGTGAACTTCTGAAACCATCACTGTGCCACAATATTATAACAATACATTTTCTTAGCCATAATTTAATTGTGTTATAATATTTGTGAGAATATCCAAATATTCATGTAAGATAAAGGCAAATGAGCAAATGCACTATAAAATAATTTCAAAAACATCTCCTCAAGCGAGATAAATGGAGGAGACCAGGGAGAACAATGCAGTTGGTGTGCTCTGAGTCTGTGTAACAAATCTTAATGTGTTGATGCTCAAATGTATGACGTAACATAAATAGAACCAGAGTGAGAGAATTGGATGCAATGTGAGATATGACTTGAAAACTACTCCAATATGAGAAACATTCAAGCGTC
This sequence comes from Triplophysa tibetana, assembly GCA_008369825.1. Classification (NCBI taxonomy): domain Eukaryota; kingdom Metazoa; phylum Chordata; class Actinopteri; order Cypriniformes; family Nemacheilidae; genus Triplophysa; species Triplophysa tibetana. The sequence continues at coordinate 12,573,984 of CM017913.1, read as the reverse complement.
TAAGCGAACACAAACCAAACCATTTGCTCACACAATGGCAAAGCTGTGCCTGGAGATTCTATGATCTGTTTCTATTCCCAAACGTCTTGCAACTTGCTAAATCCAATGAAGAAATGTGAATATGTTTACTAAATAGCAACCCCCAGCCTCCCCAACTCACGACTCAAGTGCTGCAGCTGTGTTCCCATGGCAACGGGCCGCAGACGTGAAACAAGAAATGAGCCAAGGTAGAGCAAAAAAGAAACAGTGCGACGCTGCTCGAAAAATCTGATCTTTATTCTCATCTCACCCTCACATATCATACCATCATTACTGTCATTCTTTGGTGTTTCACATTCACAAGTTGAAGCAGGAGTGGTGAGACGACATGATTGGCTGATGTCAGCTCCAACACGATGCTTTCTGAAGCAACAGTCAAGATATGTATAAAATAAGCCTACAAAGAACTAAAACAAATCGCAATAAAGACACGGATGTAGAGCGGCTTTATCTGTGTCTAGTGAGGAGATGCACATGATGTTCCTGTCTTCCTGTTCTTCAGGCATCTGAGAGGAACTTTATAATTCACTTTGAAAATGGTGTGCAGGGTAGAAGGGGAAAGATGAATTAATGATGGCGTGAATAAATGAACACATGCCAGGATAGCAATGCCTGTTGATAGACTAAAAAGTTCTGCTGAGTCAGAATGTCGGACAAACTCAACTGGACCTTCATTTAAATTCAAACAGTATGACTTTCTTCTTCACAACACAAAAGAAGATATTTCGAAAAATGTTGGTAATCGAACAACACTGACCCCACTTTACTTCTTAAACCACTTAATCATTTCTCAAAACATTGTTATTTGCGCTCCACAGAAGAAAGAGTCATAATATACAGGATTTGAATGATGTGAGGGTGAGTAAATGATATAAGTTTTATTTTTGGATAGTTAACAGAGCTGATCATCTTGTGTCAAAAGGAAATAAGTTCTGATGTACAGAAACCCAGAGGTTTTCCCTCCCTCTTCTATGCCTGCTGAGGTGGATGAAACTAACTTGTTTTATAGTGCATGATGCTCAGTATCAGATCCCATCTGGCCCATCTTGCCAGCTGTTAAATTCACCTCTGTGTTTTATCATAGCACTTAAAGGCTGTGCTAAGTTCTTCAAGGGGCATTTAGCTCTCAGTAGAAGTGAGATATAGTTAGCACTCAGCAGAGATGTAAATGACGGAGGCTATGTAAAAGAAGAGGATAGTTAATACATTTACCGAATAGGTAATGCTACCTCACAACGAGAAAAGTTTTGTAGAGTGTTTTTTTTAGTGCATCGTTTGTTTTATAAAGATCAGTTATGTTATTTGTTGGTGTCATTAATCTATTCAAACTCATTCGCGTGGGGCTACATGTTATTCATTCAATGTTGGCAATAATTCGCTGTGCACAGATAATCAGGGTCTAAATGTTACATAAATGGCCCGAGGTTGATGTATGCGTCAATGTTTTAACATTCAGCAGTATAAGCTTAACAATATTTTAATGAACGAGTGCTGTCATTAAGTGGTCGTCAGAAGTAACTGCATTTGATACCAAAGTCAGAGGCGATTTCCCTCATCATCCCAGCCATCTGCCAGCCAAGAACTACTTTCTCCAGACGATCTGTGCTCAAGCTGGGAAATAACTATAGTTGTCAATTTTATCAGGCAAACACAGCCTCACGCCAGCTGTCGTCAGTGGTGACAAATTTACTTTAGCAAGAGTTTGCTTGGCAGATGTCAAAGGCTCGTAAAAATGTTGTATGATACATGGACTAGAATATTAAATTAACAAGTTTAATAATGTTATATATTATTTACCCACAGCCATGAATACTTCATTTGTTTATTATTAGGGCTAATATAGGATTTATTCTTTTTAACTGGCCGTTGTTGTTTCCTTTTTTAAACTGACTTTTATAGCTTTAATAACACACAAACTAGGCCACCCGGAACCCACTCTTAAAGGGATACTTAAACTCGAACTGAAAATTATGTCATCTTTTACACGCTTCCCAAATATATTTGGAAGAATGCTTATAACCAGACAGATTTTGCACCCCACTGACTCCCATAGTAGAAAAATCTACTTGTTGAACACAAAAGAAGACATTTTGAAGAATGTAGGACAGCACTTTAACTACAATTGTATTTTCCCTACGATTATAGTCAATGGGCGGCTAAATATGTCTGATTATAAGAATTCTTTCAAATCTATTTCTCAGTGTTCATCAGATTAAGAAAAGAATACAGTTTTATAACAACTCGGAGCTAAGTAAATGGTGAAAGAATTTTCCTTTTTGGGTGAAATATCCCTTTAAATTATCATTTATTTTATGCAGTGGCCAATGAAGTGTTTAAAAACGCTTCTTAAATGAGATGATATATTTAAAACTTCCACTAGATGGCAGTAGAGTTTTGTTTGTAAATAGATGTAGTTTTTACAATAATTATTCAAACACCACAGGGCTGTCATGGGCAAAACTGAGAAGTGAGAAAAGTAATCGGGATCATACGTAAACAAAGACGTAGCAGTGTCAGAAATGTCCCAAAGTAAATTCCTGTTTTGTTTTTGCTTTCTAACGTTTCCAAGCCAATCTTCTGCAGACTGAAATGAAGTATTTGACGAAAGAATACGGTTAGGTAAAATGCAAACAAATTTGAGGTGCAATTTTATTTTCAAGTTTATGGGGTATTCATATTTGTGTCATTTATCATATAATGCAAAAGTTCATTCTTGACTATATATGTTTTGATTTAGTGACTAAGAATTGTTTCTTATATTTAATATCATAATTATTACTATGAATTGTTTACAAAATTTACATTAACAACCCGTGAAAACAAACGGAAGCGTATACCAATCTGGCAACCCAATATTTTCACTTTCTCAAAATCGTGACTACGGAAGCCTGCGCGCACGTTTCTTCAAACACAAAAATGCAATTGCAAATGTAGCTCACTGGGGTAATGTAAGGACATCTATAGGGCCAGCCTGTGACGTCACGTGCTCATATAGTTTTCCCGGTAGATAACAACACCGTATGACTTTAGGATTTTGGTCATGTTTACGTTGACGATCATTTTAAATGGATTATTCGAGTTTACAGTGAGTATATGATTCTTGCCTTGTAAAATCTTTTGATAAAGATTTACACACACAAAAAAGAAATACAAAACATCACTCACTAGACTAAGACAGTAGTTATAATTAATTTGGTGGTGTTGCGATTAAAGATAGGGGATTTGTTTCTTGCTTTTAATAAAGTCTAATACAGATGTATTATAAACTGCAAATCTGCTACACTAGTAATCTTTTTGGAACTCAATGTAATTCCCTCCAAAAACAAAATGCTGCTTTAATACAAGTATCCCTAAACTGGTCACACGCATTAAAATTACTACATTAATGTTCCCTCTCTCTCTCTCTCTCTGTGCATAGTCATGAGTTCATAGCGTTCTTGCTCGCTCTATATTCTGGCGAGACGCAGAGGCATGGCCTACTTTTTGCGCACGTATGGAAACGAGGCGGTGGCTCTTCTCGCTGTTGCTGTGCCAGCCTATGCGCAAATACATCTCGGCGCTGGATAGGTCTCCTGGCATTGAGGCTGTGCCTGTGATGATCATGCGATTGAGTGACGACGGGGAGTCATGTCTAGTCTATGCATGATCTGTGGCTCTGCGCTCCGTATCCCGCTGGAAAAGAGTTCGGACTCGATAGCTCTGCGATCGACTTTGCGCCTATGCCCACAATGAATGGCTGTTTCCAGCGCGAGACAGACGAGGCGAGAGAGTGAAGGAGAGCGAGCGAGCGAGCGCGTCGGACTCCATTGAAACACTTTGAAACGGCTTCCAGATAAGGGGTGAGTATACAGCCTTCGAGCCTTCGCGCTGGGTCATGTGAGGCTACGTGACATCCGAAGACGGCGCGCGGGCGACTGCTTTCGGATGTCCTGGCATTTTGGCCGAAATCTGATGGCTTTGAGATTTTGGGGGGGTATTGTTTTGGGGAAGGTGTGCGGTGGGGGATGGGCGCAGACTAATGTACCAACAAAAAGTTTAACCACTTCGCCGACCTCACTGACATGGCTGAGCACTCGTGCTGGCAGATGTTCCGGAGTCAGATTTGATTGTTATGAAAACGCAATTTCCCTGGCTCACTTGAATCTGTTAACGGAAACGTTATTGGAAGATACAGCGTTGACTGTGATTGATGTTGTTGTGGCGCCGGGTACTTAAATCATTTTATACTGGCGGTGTCTAACTGACCCCCCCTACTGACAGCGCTGGTTCAGTCTGGCTCGCCCCCGGTTCGTGTATTTGTCCCGGGATGACCTGTTGATGTCTGTAAAATAAGATAAAGTGGGGGTGTCCGAACTAGCACGGAACGGTTACGGAACATTAACTTAACATTCCGCGGGGTTAAAAAGTATGCAGCCGTGCACGGAGATGAGATTAATCCGCCAAACTATCCGTTGCACCGTTAAAGATTTCCGAGTGTTGTAACGTTAACCGAGTGGCTTGGCGAACGGGGCGAACCCTCATTTCAGCGGTACTGTGTGCTCTCAAACCGGACCCGTCTAGGCCCGAGGATGTAGGCACGCTCTCTCTCTCTCGATTCGGTGCATTGGCGAACGCGGGACAACAGCGGCAGATGTTTACCGTATTGGCAAACTTGCTCGTTTTATGTGATTATCGGTGCGTCGTGGCGATTTCCCTCAACTGCACTGAACGCGTTTTATCCGTGCCGTTTGTTGCACGCTCGCATGTAGGTGCTGCATTTCTCAAGGAGTGGGTCATAGTGAGCGCGTTTGCCATCGTTCTTCTGCCCCGGCCCGTGCCAGTGGAGAACTCCGGACGGACGGGCAGATTGACTGACACAAGGTTTGCCTGCCGCCGCTAAAGCCCCATAACACCGCTGCACGGGTAGGTCTGGCGGCCAAAGCTTTGCTGCTCGTTTTGTTATTATGTTCTGTACTGAATTCTGCATTGTTATATAAGTAGCGTTGTCTCGGGAATCGGTGTACATTGAGAGGCTACATCTGCAGTTCCATCACAGATTTGGCGTCACGTTATTCGATCTTATTTATATTGTGGGTCAGTGCAGGTAAACGTAGATACTTTTTGCACAAGCTGTGGCCCATGAAACACGAATTCACACTATAAAATATAAGCTTTGCATTTAATTGAGAATAATGGCAATAAATATCTTCACCTGGTTTTTAATTCGAGTTAGTTGATGGGTTAAAAGTTATTACATTACATGTTCACTGTTATTTTATAAGTATAATACTTTCTTCAAAGTCTACATATTGTAAGTTCTCTCTTTGCAAATCTCACATGGGACAGTGACCAAACACACACCCTTAAAACTATACCTATGGTGTCCGTCTCCTCCCCCACCCCAAAGGAAAACTTCTTAAATAAACCCTGGGCCTCTCTCTGTGTGTATGTGTGCCACCGCTCTCTGGCCAACTGTAAACAAGCCGTTTTGTCTGATGTCTATGGCTTGTGTGTGTGCATACCGGGGAGGGGGGAGAGTTAGGGAGAGAGCTTGAAGTCGGACAAAGAGGGTACTTCTTTTACCATGAACGTCCATTTAGTTCTGTGTGATCAGAAGTCAGATCCACTGATGTTTGTATGTGTGTTTGCCCAGATGTTTCTCCCTCGCGGAGTGTTGTTCAGTAAACGTAAAGTGTGAAGCATATCACATCATAGTCTCATGGTTGGCAGAGTTATTTCGAGATGTGTGTTGCGTTTGAAGGCCGTTTCTTCTAACGAATCGAGTGGTTGCCAACAGATAAGTGAAAATGTCGTTAAGGAATACAGTCTAGGTGTATCTAGTCACTTCGCTGACTTGCAAATCGTTCTCATCGATACTATTTTGTTCGTTACCTTAAAAGGAGGGAATCGTAAGGATGGGCTTGTTGGTGTCGTAACAACTTTTAAACTCCATAGTAACTTGCTGAGTAACCCAATAAAAGCAGAAAGCGCAAGTTAACTGTTTACAGTGAATTTCCCTTCGAGCAAGGCCACGAGCTTTAATGATGGCTTCTCTCATGGTGTCACATTTAGCTGTTATAATACTGACTGCAGTGTCAGTCAAAGCCCATTGTTTTCCACCCTCTTCCTCAACTATGACCTCAATCGCTCTGAGGTTTCGAATCTCTCTCTCTCTTCCCCTTCCCTGCTTTAGTACTGTAAAGAGTGCCATTTTATCTCTGTCTCAGCTGAATCACCATCTCATTCAGATTAGCAGTCACATCCCGCTCACAGGATTTTAGAGTCTGCTCACCAGCCCCCTATTATTTGCAGACTGAGGGTGGATGTTTAAGACGGGTGCGATAAAGGTATCTGCGAGCTCAACCCTGTGATTTTGTACAACTCATCTTTTAGCATAATAGTCCATTGCCTTTAGTCATTTGTATCTTTGCGACAAATTGTATTGTGCATGGGATTTTAGAGCTTTTAAAGTAAATGATGTTTGGCAATGAATCTTTCAGGATGAACTCTCCACCGCTTACAAAGTTCTTTCTCTTTCTCTGGTGCCTCTCAGATTTCTGTGGCGGTGCTGGCCATAGCGCCATGGCTCAGACCCTTCAGATGGCGATCCCAAACTTTGGCAACAATGTCCTGGAGTGTCTGAATGAGCAGCGTCTGCAGGGACTGTACTGTGACGTCTCGGTGGTGGTAAAAGGCCATACCTTCAAGGCTCACCGCGCCGTGTTGGCCGCCAGCAGCTCCTACTTCCGGGACCTCTTCAACAGCAGCGCGGGCAGTAAGACCTCGACGGTGGTGGAGCTGCCCCCTGCCGTTCAGCCCCAGAGCTTTCAGCAGATCCTGGCCTTCTGCTACACCGGCCGCCTCAGCATGAACGTAGGTGACCAGTTCCTGCTCATGTACACGGCCGGCTTCCTCCAGATCCAGCAGATCATGGAGAAGGGCACGGAGTTCTTCTTGAAGGTCAGCTCTCCCAGCTGCGACTCACAGGGCCTTCACACAGAAGAGACACCCCCTTCGGAGCCTCAGAGCCCCGTTACCCAGACGGCAGTTACTCAGACGACTTCTAACGGAGGTGGTGTGGTGGCAGCAATGTCAGCCAGTCGGCCGGCATCCTGCTTGACGCCGTTGCCTCTGGTGTCTCGTGTGAAGACGGAGCAGCCGGAGGCTTCGCCTTATTCGGTGGTGTGCACGCCGGTGGCCAAGCGGCTGTGGGAAGGTAGCAATCGGGAAGGCGGCGGAGGGTCGGGCGGATCCGCCGGCGGAGGGATGAGAAAGGCGGCTCGGTTTTCTCAAGAGATGCCACGTGGAAGCGCCATCCAGCAGCAAGGAAACATGGGTCTCGGAATGGGAACGGGGGGCCACGGCGGCGGCAGCACAAATGGCAATGGGACAAGCAGCGCCACTCCGGAAGGCACCAGCCCTGGTACTCTGAGCGCCTACGCCAGCGATTCTCCCATTTCTTACCACGACGACGAGGAAGAGGAGGAGGGGGTGGACGACGGCACTGAAGAGCAGTACAGGCAGATCTGCAACATGTACACCATGTACAGCATGCTCAACGTGGGCACTGCAGGTGAGTCTGAGCTAAAACCAAACCTTTAGATCAATATGGGTTGTCATATGCAATTATACATTGCCTTAGTTTGTCGAGTATTCGGTCCTTTCTTTTTTACTGCTTAAATGCTAAATTCACACTTTTTGTTAAACGCCTCAACTGTTCAGAACTCATGAATATTTTATCAGAAGGTCTTCTTATCTGCTCTCAGACAGCATGAAAACTGAATGTGTTCTGATGCGTTTGGATTTCACAGGTCTTTTATTAGCCTCAGTCCCAGGAGCTTTGTACTATCTGTCTGTTTTAGAGAGTCAAAAGACTTGCGTGCTGGTTTCATCTTCGTAACTGTCTTCACACACACTTTCTTCATAAAGAAAAACTCTTTCTGTTCTCCAGCGGGTGAGCGTGTGGAAGCCCTCCCCGACCACTCGGAGACGCGGCCCAGGATGCGCGGGCGACAGGATCTCGCCTCTCTCCCTGCAGAGCTCATTGCCCAGATCGGTAACCGTTGTCATCCCAAACTGTACGAGGAAGGTGACCCCGCAGAGAAACTGGAGCTAGTTTCAGGTTTGAAATCATTGTACATCAAGTACCTCAGCATTGACCGTTTTCTCTTTTTCTCTTCTCTTATAAATTATCAAGTTACGCAGCAATGTTGAAAATATCTTACCGTTTTTTGTGACTTCTGGTGGCATTTTGCTCCGGAGTCCTGGTTAATTTCTGACCCTCATACCTGTACGAGTACTTTTAGAAACGGTAATATCCTTTAAAAAGCAAACATGTGCCCCAAAACACTTTGAATCGAAGGTGTGTTATCTTTCAATAGAGGTTATCGTTGTTCAAGCCACGCCTTTTCTACAGTTTTTTCCCTTTTATGTGTTTCTTTGTCAAGAAAACATCTGCTGAGAAAATAATGATAAACCTCATCTCAGAGAGCTGCAAGGGTCCGATTTTCTACCCGCGGGTACCCGAACCCGTGCAGTACTCTGCCTCATCTATACAATTGTTAAAGGAAAGATTGCCAGCCTCATTCTTCTGAGTCATGTTCAACTACCCATGAAAAGCAAATGATATCATGCGGTGATTGATAGGTCAACAGTGTATGAAGCTGTGTTTTTAGTATTGTGGTGTAAAAAGGTTTTTGTGAGTTAATGGAGGCTCATGTGATTTGCATGTGGTAACGTGGCCCGAGGTGACTCCGGGCTGTCCGACAGGATCGCAACATGATTTCAGTTAATCTTTGGAACTTTATTTAAACAGCAGTCATATATAACATGCAGCTCGGGGTCGCTTCCTAGAAACGTTAAAAGAAAGCGCATGAACAAGATCAGACATGAAGGAATACGAAGTGGAAAATGAAATGAGAATTGAGAAAGACAAACAATAAAACGTCTTTGGGAAAAATGTCATCAGAAAGACATTAAAAGATGAACCAATTCAAAAGCGCTGGAGGAATGAGAAGCAAAAATGGAAATAATCAGTGAAAAAGACTGAAAATGCTCAGTTAATTAAAGCATGATGGAAAATAAGCTTTTGAAATCTAGTTTTCCTCATTTAGGCAGACTTGGATTATAATGACAAACGGTCATTTCAACATTTTATTTTGAATTCTAAAAGACTGCACAAACCAGTGCTTGATCGGATACAAAGGAGCAGCTAATCTCTTATGTGTAGTGTATACAGGGGTGTCGTAAAAAAACTAACTACACAGCAGTATATAAGGGAATATAGGTTTTATTCTAATATACAAAAAAACATAGAAATACATAACGCTTGCAGAAGAATAAACCATACGTTAACTACATTATTGTCTGATATTATCATTTTCTTGATAACCGTAGTCGTTAGTCTACAGTAGTAGGGCCTTGACTTGAAAAACAACATACTTGAAAATATACTTGAAAGAAGTGTGTTTTTTGGCAGAGACTCCTGAAAATTCTTCTCAAAGCTGAGCATCAGATTACACTTAAAGCACAACTTTGCAACATGCATAAAAAATCTTTAATATATTTTCAATGCTTTGTTTGAATAAAGCGCGAAGACATACATTTTCCAAAACATCACTTTGGCCACTTCTATGTGTGTGTGTGTTTGTTTATATTTCAGAATGTCTTATTTTTTAGTACGTTCCCCAGCATGCAGCTGGCAGGATTTCCACAAGTTTGTGCAGTACCTGATGATCCGTGTTATCCCAGCAGGACTTGAGATTGTTCCAAAGGTCTTGTGTGCCTCAATAAAAAACAAGGACATTTGACTTGTTCTAAAAAAAGAGTCAACTAACTTTTTGCCACAGATTTGCTTACATTTGATCGGTGATCAACAAATACTGCAGAATACATTTTTCTTGATTACATTTTCTTAGAAAATGCAGTTACCAGTTTTATGTGAAAAAATATATCTTACTTTCACTCTGCTTTTACATTCTTTTTTTGTAATTATTATGCATTAATGCAAGCTGATGAGTCATAAATAATTTGTCATAATCTTTTATAATTTGTCTCTTTATATACATTAATATGAATGAGGCTTCACACCATTTCAAGTGATTATTTCGGTTCACAGGCACCAGCGTGTACATCTCACGAGCTCAGCTGATGAACTGTCACGTCAGTGCAGGCACCAGACACAAAGTGCTTCTGAGGAGATTGCTGGCTGCTTTTTTTGATCGGTGAGTCTGGGACATGTTCTTCTGAGATTGTGAGACTGCATGATCTGCTCTAACTCTCTTTCTCTCCATAAATGACACACAGGAGCACTCTGGCCAACAGCTGTGGAACTGGCATCCGTTCCTCCACCAATGACCCCAGCCGTAAGCCACTGGACAGTCGTGTGTTGCATGCAGTCAAGTGTGAGTTTTCTTATGTCCTCTTTAATAACATTTCACCCACATGTTCCAAATTAACATGTGGAGATACAATGTATTAAAAAAAAAAATCAAGTAAACAAAACATAAATAGTCAACAACCAGCCTGGAAACTGTGATATTACGTGTGACACTAAATGCATTAACTTCTATACATCTTCAGCACATCTTCGAAATTTCAGCAGAAAATGTGCTAATTATTGTTTATCTGTTTATATTGTTAAGAATTCTGATTGCATATGTGGAATATTATTGCGCAAATTGAAAATCTTATGAACAAAATCTTCACAATGTATGACAAGTGCAGATTCATGGTGAGACAGAGAATGACTCATCTTACTAAACTTGTGTGGTTTCTAATCTACATTTAGAGAAAAGCATGAAAAATCACGATTAATCTATACCTAAATAAATGTTTGTGTTTATATATGCGTGTATATTTATATAAATATATATAATGTATCTGTACAAATATACCGGCACACACACGTTATATGAACGCAAACATGTCTTTTGGAACTGATTAAATGCATTTAATCGATTTGACAACCCTAAAAAAGAAATGAAAAAGAAAGATTTTGTATTATTTACAGCCGCTACATTTTCTCAATTCACTTTCCTTCGGCAGTTGTTACAAAAAGTGTGTTTTGCACCACCATATGACCCCATCCCTTATCTTTTTGTCAACAGTTTACTGCCAGAACTTTGCCACCAGCTTTAAGGAGAGCGAGATGAACGCCATCGCAGCAGACATGTGCACTAACGCTCGGCGCGTGGTTAGGAAGAGCTGGATCCCTAAACTGAAGCTACTGATGGCGGAGGGCGACGCCTACGCCAATTTTCTTCCTGACAGCATCAAGATGGAAGCGGACGGCATGGGGGCAGAGCCTACCTATGAAACGGCGAGCTTGGAGGGAGGTACTCCTGTGGAGACTGGAGGTTCCTCGGGCGAGTCTCTGCAGGGTGTGGGCGGAGACAATGGCACTTTGTTTCAGTGAGTTGCCCAGCCAAGGAAAGCCCTGCCCCATCCCCTCTGCCACACCACTTCCCACCCACCTCCTACCCTGCTGCGTGACTCTGGGCTCTGCTGCTTCTGCCTGGGATGGGAAGGGAGAGTCGGGTAGGAGATTGGAGAAGATGGCACAGTCTGTAAAGGCTAGTGTAAGGACACAAGGGGGTTATGATGGGGCACCATTTTCTTTTCAATTGTTTTTGTTTTTGCTGAATAACCTTTTTTTTGCACAGAAAAAGTTCCCTTTGCCTCCATGCTCTGCTATAAATATATAGTCACGATACGAAATACGTAATTAGGACCAGAAAAGTTTTCGGATGTCACACAAATACAAACACTGAGGGTGAGGTTCCCTCATTTCACTGTACTGAAATTGAATGTATTAGTTTGTAGCATCTGGCTAAGTGAGACTAGCCGATTGTATTTGGCCCAAGAGAGAGAGAGAGACAGCAAATGTGCTTGTCACAAGATCTAAGGAACAGCAGATGAAGAAAGCGAGGAGGAAATGAGAAGCAGGTTGCATATTCTGTCTCTCGGTCTGCCTGAAATGGAAAGAATTCGATATCCTCCTCTCCTTTCATTCCTTTCGAAAGTATGTGGGATCTTATTCTACCACGTTCTTTGTTTTATGTCGACATTTTTCTCCTCTCCCCATCTGCTTTTGTACTATGTGTGATATATAAATCCAGAGTTGATGAAAGATTAAAGACCGTAACGGATAAAAATATATTTATCGCCTCGCACCTTTGAAGTGAGAGATGGAGGGATTGTTTTAAAATCTCTAATGTATTTTGTTTTCTCTTTTTGTTTTAAATGTTTGTGACGAGACACCTTGCTTTGGGGCTTTAAATGGAAACGGTAGGAAATGGAATATTTTTGCATAAGGATTATCAAAGATTGGTGCTTGGTTTGACCCTCTTGAATGATCATGCCATCACCGGGCCTGAATTTGATTGGTTCAGTCTGTTTGTTGCCGGTATAGACATAAAACTTGTGTCTGTTGATTGGCTCCATGGCAAACTAATACAAACTCAATGACAAAGAACTGGTTGTTTAATCAGATGTAGGGAGATTCAACATCAAAAGTTAAAATGACTTTGTAGGAAGCAAATATGTTTTTAGATTTTTCTGTTAGTCTTCGCTTTCTCCCCCCTCCAACACTTCCACACACAACACACATTTACAGCCCAGGGGGGGAAGGAAAATCGTGCTTCTTATTGTTAGTCACCTTACTGTCTTAAGGATTGGGTCTGACTTTGTGTGTGTTTGGGAGTGGAGGAGGGTTTACATTTACATTGCCTGTGTCCCAGGAGAGGAGGTGCAGAATGATTAAGCCCCTCTGTGGTGTTGCCCATCTCCCTGTTTGGGCAGCTGTGTGCGCGCGCATATGAGAGAGTGTGTCTGTGCTCGCTTAGGCAAGCATGTCTGTGTCCGACCAAGTCACCATCTGTATACATTCCTTGCACATAGTTGGCAGTGTGTGTTTGCATGAGGGTGATGTGTTGATCTGGGGATTTAAGGGATGTTTGTTTCATTGTTTGTGCATGGGAGGCACATCCTGTACTGATGCTGTTAAAGTTATTCAGCCATCTGTAAGTTGCTATAACCTGTGAACTTTTGCATATGCTCAGATTTCCATCAGGATTTGAATGGGATCGCAGGTAATGTCTTAATGTTCGGTCGGGCATGGCTTTAAATGCACATGCCAGAAATGTGATACTTTAGGCTATTTTAATATTTCATGCCTAAGTTATCTCAGCCTTTTAGGCTATGTGTGTGTGTTGTATCTTTGCGTGTTGGGCCACTGATCTCCTGGGAAGTACAGTAGCTGCCCCCTTTCCTATAGAGGAAATTGACCTCTTTGCACCTTTTCGTAGACTGAACTAGAGCTTTTTGCACCTTTTTTGTAGAGGAGAGTGTTGGATTGTGCACCTTTTTTGTAGAGCGTATTTGATGGTTTTTGGACTAAATTCGTGGATGTGTATGCGTCTGGTCTGGAACAGGATGCACCCCTGTTTATGACCAGCCACGCTGAATACTGATGTACATATTGAAGAGACTGTTGAACAGATTTTGACCGTGTTTTTAACAAGCCGTTTGTCTTTTTAATTGATGGCTTACATTAGGTCTTACAACCCTTTTGTTTTAGCTCATGTTTACTCTTTTTTTTATTTTATTTTATTATTTGCATAACCAAGTCTGGCTTACCTGCTGTTTGTATATCTGGGAATTGTTTGTTTGTTTCATGAGCTCATGTCGTAGCAAATAAAGTGAACTATGGGCAAGTTTACTTCTTAAAGCAGTGTGGTTCAAGTTAGTGACCTCCGTTTTGGACCAGAATACAAAAATGCCTCTTTTGCGAAAATGTATAACATTGACAAGCTTGCAAAATCTGGCTTTAAAAATGTCACACAGATGTGCATGCATCCCTTTTCATTTACTTTCTATTCTTTTAACAGACCACGTGAACTGTATTTACTTTTAAAAAATACTACTAATTCAAGGTGAAAGAGTTGACTTGCCAAGTTTTTTAAGGATACAATATATAGAGATGTTTGCCTGGTGATCGAGTACCGAGTATTTTTTCATTTCTTTGTATGGACTAAAGTGCTGGGAAGGTGAGGCCAGGGTGAGGGATATACTGGTGCTATGTATGCTATTCTTTAGATGTTAAAGGCCTGCTGGGTCACTGGTGCCTTTTGAGGAGGATTGTGGGAGACTGATCGTATATGCGTGTGTCTCGGGGTGGGGCGTCTAGTCTCCTCTCGCTGGAAATGACTGTGCCAGTGTTTAAGCGTCCTCCATTTTGATGGCACAGATCACATATGCTGCATGCATTGCTGGAGAGGAACCACCGTGTTCATGCGCCACCTGTTTTCTGTGTGTTGTTACTGCAGCTTAGATGCACCACTTACAGTTAACACCAGGTGGTGTCATATCTGAGAAAAATGACATGGTAGAATGATGAAAGATTTGCTCCTGTTGAGAAGTTCAAGATGAAGTGTGTAATTTCTTTGAATTTATAAAATGACTGCAGCTGCTCAGCACAAAAAATTGCTCTGTTTATTTGAGCAATATACCCTGACCAGTGGTTTGTGTTTGTGACGGGGGTGTCTGTTTGTGACAGTCTGGTGATGCCGGTGGCACAGAAAATTATAAACTTCACCTTAAAAAAATTTTTTTGTCTTTATTCCCTATCTTTTTACTCCCCAGCATACAAAAGATTTTTAAGGGATGTGTATAGTAGAAACTAAGGGACCAGTGTTGATCATATAAGGCCAGGATGTTCATATCACACTGCCTGTCTGTCTGATCTCTTTGCCTGAATAAAGCACCTTTGCTGGGGGTCACGTTCATAGACCTGCTCCCGGCACCTTGCAATTCAGTCTGACTGTGTCTCAGAGAGCAGATAGATATCGTAGCAGATGCTTGTGTGGGTGGAGAAAGAGTGTGAGAGTTAAAGTGCCAGCTCATAAAGAATGTGTTCTTGTAGTACAGTCTGTTGGGGTACCATGTATTGTTGGTCAGTGCGAATGAATGGTTGAATGGTCACTGAAGGCGTGAAAGGTTAAAGAGGAGTGTTTGAAAAGCGAATGAGTAAATTCTTATTAACAGTGACTGTTCTTTCTATAAATGCAGAAAGCGGGCTTGTCTGTTCTGGGGTGACAGGCTGGCTGCAGGTTGTTCTTTGGCTTGCAGATTTTCTGTGCTTTGTCAACCTAAGCCTCTTTACCCAGAGTGCAGCACTGCTATTTCATTCTAAATAACAGATATATCACTTAAAGATACTCCCACCTCTTTCTCGGCATTCTGTTCCAGCACACCCAACTTTCAGCTTTCAGTCTTCTCTCTGATATGAGAATGGTAATGATGATAACCCAACTTTGCAGATGTTTTGGAAAAGTAGCGCGACAGGCAGACAAATTCACATCCTGACACGATATCACGAATTACAGAGAAATACAGACAGGATGGGGGATGAATTCAGTTTGCTTGAAAGCTCAAATCAACAAACTGGTTGTAAACCTTTTTTTTACGATGCAGTGTCTCACTTTCTATAACTACATCCCTATACAAATCTATATACTGTATATTACATAGAAGCACTAATGAAGTTTGATTGTTAGTCGTGCACTATCAGCATGAGTTGTAATCCATACCCAGCTGTGCTCATGCAGTGACCCTGTAATGCCAGTGCTCATCCACTCCATTCTGTCTGTGTTCAAAGTGCCAATAACTTTGTGAATCCCTAACTGTGACCCAATATTATCAAAAGTAATTGCACATTAACTACTGTAAAAACAAAAAAAAGAGTAAGAGAAAAGTCAAAGGATACAGCTGAATATCTTAATAAAAGTTTGTAACAAAGGTTGTTGTGTCCTCTTCGGCTCTTTATTGGTTGACGTGTTTTAGTGTCTACATAGAATGGTTGAAAGGGATAGTTACCCAAAAATTAAAATTCTGTAATCGTTCAGATACCCTCTTGTCATTTCAAACCGGTATGACTTTCTTTCTTTTGCAGAACATAAAAGAATTAAGAATGTTGTTAATGGTAGTACCCATTGACATTGGTTTTGTGTCTAAGCAATAAAGGTGAATGGGTACTGCATGGTTTGCTTTCCCATATTCTTCAAAATATCATATTTTGTGTTTTGCAGAGAAAATAAAGCCATAAAGGTTTGAAATTGCAAGATGATGACTTAAGGATGAGGGAATTTTTGTTTTTATAATGAACTAAATTAGATCAGGTTTATTAGATCATCTAATATACCTTTCTATGTATAAGGATCACTTCTATGCTGTCCTTCTGAAACCTTGTATCACCATATTTCGTGTTTTTTTTTATTCACCCTTCATGTTTGTTACTGGGTTTTGCAAATATCTAACCAATAAATTAAATGACAACTTTACCAGTACAGTATTTCATCATTTAAAATTACAGTATTGAATTTGGACATCTGAGCTTTTGGAAGGAAAGCAACGATGTATATGATTTTTGCATCACAAAATGACGGTAATAACCATTTCAACTTTTCATCTTATTTCAATCTTCATGTGATTCACAGTGGTGTTTTAAGGCATCACAATGTGTTGATCAAATCTTTTTATTTAACACAAAAAGAACAGATTCACAATCATTTGTGCTTGTTTTTAATCACCAAGATATTCCTGAGCAGTGGGAGATCCAACATGTAGAAACATTATTGTAACCGCTTAAAATAATTTGTTGTTGTCAACACTGTGAGACACATCAACTGAATAACTTCTGGAGCTCAGTAGATGTCCGGAACTCAGATGAATTCTTTCCATGTATCAGGCTTTATAATGCGGAGACCTTGAGAGTGTATTCATTTTAATTGGCCATGTTGTTACTGTGAGCACAGCTGCGGGAAAAATTAAGAAAACATTTCAGAGACCTGATTTTAAAATTTACTATTTATAGGTGTGTTGAGGTAATGTGAACTACAACCAATATTTTTCCCAAATATCAAATAAAGATATTGTTTCCATTTTCATTTTTTGCAGAAAATGAAAACTAGGGAAACAGGTCAAAATAATAGAAAAGATAGTCTATATTTTTTCAGACCTCAAATACTGCAAAGAAAACAGGTCAAAACGGAGTTATCTAATTTTGGAAACAAACTCTTCATATATAATCTCAAATTGTAGTATAATCTTTAAACCACCAAAAGTGATCTGAATTAATAACAACATTAAATAACGAAGTTAACATTTGATGATAAACCATAACTGTAAAATTAAAACTGATGGTAATATCGAGGACATTTATTTTCGAAACAAAAAAACTCAATATTTTACGCACAACAGCTGGATGGTGCCTGTAAATGGTCAGAGGAAGCTTGACGCTCGTTGTGCGCGCGAATCGTGTGAAGTTATGGCTATGACGAAATACTATGAACCAAATAAGGCAACAGGAAGTAGCCCGAACCCTCCCACGCATCATGGGTTTTCCACAGAGCAGACACCCAAAGGATGTTCCTTATATGGGCAGAAGTGAATGCGAACGGTAACAACACGTAGGAATGAAAGTGTCCTTTTAGCTAGAAAGTTAAGCATTTGTCATCGTGTTGTATTGTCGAGTTTTATATTTAATATCATGTTATGTTTTTTAGGTCGGTCATATTTTTTGATTCAAGATTTTATTTTAATATTTACTAACCTGTATACAACTGGCAGTGAAATGTAAATCTGTGCATAAGAATACCTTTTAAAACTAAAACTGAAAATGTTTCTAATGTATTGTTTTTATGATTAAAATTATGTCAAATTTATGTTTCTCCTAGAGGTGTGTAGTCATTAATAGTCAATTGGTAGTCAACTCGTGATTAATAGAGTACTTAATCATCAAAAGTCTTGTGACAGTGCGTGTATCACTTTCTTCCTGATGTAATCGGACTCATTTCCTCAAACAGAGCAGCGAGTTCTGGGAGGAGCCTGAATGTCAATCACTGGCGCCTGCGTCACCAAACTTATATAAAGCCCGATCCCCTTTCGCCGGGGTTTACTCCGGTGAATGACAAAGATAGAGAAAGTGAACTAAGCTCAGAGAAATTAAATGAACGGTATATTTATACATTTAAACACGGGTGTTCGGTGTTAATTAAGTAGAAATTAAAGAAGAACAATGGATGTCACAGCGGAGGCCAAGCAGATTATGATCCAGGCGTTGGGTAAAATGTACAGCTCGCGCACCCAGCGTGGTGGTCTCCGGCTCCACCGGAGCCTGCTGCTGACGCTCGTCATGAAATCTGCAAGGGACATCTACCACTCCGCCAGACTGCAAAGCGAGAACAAGGCACAGTGTGACAACCCCAGTGTCACAGATAACACATCACAGACAGAAGAACCCATGGACACAAGCTCCAAGGTTTCCGAAGTGTCATCTGTGGAGACACAATGTACGGACGACGTGCACGAACATGATCAACATCTTCTCAGTCCTGCAGAAACCATAGTGGACAAAGAGAATTGCAACCCAACCAGACAGGACCGACACTCCAGAAAGCGACGGAGCAAGACAGCCACAGAGCCTGACTTCCTACCTTGCAAAAAAGCCAAACTGAACAGTGGGGAGGTCAGAGGAATACTACAGACATCCCAGAATAATCCCGCGAATTGTGGTAGAAGGCTGGACTCTTTTTCACTTGTGCATATGCCGAGAGCAATTGTGTCATTTTGAAAGGACAATATCTGTAGTTCAGCACAAGATATTGTGCAGACAGTGAAGGAAAGTGAACTTTGCGCACTACTGAGGGAAAGGCGTATTGTGGCACAGATCTGCCTCGATGGCAGTGTCCCGGTAGCACTTGGCTGAAAGTGATCGCAAGATCTGGAGATTGATCACAACGGTGTGACGGTCGATCAAGTGATCAAAGTGCGGGGTTGTTTTGGAAACTTCTGAGTAATGTTCGTGAATTCTCTCTCGTTGAGGACATGTCGCCCACGAGGGAAGATCTCGAACTTTCGAGTTTAAGACTGTTTATTTATTCGCCAAGAATGACTTGTTGTTATGTGGTCCAAAAGTACGTATTTAATATGTAAGGTGGTAACGTTACCAAACAGCCCAGGAACTGACTGGGTTTTTGTTAACAACATAAGCTACTACAAACTCATTGTTTGATTTAACTGTCTACCTCAATTTTGTACAATAAAATATTCCCTACTACTATATACTTTGTGTGTGTGACGTGTTATGCGAAGACCGGTTTTTCCGGGAAATTTTCTGACTCAGCTTACGTTTGCTATCTGTTGTTGAAGGTATTGGTCATGTGACGGGGGGGGGGGGGGGGGTGCGGTTGGCTCGCGGGCAGGAGGTGTTCACGGAAGGCAGGAAGCGGTGAGCGCATCGGGCCGGATGATCGCTGTCATGTCTTATACACTCCCACGTCTTTTCAACCCCATGATGGCTCAGGATATGGAGAACAAAAGAGTAACAGCAGTAAAACGATGAGGTGCTTATAAAGGATTAATGGGCCATCAGAAAGTTTGGTTAAACAACAACTTGTCACTTCTCACACCATCTTTGTGCCGTACATGTTGGAACTGTGCTGTACGAACCCTATTATCAGCAGTATAGTTACATTTGGCTTTAATAGTACCAGTTGTTTATAGAATAGCGTTAGTATATTTTACACATGATTGGAAATACAAAATATGAACAAAACGTGAGGCTCAATCCAATAGATAAGGTTTGAGATATTTTAATTATTTATTTTTATGCCAAACTAACCACCACATTCTTTAATTCAACAAATACTGTAAAATACATGTAAACACGCAAATATGTGTAGAACAGATCCATGTGCATTTGTGTTGTTGACGCACCACAATCATGCCCCATGTTCAAAGGGGGAAGGGAGCAGGAAGCGGGGCAGGCAGAGAGAGAGAAAGAGAGGAATGTGTGAGAGAGCGGAAGGAGGTATTAATAGACCAGTGGAAGGACACCACCCTTCACACATCCGCACATCTGGGCGACATACAGCCGACAGCCAAGGGGGAGGGGGGCTGATGAATGCCTGTGTGGCCAATCAATTGTCCTGCTAATGGAATGAGTTCTCCCTCCCATCTCTTGTGTAGAAACCTGAGCCTAGTGTCTGAAATCTCACAGGAATGCTATTGCTGCTGCAATCTCCTGACCAAATGACTTTAGAACGCTCGGCTCAGCACAACTTCACACACACAGACACAAATTTAGAATCGTAAAAGGACAAAACAAGGGTAAAAAGTAGATTATTTGTCATGACTGTTCAGTTAAGATACTGCTATGGCAGCACTGCTCGCACAAATAGAGTCCAAAAGTCTGACACTATGTTAAAAATCAGAGCAGCATATCGTCGCCGGCCTTCTGACGCCTTGTCCAAATTCACTGTTGTTCAGGAAATGGATTTTTTTTTTTAAACTGCATACTGTGTTGTCAAAGTTAACAAGCACTTTCTAAATACTTGCATGGTTGCAAAACCCAGTGACAAAATAAAAGGTGACTAATAGGGATGCACAGTAAATGATCGGACATTTCGGTATATCGATCAATAAATGGTGATTTTTAAAGTTATCACTATCGTCCCGATAGTCAATCAGGCTGATATATTATATCTAATATATTATCATTCATTTACTGAATGTTTTCTGTCTTGAGACCTGTTAGACTTTTGGCTATTAAGAACACTTTTGTGGGTTGCTCATGGAAGAACATCTATAAGTTGGTTATTACATTTTTTATACCAGAATGTTTAAAAGTTAAAGGATCTTCAACTAGTGTAAACTAGGCTATACATACAAAAGAACCAAATATCTAAATGTCACCTTGTTTTCTGCAGTGAATGTTTTCAAATAAAAGCAGTTGTCCATTATTTGCCTTTTGTTTCAGTCTCAGAAAAACGTTATATTAATAATTAGATATGGTATATTGACCAATTATCGGCCAACATTTACATTTTGCCGCATCCCTAGTGCCTAATATTAACGATTCACAACGAAACAAAAACCACAAAAATGGAGATGCAAGTTTGACACTTATCCAAGTGATTTCAGTTTAGGATTCTTTAAGACTCTAACCCAAAACACTTGGTGATGCCATACTATGCCAGTTAACCTATTAAAATATATATTTTTTGGTATTTTGCAAAATTTAGTTAGGGTTCTAAATTCATTAATAATTTAAGATTATGCACTATTTCTTGGTCTATAAGGTCATCAATACAATTTCAACACAATACGAAGATCTTTGGCACATTCTAAAATCATGCCGCAATAACAGGTTTGTCTAAAAATTTAGACTCAATGCCACCTTAAATTAGGCGTTCATTTCAGTAAAATTGGTATTGGTTTATAGAACATTAACAAAACGCAAAAACAATGCAAAACAGAAGCATTTGCACGAACAGTTCAAGATCCCCGCTGTTGCGGCATTTTGCAAGCAGCAACCATGTAACTAGTGCAATTAATGCATTGTCGAATGCTCTTAACACTTGACATACTCAATTATAGTAAAGCACTTGAACCCATATAAGCACACAATGGGAAATGATTGAAAGCAATGCGCATCTAGTATTGTAATAGACCGTTTCAGCGCCATCATACACAAACATTATGTGGCCTAAACTTAACTTCCAGTAGACCTCCGCAAAGAATCAATAACTCTTCAGGAGTTTTAATTTAATACAAATCAAAATACAATAAATCATTGATATAAATTAAATAAAAAATAAATGGTTATATTAACCAGTGGCCAGGCCGATTACCAAGCACACACCGGAAGTTAACTTCATTCCAGGCGTGTGCACCCGTTGAAACCATCTATACACTCTTTTTGTGTAAGAATCAAAAGGTTAATAGGAAAAGAGATTGGAAACTCAACACACGCACACTCCTGGTTCAACTCAAAAACAGCAAAATTGTTCTTCTTGACACTTTTATTTCTTTTCTTATGTGTCACATTAATCATATTGTCGTGTCCTGAACATAGTGTTGAAGTGTCTCTCCTTTCAGTTTGCAGAAAAAAAACAGCTAGAAACAGAAAAAGGAACAACTTTCAAATCACACCAAAGTTATTTTCCTCCCCACAGTACGTTTAGATTAGTCTTTTGTTTCTTTTTAAAAATAGAGCAGAAAGGAATATGATACTTTAAAAAAGTTTTATCTGTAGTCGTGTATGTTTTTCTACAAAATGTTCTTTTTTTATTCCTGCAGTTGACTTCAAACGCTGTGGCATGCACATAGCACATGCAGTTCTTGAGGTAAATACTTCTCTACTTTTTTTGTTTCTGAAAAAGTTATTGTTTTATTTCTTTTTACAACGTGACTCACACATTGCATGTTGGCATTGTATTTTTAATTGCCAGTTGTTAGCAGAACATGGACTGAGGTTGTTAGTAGTGATGTATTATTTTAACAGACAGTGAGAAATGTCAATGCCCTATCCAGACTGTTGCTTGTCTTTTCTTTTGAAGCCTCAGACATACACACACAAAGTTGAGAGTACATCGTGCATGCAAATGAGCATGAAAAATCATTGGCACAGTGATTTTTGATCCTGTACACATACATGGACCAAACACACACTGTTCACAGACACACATAAATGTCCATCTTTGTCCTTTTTTGCAACTTAATACATTTATATTAATGTGTGTGTGTAAATAAATTGTTTTTAAACTAAGCCTTTAAAGTATGGAGATCAATTTCTGTGTGGGAAAAAACTGCAAAACATTGCAGCTTTATATACGGGTTGAGACATGCATTCTAAACAACAGCTTTGATTTCGCAAAAGGGAATAAGGCACTGATCTCAGTAATACATTCCTAAGAATGCAGTTCATAGATAAACTATTCCAACACTATCTAAACTATCAAGTGGAGACATGGAACCTGGATTTTGTACTTTGTGTTCACAGTCTCAGACAATATACTCACCAGTTATTAGTGGACATACTGAAATGTACAAACCTCAAACGAAAAGAAAAATGCCAACTGTTTTCACTCTTATACCACAATAATTGCTACATCCAAAATTGCCTACCACAAGTGTGTGATTCATGTGCGTGAAAGTGTTAATAAATGCTACATACATCTGTTTATTATGCACATGCTGCAAGGTGTATGACTTGTTTGGCAGTGTGTCCGTGTATGCTGGGTCACCCCACAGAGGATTCAACCTCATCGAAGATGTGGGTCAAAAACACACAAAGATCAGGGGGACACAAGAGACAAGTTTTGGCAGAAAAGGCCCGGTCGTTGTTTCACCCATGCAATTTGATTGGCTGTTTTACATGTTCCTGTGCATTTCGATTGGCTGTGTTACATTTCCTGAAAACAGAACGGTGCACCATTTGTGACAGACACATAGTACTACTCTCAGTGTACAGGTCATTGACATAAACATGAAACAGAAAGAGGCGAGACCGACGGTCAGAAACAAGACCACTGGCTGCTTAACAATGTGGATCACAGCGCCATCTGCTGACCGAGTAGAGGTAGTGGAGCTCAGTTACCTTCTCACCATTTATCAATATCTAGTGACTTTTAGAGTCCATTCTTTTTATTTGGCAAACACTGTGCCTTTCTTTTCTTTAAATTATAAATATGAGGCAAGAGAGGAGATCTAAAACTCAGATTATAACCTTAGCCAACTTAGAAGCTATCTAAACCTCCATAAAGAGTCCAATGTTACACGTATATCAATATATTCAATAACTAATCAATTCTCTCCTCTCATTCACCCAGATCCATACCCATTACAATTTATTTTCTCCTCTTAATAAGAAGCGTTCACAGTTACAGAGACTTGAGATCATACGGAGCATGCTTCAAACTGTCATTAACGCTCAGTGATGTGCTTGAGAACGTGTTTCCATGGAAACAGCTCGTGTCACGGAGCCACTGAGTACACTGAGTTGAAGGTCAGACGCTTTCTGTCAAGACCCACGACAGATTACAATCAGAGAGCTCCACACACCATCTACACGAAACTCACGTGACAACATGTATGGCGATGCAGAGAGCAGCTGATACAAAAACAGGTACAAAATCAAATGAAAAACATCATCGTCAATATCATCTTCATCATCACCATCATCAATTATCATCATCATTTATGTGATTTCTGTATACATACACAATGTCATTATAAAAAAATCTTAAGATGAAAAGGTTCTCTCTCTCGTAGCCCACCCAACCCTCTCTCTCACTTCATTATTAACCTGGAAGACTGGTAGGTCACGCTGACAGTGTAAGAGATGGAATCACACTCGAAATAGTACTCAGAGATGTCTGTTATATGCGTTTGTAGGTCTTTATGTATAATACTGTATGTGTGTGCTACTATATCTGTTTTTGTGCAAGTGAATAAATCACCTTTATGTGGAAAGAGGAATGTAAATAAAACGGTAAAAAAGCTTAAAAGTAATTGTGCTATTGATTTTTTATCTATTTTTCATTATTCTTTTTTGTAATTGCATGTGTCATTTGGCACCAAATCTGTTGTAAAACCATTAAAGATCAACTCTCACACCTACAAGACAGAGAGATCTTAGAGAGAGGGAGTGAGGGTATTGAAAGGAGAGAGAGAACTTTAAAGACATGACAAAAGGAATTTATCCCCCCGTTTTCCCCCTTTTATCCAAAGTTTCTTTGTTTACATCTTTTCTCAGTTGATTTTTTTTCAATCATGCAGGATTTCCAAGGGATTTATTTTCTAGAAGTTCAAACAAAGCTGGGCAGTGCAACAGAATATTCAAACTCCAATGTTTCCAGTGAGAAGTAGAAGAAATAGCCGCAGAAGAAGAAAGAGTGAAGAGCTTGTCATTTTTTCTCTCTCCAATTTTTTCGTTTGGGATTCTGCTTTCTGAGTTTGGGGTCTGAAATGCAGGGTGGGCTTTCTTATTTGTCCAGGCTGCACATTTCCAACCCACCAACAACTTCCCCACACGGGCAATCGCCTCACTGGGATAGAATTAATAACAGTAAACACAGATGATAAAACTCATCGATATTTCCCAGCATCTGGACTGTTTTTTGCATTAAATGAACCTCCAGTCAAGTTATGCAAAATATAAAGGTGATCCTTCTTTTCATGAGCTCATATTTTCATTTTAGCCATCAACATTATGGCCTTAAGAAGGGACTGCATGAAACCTCCCGAAAGTTCAGACGTTCCACCTCCTTATCAGTTTTCCTTTCTCCAGAAAAAGGCTGAGAAAGGGATTTAATTTTCGCCTCCCCAGTCTTTGCATCGACTGTAATTGGTCCATCTCATACAGGGAAACACTTGGCAGTGGAGAAATTGTGAAGAAACAAGAAACAAAATCATGCCTTGATTTCCCCATGAACATTCAAAATTCTGCCTAGTGTTTCCCTGGACAGCTCAGAATACTTTTCCCTGTTTGCTTTGAGCCGGCCTATACGATCGGCTAGCTGTACTTTGGCAGTCCATTCCTGTGACTGTGTGAGGACCCATTTGATCTCGTCCTGGCCCCCCTCCCTCGCTCCCCTCTTCCCAGAGGCTAGCACCAATCATCCTCATCAGTCTCACTGTAGGGTTCATGAAGGCCCTTCCTTGGCCCTCTGGGATGGGGTGGTTTTTGAGGTCCCGGGTGGGCGGGAGCGTGGTGGTGTGCAGTGGGCGAGGAGGAACGGTAGCCGTTCGGCATGCGTCGGGGGTGTGGCTGACCCTGAGGTGGGGCAGTATGACGGGAAGTCCTGGGGGAATGGGGGTGAGGGTTGCCCTGAACCGGGCTTTGCTCGTAGGATGGAGGCTCTTGATTGAACTCGTAGTCTTGGTCGTCGTAGAAACCGTCCCCGTCTACGTTCTCTGAAGGGCCGGGGCCCCAGTGAGCATGCCGGGCAGAACCGTGGTGGGGAGGGGAAGGGTGGCGGTGGGCGGGTACTTGAGGTTCAGGGACGGGTGGAGAAAACCGACGTGATGTGGGGGTCGGGAGTCGGTTCTGCTGGCCTGGAGGGGGGGTGCTTATGGTTTTACGGACCACGGGAGAATAGGTGACATGGGGCCGGGGCGTAGCTGGGGTTTGGGGCAGCTGACGCCGGCCGCGGCGGGGTGTGCTGGTCCCGGAGGTTGAGGGGACTGGACTTCCGCTTACTGAACTACTGCCCTACATGAAAATGGAACAAGGCAAATAAAACAGAACGACAAAATTAACCACACAACAAGAAGAAAGACAGTAGGAGATGACGCATAGACACAACAGCAGTAAGGGAGGAAAGAGTGTAGACGTAAGAGGACGAGAAAAAGCGAGAGCGATGCGAGAATGAACGAAATTGAAAAGCAGTATAGCAAAGCGTCCGATGTAAACAGCAATGAAATAAATGACCAAACATTAAGCAGCATATCAGGGAAAAGAGAGGACACAAAAAGAAAAGCAAATAATTGAATTCTGTTGTAATTCTGTTGATTTAAATCGTGATATAATTACATCTGATACACAGGTAAATCTAAAGTTTATTGACTCATTTTTAAGTTAATCACTGGTGTTTTACTGGTCCTCCTGACTATAAGATCACAATATTAACTATGTGTAGATTTTGTGAGATGATTTATGTTACATTGTTTGGAAATCTAAACTGGTAGCTGTTAACAATCATCTTTTTATAAATTAATCCAGATCTTAAGATGTGTGCATGTTTTTGGTTCAAGATGGTTATTATAGTTTACTAACACTGAAACTGAAACTATAAAAACATTCCTGTTTACTAAACTTAAATAAAATATTGGACTAAATATTACTTAAAGAACATAAACTAAACTCATTTTATAATTCTGAAATAAGTTTAATTTGAGGCACTAAAATAATAAAAAATAAAAAATATATAATAGTAATAATAATAAATATTAATTTATAGATAGAAATTAATGAAATATGTATAGCAATAGAAATATATTCATATAGAATAATTAGTTGAATTTAGTTTAAGTTTCACACAATAAGATTAGGCGTTATAACCGCCCTAAAGTCAGATTAAAACACATCCTATTATGATCAAACTTCACCTAAATTCAACTAAAATGAACTCGAAAAATCACAAAATCTATCATATAGTGTATTTGAATGGCGTTTATGTGTAAAACTACAAAAAATGTATTAGTATTTTGTTTCATTTTTGTCTTTATCAAACCACATATCATCTATTTTGGATGAGATAATGACCAACTAAAACCAACCAAATAATGCTTCCCATAGTCCATAACACAACCACCAGCTAAAGTTGGATTTCCTTAATGAATGAGTTTCCCACCTGTCTGTGAGTCGGGCACTCTCTGCCCTCACTGGGCGAGCGAGACCAGCGGCGGTCTGTCTCTCTTGACTGTCTGTGGCCATACTCATGTCCGTATCGTTCCTTATCTACAGAACCGTGGTGATGATGGTGGTGTTGATGGTGCTTGCGATCTTTGGCCCGGCCCCGGTCCCTCTCTTTTGAGGACAAGTCACCTGACTGTGTGGTGGTGCTGAGGTCTGTTCCAAGACCTGGTGGTCCGAAGCCACAGAAGAAAGAATGAGATTATCAGTGAATATGCATGCTATTTGAACAAGTAAGTTTCTCCTAACATCATCCAACATAATCATGACCTGTGTCGGCATCAGTATAACGGCTGAGAGAGCGCTCAGATGCCCGATGGCTGCGATCTCTGTGTCGATGCCCATGTCTGTGTCCTTCCTCTGGGATGGCCCTATCCATGGCGTAGTCCTCACCCCTCACTGACCGGCCCTGGCGACCATGTCCCAGAGATGAAGCAGAGCGTTTCATAGGACTGTTATCGGTGATGGTCTGCTGAGAGAGCAGTGGAGAGAAAGAGAGAGAGAAAAGAAAAAGGAGCGAAGGAAAAAGAGAGGTTTCTATTTATTGGAAATTGATGGGTTTGGCAGTTGAGAAGGGAGCTTCATTTTTGTAATGTTTAGTTATGGCAGGCAGATGGTTGTGGGAACACTTGGTATTATACGTCTTGGGAAATCTGATCACAAGTAGTCATTGTCTAAATTATTCTTCTGTGACATTAAAGGAGGATTTGTGACTTCACACATCAACTACTTTGTCAATCAGTGGTCAGCCAAAAAACAAATCTTATTTTTGCAGTTCATTTTTGCCGACTGCTATTTGTGATCAAAGTATTTTGTTGTTTTTGTTGTTATCCAACCGTAATGTAGAATAGCTGCAAATGTCCTGAAACATAATATTTCTTGGCATTCTTTGTTAAATAATGAAGATAAAATATCTCCAAAAAAGAGAGTCACAAATGTGGATATGCTCTGAAGTCTTTAATTATCCCTGTCAACATGCAAGTGGCGATCTAGATGTTGTTTTCTAACTTAAAACTAATTTAAACTTGTCTGCCATTCTTAGCATTGAAAACCAGCACACGCTTTTGATGGACATTTTCAAAGATTGTGGATTTTGAAAGGTCTTGAAAAGATACAACCATTTAGCCCAAAAAGGTTCTTCTATGGCTTTGTGAAGAACCTTTATTTTAAAGAGTTAAGTAGCCAGTCCTTCACTGTTTTCTGAGATTTTGCTCATCAAATACTTGTATGTACAGTATTTTTGACTACTTCCAAATATGGTTTGAATGATCAGAAATGGTTATATATCCTTGTAATCGGATTGCCCAGAACAGATGTTAACACCAGATATAAAGGTTTGTGTGTGTGTTTAACTCTTAGAGATGTTGTGGATTTATTGTGTGTAACCTAAAGGACACACTTAGTTCCAGCAAACAGATAAATTCATCATTCACAACATAAACCCCATTCACCATGCAGAGAAGGAAAAGGACAGAAAGTTCTGAATTACAATGAAACCAGACAGAGGAAGATAAAGAGAGAGAAGCAGAAGGAACAAGAGAGGAAGACAGTTGCAGAATGTTTCGCCTTGCATGCATCCAGAATGACATCTGTAAAGTGGAAATAATTTCATTCACATCCTACTCTGCCAGCAAGGGGTAAAGAACATCCCAGAGAACCACAGTTCTCAAGCAGGCGTCTCTCTTTCATAGCCATGCACAATACAATAATGTGATGATGGTTCGAGATGAAGGACGGTGCTTACAGCTGCTCAAAGCATTTTATACTATGTACACCTAACTAACTAACGTGATCCTGCCTTTGACTGTTCATAATCTTTAAAGAAGTTATTTCAGTGTTCCTTCATAGAAGTAACAAACCACTATAGAAAAGGTTAACCAACTTTACTGTTATGGCTCTCCTGATCTTTGCTTTTACCGTTTTTGGGTGATTTAACATTGTAGCACTGCTTTAGTTTATACTTTTCACATATTTTTTTACTCAGTTTGTGAAAATCTGCGACAATTTTTTTGTATCGCTCATCTCGGATTAATATGCAGAGGCAAGCCATTCATAGGTTATTTCACTACTCCATTCGACAGGTGATGCTGGTTTACCTTCTATTTGACTCTTCAAAACAGAGTTTATAATAACAGTGCCAAGACGAAGCATCAACAGAGTCATATTTAACAATTTGTGTACTTAAATAAATAAAGAGGAAGAATGATACAGGATTCAATTCACTAGTTCCTTTTTTCTAAACCCGGAGACACAATGCTTATTTTTATAACTATAGCATAACTTTGAAAAAGTGTCTTGAGACTCTTGTTACACAGAGTGTCCAGTAAAGGGGGTGGTAGACTAAAGCTTATTTATAAACCATATAAATGATAAAGTATCAATTCCATTTCAAAACACAAAGTGAAACGTTAATTTTTAAAGTAATGTATTACACTATTGCATTGCTATTAATAAAAAAATGAACCAATTAATTTAACATTATAAAAAAAACATGGCCACCAAAAGATCTCTGCTCGTTTCTGCTAACAAACATACACAAACACTGAAAAGTCAGACAGCGGGACATTAAGACACAAATACTGTTGACACATATGCACACAAAACACATACAGTAACATGCATGTGTAAGTGTGAATAGACTCTTGCAGAGCAAATAGATAGCAGATGTACTTTAGAAGGAAGCAGACAGAGAAAGATCTGGGTAACTTCTACAATAAATCTCAGTAAATGCTGCAATTTAAGATCTTATGTAGTGATACGAAGTGATACTTCTCCCCGAAAAAAAAATCTGTCATAATTTACTCTTCTTCGAGTTGTTCCACATCTTTATGAATTTTTATTTGGAAGAAAGATATTCTGAAGAATGCAGACAGACTTTGCAGATTTAAGTATTCATTCAAATGTCTTTCTCTGTGTTCATTCAGAACAGATTTGGAACAACCTGAAGGCGAGTAAATTATGACAGAATTTCATTTTTGGGTGAAGTATCCCTTTAATATTTATATAATCAATAGGACATCAAATATTGTAAATATGTGCAGTATAAGGTTTTCTGAATATTTATGTTAGGTAAGATTCTTTCCCAAAACACTTTGAACTGAAAGGTTGTTTTACAATTAAAAAAAGTAGTGCTAAACAAGAACTAATACTTTAGGGGATAACCACATCTTTATGACTAGAGGGGGTATTGGTTAAGTGTTGGTCATTGAAAAACCCATACTGGTTGTCCACTAATATGTGTGTCTGGAGAATTAAAAAAAAATCCCAGATGGCACCACTTCCTGACAATGAGCCAAAGACAAAGTAGAGATCATGGTGATAGAAAATCAACGAATAAGAGACACAGCACATACAGTGAGATTATCTCCCCTGTGCCTTCCTTTCCTCCGTGGCTGCTACATAATCATTTCCACACAAAAACACAAGACACGCCACAATAATGTTCATACAATGCACACACAAAGCACATGAGGGCGCAAATACACAAGACAAAGCACATTTACAGTGGGCGAGAGAAGGAGAGAGAAGAGAACAGAGATTGCACTCCACAGAAGGAAATAGAGAAAGTAGGGGAACGTGCAGGAGTACGTGGTATGATGAGAAAGGACAAAAACAGAAAGTGAAAGAAGATGGGAAACAAGTATAAAGAGAGAGAGAAAGAGAGAGAGAACCTGGTTAGACATAGAAGCAGTGGAGACAGAAAAGACACTTACCACAGCAGCACACACACTAAAGGGCCAGAGGCATGTGTTAGAAATACATCACAATACACCACACAAAATGATAGGGTGAGGTACGGTACAGTGATCACAAGACACAGTGGCCATAAAGATGTAAACTACTAGAAAGCGCATACATAAAGAACACATAGCAACAAAGACCACAGCAATAGTTTCACACTATTTTTAGGTATATGTTTAAGCAAGAAGGTCAACACACAGACACTCAAATGCTGAAAATACTATCACAGCAGTGTTGGGGATGTTACTTTCACATTGTACAATCTGTCATCATTTTTTAAATAACTACACCAGAGTGAACAATTTCTTTTAAATAGTATAAGATGATATAATTGTATGACGTTTTTCTAGTGATAAAGGTTTTTGAATGTTTCGATTGGGTAAAGAGCTTAAGAGATACAACAGTTACAGTTGCACAAAATAAATCAAGAGAACACTGGAAAACACACTCAGTTACGGCATATAATGAAAGAGATACTTCATCCAAAAATGAAAATTGGGTCATGATCAAATTTCTTTGTTTTGATGAACACAGAGAAAGGTATTTGAAAGAATGCTTTTAACCAGACAGATATTGCCCCCCAGTCAAAAGTGGCCCAGAACTGTTTGCTGGCCTAAATTATTGAAAATTTCTTCTTTTGTGTTCAACAGAACAAAAAAATGATAAAGCAATTATTCCTGCTATGGAAGTCAATTTCTTTGGTTATAAGCATTCTTACAAATATCTTTCTGTGTGTTCATCAGAACAAAGACATTTAACTAGATTTTGAACAACTCGAAGATGAGTAAATGATGACGGAATTTTTATGGGTGAAGTATCCCTTTGAAGAGTACATACCATGAGATCATGAAAATGACATTTCATGCAGCGTGTAATGTTGCCCTGTTTGCAAGTAAGCAGTCTGCAAAGTTGTAAATCCGAAAGTGAATGAACAACAAAGTTATTGGCTTGAAAAAAAGGGAGTCCACTCTGAATCACGCATACAAGTCGTCCCTAGCCTGAACCGCCACGGATTTGCGTCACTACATATAGTTCCTGCATAGGTTTTGCTAGGACTGCCCGTGACAACTTCTTGGTTCTAGCTCAAACATCGGTAGCTTGTGACCCTCATTCGTGGTAGACCAAACACAGCAGACTAGACCCTCTAACGAATCACATCAGACTAGGCTAGTGGAAAGGAGGGGATTAGACAGATGAATCGTGGAAAGAAACTTCTGAAAGTCAGTTAAGAAGTAAGGTAAGGATAACTACCTATTATTTTGAAAAATAGTGCTTTTACACCTTCTATGTACTTGTTGTTGGGCACTCTATAACCCAAAGTAGGACCTTAAATGTCCCTAGTTATCTACTCTGTCATGTGCACATACTGTGGACAACTGCACTTAAAATGTATATAGCGTGAATCTGTCAGCATTGCATCTTTATAAGGTTGACATTAAATGTTTTGCATCATTATACTATTCTAAATACACTAGGAACTACACTAGTATTAAAGTTGCAATCTGTAACTTTTTTGTTAAAGATAAACAAATATAAGCAAGCACATAAATCTGTCTTTGTAGCTTACTCTGATGTGTAATGGTAAGCATAATAATATGGTATTGATAAGTTGAGCTATCAGGTAACCTGCCAATTTTGTATGCCGACACAGAGGGCAAATTTGGGATTGCTGCTTTAAGATGGCCAAACGACCACCCACTCATGTAAAATAAAAGTTAGTATTGTACTTTTAGTTAGTTACTCCCCAACACTTTTGCACATGTAACACACATTGTATACACAAATGCGCGCACAAATACATATTGCACACATCACACATCAGTATCAACTGCCAAGTCAATGATTGCTTCCAATTTCAAAAATCTGTATGATCCTAAATGAATGGTAAATGCAGACAAAAAGCATGTTTTACTGATTTTAAAAGGAATGAAAAGCACTGCTATAACATTATACTATGCCGTAATAACATTTAATACTGAGCTTTATTAAAAAGATTAGGGTCTCAGAAAGTGTAATGACAAATAAACACAAATTAATTAAAGAAAGAAAAACTGAAAATACATGTTCAGAAAAGAAATTGAGAGAAACCGCACTAATATTTAGAATTAAGAAGACATTTAAAAAAACATTTAATAAAGAAAGCAAACCCAAACCTGTGACCAGGGCTGTCGCATTCATTTCCTCACCCCTGGGTCCAGTGAGTAGGATATACTACAGAGGACATTTATGGACCCCCTCACCTTACAATAAAGTACTGTGGCAGTACCATGGTGCAGTGATGGTATCAGGTGGTAATACCATGGTACATTGAAATATACCATGGTACTGAAATGTATGTGTTATGATCAGGATTTGAAGTTAACATTTTTACTCAACTTGACGACTAGATTATTAAATTAACAGCCATTCAGAACTTAAACTGGCCATATAAGAGAAGCTAGGTCACAATCTATATGTAAAGGAAAATCTGTATTTTATTAATACATAAAAAATGACAGTAAATTTAAAGGAAATCAAATTCCAACTTGAGTAAAAAAATCATGTGGTCTCATGAATAGACCGGATAGGACAGGGTCTGCCTAAAATGGTCTGCTAAATTCATCTTTATTTAACATTCAAATTAATGGTCCAGTGTATGAAATTTAGCGATATCTAGCGGCGAGGTTGTGAATTGCAACCAACGACTCACTCCATGGGTCCCTTTAGAAGCACTACGGTGCCTGACACAGAACTTAGATGTTGTCACGTTTCCCTTTTTTGTGGAAGATAATGTATAAACGAAATGCACTCTGCAGAGCAGTTTGACCGTTTATGGCTACTGTAGAAACATCATGGAGAATTCCATGTAAGAAAACCCTCACTGTACGGTGATAGAGGTAAATAAAACATAACGCTTCATTATGAAAGATCTTTATAAACCTCTGAAGACATAGGTATGTTTATTATATATTATATTTCTGTAAATAGATTCTCCAAAAAATTACACATTGGACTTTTAACTTCTGAGCTGAGTAAGTGTGGTAAATCTGTGTAGATGACATACATTTTACATTTGTGTCAATTTCAAACCCTGGTTTTGACATTTACATGGTACTCCAAGGAGACTAGTGTCAAGGCAGTACCATAGTACAAGTCAATGAAAAATAAAAACTATGATATAGAACCATGATGCCATGGTTAAAAACCCTGGTAGTCCGATGGTACTTTTTTGTAAGTGTCCTCACAGGGGGCCCCGGTTGGTGGAACAAATACATCGAAATGCATAATTGTA
Source organism: Triplophysa tibetana (assembly GCA_008369825.1). Taxonomy (NCBI): domain Eukaryota; kingdom Metazoa; phylum Chordata; class Actinopteri; order Cypriniformes; family Nemacheilidae; genus Triplophysa; species Triplophysa tibetana. The sequence continues at coordinate 12,539,695 of CM017913.1, read as the reverse complement.
ACATCATAGAAATAGATGACTATTTGTGTAACCACCGTGCCTGATTAGACAGGATACGGTTTTCTTGGTCTGTACTTCTTCTATTCGGTCAGAAGGCATAAAGAACAGCAATGGAGAGTGGGGGTTTGGGGGGTCAGGAAAGGCAAGACAAATGCGGCAAAAGGGGTAGAAGAAAAAAGGGAAAACACATGAAGGAATGACAGGATGAGGCGCTCACTTGGTTGTCTGCTGGGAGTCGAGGCATGGAAGCAGCCCTGCCATGGCCTTCCATCGGCAGAAAGTGCTCAGTGTCCGAGAACTCGTCCCGGCCCATCTCTCTCATCTCTACTGTCTGCTGAAACAGAGGGAGACCATGCGTGACTGCCCAGGGACAGCAGGCAAGAGCAGAGTGCCAGGGGCCTCAGAGACGGGCCGATGCACAGTGGATGGAAGGAGAACATCTCAGCCTTCCCCTCTCCCTTCACACTGTAGGAGATGCATGAGTAGAAGGACAGTCCTGCCCCGGCATGCTTCTTACGTTTAAATTTGCCAAAATAGTTGATGTTTTTAGTTATTAAAGTGAATGCAACACATTTGGCATATAGGGCAAATAAGTAAAGGAGGGCTTTTATTAGCAAATATATGAGGTGTATCAAGCATTTCACTCACAGGTTCTTTAAAGAACCATCTCTTTCTTACCTTTTTATAATCTCATACGGCGAAGGTTCTTTATGGAACCATTTAGACAAAAAAAGTTATTTTATGAAATCGTGAAGCACATTAATTTTTAAGAGTGTAAGCAACTTTTAATAAAAGCAGCTCTTAAATGAATAAATACAGTACACACTACCCAGGTACTGCAGGGCAAGATTGTCTCACCTCCTGACACCACAATGTCACTCAGGGCTGCGGAAGAGTTTGATCATTCTTCCCCGACAGCCGAATATGGATGCGTATATTCAATGACATGAGCGTCACCATCAATAGCAGACGTGTGAGAATAAAAGATAACAAACGCTAACAGAAAGATAAACTTAAGTGAGTATAAAAGAGAGAATAATAGAGTGTGGAAGATCGTCCACAGAATTGAGGTATTATTCAGCAACAGAGTAGAGGCTTTGTTGCTGTCTGCCAGTGAAATGCACATGGATGAGGGGTACACAGACCGGCCATTCAAGGTTATGAAAACTAACCATCTCAGCAGATACCCTCTATTAAGACCGCACATTCGTGAAAGACTCTTGCACAGAGGCAGAAAAAACATTATTGAGATGTCTCATAGTGTGACACTACCTGAATGTCGCATGCTGTATATACTGTATAATGCTGTGAACGACTTACTATACAATAAACAGTAGCCTACAATATAGCGGTTAATATAAAACTGCTAATGAAATTATTTGATAAAATACAGTAATGTGTGGAAATATTTAGCTCATTTTTAAATTTATCTTAACCAGTAATTCAAATTTTTTTCATTTTTTTGGCCTGATATGGAAATGTGTTATATAGTATGTAGTGATGTAGTGTTTTGAATAGTGATAGGATCCATGCACTTGTATCTGACAAGCCTTCTGTTATGTTAATGCTTGAGTACGAATGAGTGTAGTGGTGCATTTAGCAAAACTCACTTTACAAAATAATTCAGCATTTATAAACACACCCAGATACTAAACTATATAGTGTGGGCAATATCATTGTACCTGAGATTGTCTGCGGTTTTCTGCTGTGTCATCTACGTGTTGGCCTTCAGGACTCCAGCTTCCTGCTTTCTGTGACATCTCCTGAGCTCGCGCCGTCACCCATGACTGGCTCGCGGGGATCCCTTCATCAACACCCCTAACAAAACCACTGCATACAGTCAGATTAAGAATGCGCTAGATATTCATCTTCATAGTTGTCCGCAAGTTCAGGGGCGATGACGAACAGTGATCTCGTCTCTTGAATATTTATATATTTTATTTTAAAATATTTAATTGATATTTGGAGACACAATGTGAAAATGAATATTTATGTGTATATTTTAATGGATCTTTTTTATTTTTTATTTTAATAGACCCAATAACATGTTGTATATATTGGTTTAAACAAAAAGTAATGCACGACATAGAAAGTAGTCAAAGTACAAAAAAGGTTTATAACAACGGATATAAAAGTTAACATAAAAAAAGCGAAATAAATGTTAGTTGGTTAAAAATTTTACTTACAGATGATTAGTGGTGTGGTTCTGTGGGTCAGGAAGTCCAGTGAGTCCAACGTCCTTGCTCGGAGATGGCGGCTCCAGACGCTGAAACATTAATGGCGTTCGATTCTGTGTAAGATACAACATGGCCTACAGCTGGTATCAGGCAAGCTGATGGGAAAATGGGTTTGGGAAAGACATGGGATGCAGAGCATCCCATGTGTAAATGGGGAGAGGATCCAACAGGAGAAGGTAGTGGTCATTCAGGAGCCATTCGAGGAGGATTATGGGTAAATGGGTGTATCTTTTGAGTCGTGCTGCATGAGAGCAGCCAATGGTGCCATGCTGAGAATTAATTTACGTTTATTGTCCCAGTATGTGAAAAGCTTCTGTAACCAATTGGCTAATGAACAGCAGTTATAAATATTGGTGGCTTGTCAGTTGCTCTAGCCATCATTAAAGGGAAGATCACCCAAAATTGAATTTTTTTTTATACAAAAATACATTTACTAACTCTCAAGTTGTTCCATACCTGTAAACATTTCACAAAGAAAGATATTTGGAAGAATCTTAGCAGCTGATATTTCTAGGGCACAATTGACTACCATAGTAGAACAAAATGATTGTAATTCATCCAAATAACTTTCTTTGTGTTCAACTGAACAAATACATTTATACAGGTTTGGAAAAACTTAAAGTGGAGTTATTCATGACAGTATTTTAATTTTTGGGTGCACTACCCCCTTAAGGTGAAATAATGAGCATACGTCTATGAACATTTTATGTTGAGATAAGACTAATGCACACTCATTTTAATGACACAATGAAATGTTCTGACGAACCAAAATGTATTTCCTTTGTTGGCTTATTTCCTTTTGAAATGAAAAGTTGAATGAGATTCCCATTTTTTACAGAGACATGTGCCTTTGTCGTATGATCTCAACAAAATCAAAATCAAAACCCAAACTGACAACTTCAAAACTCATGACTATTAGTAAATTAAATGAGATCTGATAAAGGATAAAAAGTATCTGGGATTAACATGCAGATTAAAACATTTATTTTTTTAACACTGCTGATCTGATGGATGAGTCAGAAGAACATGGGTTGTATGTGGAAAGGCTCAGCAAGTTAAATTGCATCTCCAAAAACTACCACATCCACATGAAACACGATGGGTTAGATTGTGATTGAACAGGGCATCTGTAAATCTATTAAACAGAGTCTGTCCTTGACTTTCATGTGGATGTGTAGTTTTCAATCACACGAGAGCAACAAGTATAGAAATGCAGATAAGTCCCATGTTGCATCACAGTCTAATATTCATACATCATCTATGAAATCACATTTACAACCAACTCTATATAAGGAACTATAGACTTAAGAACCACCAAATGTGAAAAAGCTTAATTATTTAGTTTGTGTTTAGGGCAATATTGTAAAGTCTCTTTCTGCTAACAAAAGCATTGGTTTCCGCTATCGATTTTCTGCGATTCTTTCACAGCAGGACACACATTACTTTGTTTAACACTTGGAAGAATAATGGAAATAATTAAATCGACCCATCAAACATACTGAAATATTAAATAACTCCTGCAAGTGACTTTAAATAGAACCCCACTTTATAAAATCTGAATTAAGTAAGTAAATCAATAAGGTCACAAATGAATTATTAATGTAGTGGACGGTGTGAAAGAGAGCGAGCATTCATGCAATGCAATACTTTCTAATTGTAAAAACCTTTTAAGGGGAAGCCTATTAAAATACTTTTCAGGTTTATTCTGTTATTCACTTCGGATAAGAGTCTCCTCTAAATGAATAAATGTATAAACTAATGGAAGATATAACGACTTTTCAGGAAAATTAACATTTGGTCTATTCCGTTATACGAGTGGCACATAAATGGTTTATTTAATCTTTAAAATTTTAGATTTGGGTAAAAATGTCTCCATTAGAGCACGATTCAGAGGATATAGAAGAGTTCATACCTGTGCATCGTGCAGGGCCTGCGTCCGTTTGGCTTTACTTTGTCTGTAATACTCCATGATCATCATGGCAGCATAGATTTTTCCTACTGTCAAGTCTGTCGCTGCTGAGAAAAGGACAAGTTACCCTGTACGATTAGACAAGGTGAAATGGACCCTGAGCAAGAGGAATGGGTGTGAGGAACGGATCATGCACACAACACACATATACGCACAAACTTGCATGCACATAAAGTGTCTGACTTGAACACACAGAGCCAACGGTCTTTTCACAAGCAGACTGATTAAAAACATTAAAATCGCATCTTTTAACGTGCGTTGACCAATACTCTTGTTAAATGAACGTTTATAGTCTAATTACAAAATACTGCAAGGATTACCTAGTCTAGATTTTATATCAGATAGAAATCAGACAGCAAATTATAGCATAGCTGCTACATAATGTAAACAAAGTTTCAGAATGTAACCAAGCAAAGCGGCCTCCCAAAATATTGTCTGCAGCTTTGTGTCACCGAGTCCATATGAAGAAGTTACTAAAGAGTAACTTCAGACTAGGTTTACATGCCATGCTTAGTGGTGTCTATAAGCCATGGTCACCACCTCTGAAAAGGATCTGCATAGAACAAGATAATATTAGCATCAAACAGTACAGATCTAAATTATTACATGCTCGATGCAAAACTCATTGTAAACATTTTGTAATATTACTAGCATATGCTTTTCCTAAAAGCTTCATTGCGTTTATCGTTATCTCATGCTTGTTTACTCAGAACATCTAGCTAGTGTTAGGCTAGCTACTGTTAAGCATTTACACCATTTCTTATAGGCTAGTTAGGATGTATAGGTTTATAAACATGTCTCACCAGCAAGCTAGCACACACGTGTAGGAAGTGGCATATTAGTAGTGCAATGAAATATTCTTCAAATATCAGTTTAATCTACATCTTGTCAGGAATCTGAAAACCCCTGGAGTGAAAAGACATCTATAGAGTGTTGATCTATAGTGAGGCACCCCCTGATCTTAGGCAAAGTGAGCTGGGGCCCAAAGAATCTGTCTGTTATCTACATCAAGTCAGAGAAAGAAATTAAATGGTATCACTTTTGTAATGCAGTATTTTGAAGTTGACCATAGTGCATTTCCACTTAGAAGCATTGCAGGCCTTTTACATTGCATCATCATCGTGTTTGCGCCATTTCCTGATGGCTTGACTAGCAAGAAATGCAGATATATAAATAGCTGAAATGTATTGCGATTGCTGTAAGTGTAATACATACATTTACAGAGGGCACAATATATCGTAATTTTAACTCCCTGTGAGCAGTTAGTATACATTTGTGCGGTATATATCTTCGTACTGCAATGTCTAGTCAGGTTTCTTACGGCATGGGTTTTAACTCCCACATTAAAGGTGGTACCGGTGTGCAACTGACGTTTTTTGGGCAGGAGTATGCGGTCAATTCAATTTAATTTTACAGTATTGTAAGCCAACAATTTATTCATATTTATTTTTTAGATCTTTATGATTTTTTCACTTTCTTCCGAAGTATATTAATACGAATTCTAGGACTCTATACAACTCTATATTAACAGTCGACTGAGTTTAGGCCTGGATCATCAGGGGGTGCGGAGCAGTGAGTGGGCTGGCTGAGAGAAGCTGTCCTTGGGTGGTAAATAAAAAACGTTCCAGACACACCAACCTCAGGGGTAACTTACACTTGTGGGGCGTCACCAGTAAGTCCAACGTCTTCTGGGAAAGATTAGGCCATATCGCCATCATCTCCTTCCTAAGTTCAGCATCCATCTGGTGTTTATCTATACCTCCTATTTACGCACCAACACGTGCACGTACAAACATATATACAAACATATTTCCACAAAAAAACATACAATTGTCATCAATGTTTGAATAATATTGAATGTAACCTGATGTTAAAATGTCCACATAGTCTAATGATGGTGTATAATAAGTGATGCAAACAAAAGGTATGAGAAAACAAAAAAAGACAGAGGTGTCGAATTTTCCCCACCCTTGGCGATCTTGATGTCCAGAGCGGTTCGGATTAAGGCCATAAGGGTGGAATTAAAGTGCACTGAGCTGTCATCGGCAACCGGCAGATCCATCCGCAACAGTCTCTGTGGAGAGCCAATCACGGTCAGTTAGAAAAGAAGGATGTTGAAATGTGGGTTTGAACCTCTGGGTAGGGTGTGCTTTCGGTGTGTGAGAGGGAATAGGAAGGGAAAGTAAGGTGGGATTTTCAGGGTGAGCTCTGTAACGTTTAGTACTCAGTGCAAAAATTCATGTTTGATAATCTTTAGAAGACGGGAAGAATCAAACTGCTGGTTAGTAGTTTATGGGATTTGTGTGTTTTTGTGGAAGTTAAGATATTATTTGCCATGTGATGTAAAATCTGGATTCTGAAGCAAGACCACTTAATAATAACTCATGTCAATATGCTACAGATCAAACGTGTATCTGTGTTTTGGTAAAAGCTATCAAATCAGCATCTGAGCAGTAAGTCAAAGAGCTTTACCAGGAGGAGATTCACAAATCAAACACAGACCAGTGGATAAAGTAAACATTTATTTAATGTGTTTTATAGTATAATTCATCCTCCACTGATCTGGGAAAAATCATATTAAGGGACACCAACAGTCTTAATTGCATCGCGCAGGGTTGTATTTACCTTGACCGTGTGTATTCCTCTCATTACCATGACACCCTTTGCCATGCAATCAATCGATCACATTACCTCACGTTACCCCTTCCCACTCCACTCCAAATCAGTCAAAGAAGAAACAATCCCCCTCCCCACACCAATACTACATTTCCCAGCATGCATCATGCAGTTCCATGCATCACAAAACAAGCAACAGAGCAGCCAACACTGAAAGCATCATCTAGTTGGTTCATTTCAGCTCATTCATTTAGGTTTAGTATTGTCACTGAAACTGAATCATGGGCTACTGGATAAAACAAGAGCGCGATCCAGATTCTCTGGTCTCTCAATGCAAAAAGATGAGTGCAGGCTATCGGATCAGGTTAGAGCAGCATTCTCCAGAAGAAAAGAACAAAAAAGGAAATGGTTTTGTGAGATTTTGTGAAGAAGATGAGCCAATAGTGAGGTTTCGGCTACCTACAGTGCAATTTTAATGTTTTAGATGAAAGCGGTGGGCTGTCAGAGAGGAGCACCCGAGTTTCATTTGGGACTGACAGTGTTTACAGGGAGTGTATTGATAGTGGAGATGGTGGTGGCAGGAGATGACGGGACAGAAATAGAGACGGATAGAATCCCTTTTTTAGAAAACGAGAGGAAAGAAAGATGTACCACCAGACAGGCTGGTCAAATTCTTTAAGGGGCGATCCTGTGTTTATGGCCCTAATATTTGACAGGGGGAGAGAGGATGAATGCAATGGTGGTCCTTGTGCTTCATTCTACTGAGGTTATGGGGCACAAGTGACCCCATCAGACAGGAAGGGACAGAGGGTGTGGGTAGAAGGGGGTCTTTCTGGTCGGACTATACCAATACTAAAGGAAAGGGACAGGGACAGGGCGAGTAGAAAGGAGATCAGGTCCCAGCATTGTTGAGGGATGTGTGGGATGGGCTCACTAACAGATCTCCTTTACTGCACGTTTCAGCTGTTGTTGAATCAGTCTGCCATAGAAGCTGACTGAAGGGTGAAATGTTGGTGTACAGCTGCAGACAGACAGTGAGATAAGGAGAGAGAGAATAATCCTATGCAGGCTAATTACAAAAGGGATGTAATATCTTGTGGGAGGGGCCAGTGGCCTGGAAGGCGGGGCATGCAGATGATTGGCAGAATGTAAAGAGGAGGGGCTGGAAACAGATTAGAACTGCATTGACAGAAGAAAAAAGAAGTGAGAAAGGATTTCAAATTTTCGTTCATTCATTGTTTGAGAATTGGGTCTCCAAAAGATACGTGTGTGTTGTTGCGTGTGTAAGTGCATTTGCATGTCTAAACGAAAGAGAGAGACAGAGAGCTGGTCCAAAGAGATAGGGGTCCCTAAAAGAGCGGCATCCACAGAGCTGAGGGACTCGGAGGGCTGAAGCCCTAAGTCCTTCCAACCACTGCTGCACACGCACATGTGGACGTGTTTGCGTGTATGTGCGTTGTGACTTTACTGAAAACACATGTGAATGTGTTTGTGCTTTCTTATATACAGTGGGATTCAAAAGTCTAGTTTGAAAAACTAAGTTTCATAATGGTTTCACACCTTCCACAGCTTTACAATTGTACAACAGATAAAAGATATGTAAATTGAAATGTTAGCCAAATTTTTTTAAACAAATTTTCTTCCATTAAAGCACCCTGGAATCACCTAGATTTGCAGAAACCTGTGGAGATCGTTTCAACTCATGTCCTAAAAAAAAAAGGGCAATATACCAAATAAAATGTATATAAAAGTCAACTGAACGGTTATGCTAACAATAAAATTTGCAATGACTTGTGAATGATCCCCACCATATCTCATAAAACCCATTTACTACTCATGTACATTAAAACACGAGCATTTTGCGTTAATGTACAAGTATATTTATTCATGTAGACTGTTCAAAGTTCAACACACGTGTCGTCTAATGGACACGGGTATAAAATATGTGAATGTGTTTATAAGCGTGTGTGTCTTCATATGGTGCAAAAGTGCTGAGAAGGTTCGTCCGTTCCCGCTGCCCTGTGGATCAGCCAGCCTAAATCTAATGACCTCGAACCCTCGGCCCTGCCACCAGAATCACAATAGCGGCCTCCATCAGACAACGAAGGAAAAAAAAGAAGGAGATCAAATAAAGAAAGAGAAAACACCAACAGTACAGACACAGCGCTGGCCGCTCGGAGGCCCTCTACCTTGTAGGCAACCCGTGCAGGGCACTTCTTCCCCAGGCCTAACGGAGGAGACATGTGCCTGAGCATCTCATACATATCCCTGTAACTGATTCTGCCACTGGGCAACCGAAAAACAAAAGAAAAATCCAAACAAAATGTGCATGGGAGAGAGAGAGAGGGGAAGAGGAAAAATAACAAATTAAAACAAAAAAGCAGGGGAAGGGAGGGGTTGGAGGAGAACAGAACAGAACAAAACAGATGGTTATTTGGTTGGAGGAAAAGGCGTGGTTTGCTAAACTAGGCTGCCGTAGACGCGATGATTGGTTCATTTGTGGGTTTAAGGGAGGCGGGGGCTCAAAGTCCCGGTGCGTTCTATGCAATCGGGGGCAGGTTGCATAGAAGAGCAGGGGGGCTTCGTAACAGGCAAAAAGCCCCCGCTGCTGGCATGGCGTTAGAATGGAATTTTATGTCAATGCAGTTTCTGTCCCCCTCCACCCAGAACAATGCACGCTACCGTACCAGCTAGGCCTAGCCGTGCCTTAACAGCAAGCAAAACAAAAATCAAAAGATGGTTGTTTGTTTGCTATTCTTCTATCTAAGTTGTTGACGTTTTTTTGTTGTCGTTAGCTTGTTTCATACACACTAGTGCGTTTCATGCTCCTGTAAGTGTCGGCATTGTCCTGCACATTCTCATTGTCATATCAGAATGCAAGTAGAAATGGTGAGAGTTGTAAAGAAAAGAAGAGAAGGTAAGCGACATTCATTGCATTCTGGATGCTAGCAGGTAACATTAGTTTTTAAGTGGAAGTCAAACCTTGCAGGCCACCCTATGAGGACATTTCTTGCCTAAGCCCAGAGGGGGGTCGATAACTCGCAATAAACTGTACATATCCTTATAATGAATGCGCCCGCTGTAAGAAGAATACAGGGATGTTAGAGAACACAACTCAGAACAGAGACACTGGCAGGAAGAAAAGTACAAGAACAGGAAGTGATCAATAGAATAACACAAAGACAAGATATTTTCTTGTTTGCTCGTCACCCGTTTGTGCCGACATCTTTCTGGAATACACCTGCTCATTTCACATACCCAGAGTTCCTCGCTAGTCTCGTTTTTTTTTTTTCTTTCTTTCCTTTACTTCTCCCTTCCTTTTGTCAGACTGTTTCTGATAGAACGAGTGAGTTTACAAACAAAAGTCCCCGTACTGTACATGCTATCTTTAATCTTCTTAGCATATTCCCTTAAACAAGAAAATGCTTTAATCTTTCTTGTTAACATTCATTCCTTCTTCGTTCTCTTCGAATATGCAGATTTGCCCACCTACGTGGTTGTCTAATGCACAACATTAGGGTGACAGGCACTGGAATGCAGATACCAGGAAACTTAGCGTGTTCAGTGGGAGGTAGAAGGGCTGGCACAGTAAGTTTGGCTTGCAGTATGCAGTATTCCAGAGTGGGAGGACTGGGAGTCACAGAAGGGCATGTAGGAGGGATTGGGGGATTGATGGATTTTAAGAGAGCTGAGAAGCTCAAATCCATGATCCCTTTCTGCTCTCGGCTGGTACTGTGGTTTTCTCCCCTCTCTCTGGTCCACGGAAGGAGTGTAGCCAGGCTCTGTACTTTTAAGGATTGTGCCAGAGGCCATGGCACTGTATTGATGTCAAAAAACAAGAGGTCTAGCTAAACACACAAGAGAGAGCCAGTGTGTTCTTTGTTATATAGGACACATCGGTTTTAATACTGGTGTCTTATATAAGATCAGGTTTTGTTACAACCAAACTAGAAAAGACTGCATACTAAAATATTGCACGGGTGCATCTTTGATGATTCTTTAATTACCATGAAACAATTTCAAAAAGCATTCAGTAGCACACGGAATATCTGGGATTTAAAATGTAATATATTCCTGGATATAAAGTTTTAGGATTTTCACAAATGTAAAACACTGAAACACTTTAAAATGAATAAGACATTTTCAAGACACTAAATTTTGTAAATGTGTAGGCCCCATTGTATCCAAGCAATATACAATCAATGCTGTATTCATGAATTTAGTTTAAAAAATGTTAAAATGTGGTTGGTTAATTTTTAACCTGAACATGAGAAATATGGATGTTAGAAAGTTATAAACAATTAGGTATTTTTAGCCGTTAGTATATTTGTTTATGAATATAGTTGGTAAAGTGTGTTTATGTGTTAAATTGGTACACAGATATACTCACCAAGCAGCAGGATCATACTCCGCCCATATCCTCACATACTCGTCCAGGTGATGAGGACCCAGGATGGAGGAGTCACGTGTAAGATACTCAAAATTGTCCATGATCACAGCCACGAACAGATTCAGCATCTACACACATTTATCACATGAAAGAGCGACACATGTACTGAATCTGGATAAACATTACAATCAGATCTCTGCCCTATGTTCCTGTCGTCATGTTATTTCTCAGCTCTAAAAGGGATAGTTCACCTATACATGAAAACTCTTTCAACATTTACCAAGTACTCATTGGAATGTCATTCCAAACCTGTCTGACGTTTTTCTTCTGTAGAAGATATTTTATAAAACAAAATTAGTTGCAAACTAATCAACACTGGACCTCAATGACTTCAACTGTCATGATTTTCTAGGAGGAGAACCCAAGTGCAGGCAGACACGGGGATGAAGGGGTTAACAGGGAATTTATTGGTACAAAACAGGACTAAAAAGGCAACACAAAACCCACGAGGGGGAAAAGAACAGTACAAGATGACTTTCAAAGAAACCAAAGACACGGACTAACTAACTAGAAAATAAACACTTGAATAACACAAAAACTAAACTTACTAAATATTGTTTGTTTTCCAGTCATAAACATGCTTTTGAACAACAAGAGGGTCTTAGTCCTGTGACATTCATCGTAGAGCTTCGAAAAGGAGGGGGGCTGGTGGAGGAAGCCATTGCTTGCGATTCACAATCTCACCACAAGATGCCGCTAAATTTCATACACTGGACTTTTAAGCAGTAGAAGTAACAATTATTTGACAAAAGTTCCTGTCGCTAAACTGGTAGCACATTGAACTAACAACACCAAGGTCATGGTGTTAACAAAGACTAATAAAAAAGGTTTCATTTGAAATGTCTGAAGTCTCACCAGAAAGGAACAGAGGAAGATGAAGGAGACGAAGTAGAGGTAGGCGAACTCACTCCCGCATTCAGGCTTATCGTTACTAGACAGCTGATCACACTTTTTCTTTCCCAGACACGACAGCATGATATCATGCCACGCCTCACCCGTAGCACTCCTGCAAACACATGACGCTCAGAAAGAGAGTATGTAAACAACACAAGGCATCAAACAATGAAATGCGCACACACCTGAAGAGCAGCATCAGAGCCTGGAAAAACGTCCTGAAGTTGTTGTGCTGGTTAATGGCACTCTCGCCATCCTCTTCAATAGCAATGTTCCCAAACAGCTATTAAGCATAAAGAACACCCCAGCATAAACCCACAATCTATCTTAAAATATACCTGTTCTCAATGTTTTCTTTGCATCCTCCCACACACTCTCTTGTGCACTCACCTGCATGCCGATGATGGCATAGATGAAGAACAGCATGGCGATGAGTAGGCACACATACGGCAGAGCCTAAACACACAGAAAGTGTACACAAATTCATGTTTAACATGTGTGAATGTTACTGTCGAGACATTTTCCCTGAAATTCCTACTTGAAGACATAAATATGTGACATCAGTGATGTCTGACGCAGCTTTTTTGTGCACTTTACCTTGAAAGACTGGACAAAGGTCCAGAGCAGGATGCGTATGGTCTCACCCTGCCTGAGAAGTTTGATGAGGCGAGCTGCTCTGAAGAGCCTCAGAAAACTCAGGTTTATAAAGTTGTTCTACCGGAGACAAGCAGAAAGAGAGAGAAGGATGAAGAAGCATGGAACTCAAGAGAGAAAACAGGCAGACAGATAGAAGGAGAGGTAAATAAAGAAGGAAATGAAGTCAGTCTGAAACATTTGATTTATGAACAGAAAAATAAACCAAAAGAGGGAACAAAATGAACAAACGAGAAATCAGAAAACAAGGCAAGACTGAACAGGCTCATATCCGACGTGAGTAAAGGGGAGGGAACTGAAAAAAGAGAGGAAGGGGCAGCAACTCAGACAAAGAAAAGTCAAACTTAAACATCCTCATTGAGGAAAGGAGTGCACAGATCCTAACGCCTCGCTTCAGTCAACCAAATGCACTGATCTTTAGTCTTCAGGCTCACAGGTCAAGTGGAATCATGCCAAACCACGATAATAGCTCACAATGACCAACAGAGGGCACTAGCAAAGAAAAAAGACAGGTGGGCTGGGTTAAAGGACAGATTTCACATCATTTAGAAACATTATCTGGAAATAAAAAGAGCCAAACTCAAGCACATGAGTGCTTTGGCTCCATGTTTTCATTATTGTTTACTGTCAATAAGCATTTTTACAAAATGTCAATGTTTATATCATATCTGTGTCTTCAAAGTGACAATTTCTGTCCTTTAAGCAGCACGGAGATACAACTACAAAAAAAGAACTACAATTTGGGTACATTAATCTGACAAATTCAATTCAGGAGGGATCCATCATTACCTTCAAAATTGATCTACTGGTGTTGCTTGTATGTTTGCGTCTGTTAATGTGTTATATGTATGACTCTATGAAGAGTGTTCAACACAAAAACAATAATAATAATCACTAATGTTCTCTGTCAGTGAACGAAAGATCCAATGCAACATGCATTTATAAAAACCTGGAGGAAAACACTGTGTGTTCCAGATCAGTTACAGCTGAGAGGGGGGATGCTTTTGATGCTACTCTCACATCATCAGACAGGCAGGGGTGAAAGGTCATCATGGCTCGAGCACATGCATCATTATCATCATCATCAGCCACAGGTAAGCAGATGCATTAGATGCATTACTCCAAAAAAATTACAAACCATCTACATGTAGATGTTGCAGAAGCATGGTTTATAGCGGTATTTTTGGAGGTTGATAAACAACCATTGTGATTGGTCAGGTCAGGTCATGGACAGACACATGAGTTTCATAGTGCATTTTGATTGGATGGAGTCATCAGAGGGCGAAGCCGCCATAAAGAAGAGAATAAAGAAAGCATGTAAAAAAGATACAAGAAATGAATTATCATTATGCATACAACTAACTTTCCATACAAATAACGGTTGACTATAAAAACAACAACAACAAATTAAGTATTTCAAACACATTCATTCATGGATTACTGTCATTATAATATCAATACATACCTTATTTGTCATCAACACATTCCTGCAGAGTTTTAATAAACACAAGACTTGTGATGATAAATGACAATGATACTGGCATATATGTTAGTCCAGGAATTTACTCTGAACTCTGCAGGAAGGTGGATCTCCGGGAACAGGATTCAGACTAAGAAATCACTATTATTATTATCACATGTAAAGCATTTTACACCAGAATTATTGATGAAGATGCCATGAAAGCAAAATTGCATTTTTTTAATCTTTGAGGCAATATGTCTCTTGCCAGGTTTCAACATTTGTGCACATAAAACTCTTTCATGGGTTCTTCAAAATAACAAAATATTTTCTAAGGGCTGTTCAACGATTAATCACTATTAATGCGGAAGCAGAATAAAAGTTTGTGTTTACATAATATATGTCTGTGCAGTGTCCACATTCATTTTGTTTTAATAAACACATACACATAAATGTGTATATTTAGGAAATACTGTATTGGCATGTATACATTTATATGTAATGTTTAATATATGTATTTATTTAGGAAAGATTTAAAAATGTAGAAATGTTTATATATAATTTTTGAATAAACATTTCTTTAATTTTCATGTTTATAAAAACAAAATGAATATGCACAGTACACAGACATATATATTGTAAACACAAACTTTTATTCTGGATTATCACGATTAATCGTTGAACATACTTCACCAACATCCCCAGAAAGTAACAAAATTTTTATTTCTGAATGTTTTAAAATGTTACGGGAAAGAATAACGTTTTATACTAACCGTTGTAGAACATTAACAAAGCCATGTAGTGTTAATAAAATGCTCCTTTAACGTTAATACACAAATCTTTTAGAGAATGTAGCCAAAGATTTTAGAATGTTCCCTGTATGCTTAGTTTTAAACAATTGAAAAAAAGCTTAAATGTTTATGTATGTCCAAAATAAGACAGGAGCTGATATAATAATTAATATAAATAAACATATAGGCTTCACATACATATATTTGACATGACAAGCTCATCTTCAGAAATGTCTATCTTCACTCACTGTGACTGGATCTTGAATACATGTCAATGTATGAGAACAACAAAGAACAAACAACATTTACACTGGTATGCCAACATTGCATTAGGTGTGTTTGATCTGGGATAAATAATAAATCTGGAAGGGTAACAGACCCGCGTCTCCACTGTTCACCACTTGATCACGGTTCTGCCACACACACCAACTGGGACGATTACATAAGACTTTTAGAGCTCCTTACACCTCAGTAAGCAGGAGAAGATCCCGCTGAGTCTCTCAGTCAAATACGCACGCCCACGCACACACACGCACACAAACACGCACACAAACACGCACGCACACACGCACATACACACGCACAGACACACACACAAGCAAATAGACAGGATACGCAAACAAACGCGCACATGGCGGCCCGTCTGCTACACACTTACCCCGAGCTCTGTCACTAAAATATCAGTGACGCTGCCAAGTACTGTCACACAGTCGAAGATGTTCCAAGCGTCTTTGAAGTAATTCTGTGGTAAAAAACACAGACGTGTATTTGTGTCATTCGTGCTTTAGGACAACGTTGTTAGATTTATTTTCGCTCATTTTTACTGAAGAAACGGCTCTTGTTTCCTCTAAACGTCTGATGTGCTTTTTCTCAACCTTTGCTACGAAAACGGTAGATGTTAAGATGGCCAGCGGCACAGATGGTAAATATGAGGGCCTTTTGTAAGCTGCCATGTAAGTGCCTGCAGGAAAAGAGTGCATTAGGGTCTCTCTCCACACCAGCTGCCCAAGCACTGACGCTTAGGGCTTGAGCATTCAGACCGGCTGCATGCCATTCTCTCTCTCTATCATTTCTTATTGTGTGTTGTCGGGACAAATTCTCCTTCACTCTCTTCATTTTTCTCCTAATCTGTCCTTCTTTCCATTTCCACTGCACGTCAGCAGGCCCTCCAGCTTCCCATCTTTATGTGCGCCTTCTGCCTTCACGACTTCTAACTGACTACAGTCATTTACTTTGTACCCAGCGTTTTCATATTCCTCTCACTTCAGATCTGCTATGATCTCTCTGTCTAACTCTCTATCTCTTTGTAAATCTGCTTGTGTAACATTAATTTTGATCACTCCAATGTCTGAAACACTTTTTCATGTTGCTGCAGTTTTAATCTTATCTTGGGTACAGAAAACAGATGTACGCTGATTTAATAAAGAATATGTACGTTTTTGGACATTTAACCCACATATAAAATAAATTAACGTCATTGCAATAAATACAATTGGCAAATGTAAACAAATATTGCTAAGCACACTACCAAATGGCCATTGGATGACTTTAAGTAGATTCACGAGTGTCCAAGTGTTGTGTGAATTCACATTTGATTTAGTTAGTTAAAGTGTCCAAATAACTTTCCGAATAGCATATACAAATGTAACATGTATTTAACAACAATACCTACTGTAGCAGAGTAGGCGGGGCGAGACCGTGGTTCAAGGCCGGTGAGTAACTGTTAATTGGCGCCAGTTGTGCGCGCACCGGCCCCGTATCACGTAGGAGAATTGGGAGCGTATAAAGAAACGAGCGACCGGACCGTCGAGGAGAGAGGACCGGGCCCGAACATGTTTGTATTTGTGTTTATGTTTGATGATTTGTTGTGTTCGCTGGCGGTCGGCCGTGAAGGGCCGCCGGCTGTTATTATTTGATTGAATGTTTTAAATATTTGCCGGTTCCCGCCTCTTTCCTTCCCTACTTTGAATCTTTCTACACCTACTAATACTATTTACAGAATATAAAAAATATAATAACTTATTAATGTGCAATGGGCCTCATTCATGAAACATTCGTAAATATATGAGTAAATTCCAATTAATTTGCGTGTAATACAGACCTTCCCGAAAACTTTCCTCCAGATTCACGATTACTTCACAAATATCAGATTTCATGGTAAAATGTATGCATGTTATTTAATTCCAATTATTCGTAAACAGTGCATGAATGGATGCTCATTCACATTAATCATTATGCCGCCTATGAATTACAGCTACGCAAAATACATTTCTAGGAATGCTGGAATCCTCTGGACTACATTCTCGGGTTTGGCTATATTATATTGCATAAATTCTTAAGAGACTAATTATTAAGAGGCTCTATGCTTGCCGACAAATTGATCAATTATACTGTTTCCACCAAAGCATTTTAAGCCAGCTAAAATAATAGTACCTGGTGCTCTTCTGAAAACGACCTGATGGCAGCGTTTGAGAATGCTTTGGAGGCACTCCCTTTTATTCCGGAGATGCATTTACATTTAGTCATTTAGCAGACACTTTTATCCAAAGCGACTTACAAGTTGGGTAAACAATAGAAGCAATTGGGTCAAACATTAGGACAACGAAAAGCATAAGAGCAATAAAAAACATCTCTCATAAAGCCTATTACCGTGTACAGAGCCAAGTTTAGTTTATCTTTAGTTGGTTGGATGTGTTGGTTGTTAGCCTACTTTTACTAGTATCTTTTTTTGAATAATATTACTGAATTTGAAAATGCACTAATAATTAATATTAACTTCTCCATTGTTGTGTATGACGGTTGGTCAATGTAGTGTTTGTCCCGCCTCTTCTCCACTGTGATTGGACGGCTGTGTAAAAAAGGACAGTGACGAGCTCTGCGTTTTACCCATAGATTAAAAATATAAAAAT
This sequence comes from Triplophysa tibetana, assembly GCA_008369825.1. Taxonomy (NCBI): domain Eukaryota; kingdom Metazoa; phylum Chordata; class Actinopteri; order Cypriniformes; family Nemacheilidae; genus Triplophysa; species Triplophysa tibetana. Next base: position 12,521,716 of record CM017913.1, on the reverse strand, counting down.
AAAAGACAGGGCAAAAGAACTCTTGAAATATCATTATCACACATGGTGCATCATTCTCCGGATATATTCCATGACTTTGGAACGATCTTTCTCTTGCCACAAGATCAGGGGATTCGGTAGTTGTCTTTAAGAATCGGCTAAAAAACACATCTGATCCGTTAACATCCGACCAGTTAGTACAGTCTTCTACAGTCTTTTCTACTTTCCTATCCTCCCCTCAAAATATAAAAGGATATTCTTAGCATTTTATACTGTGGTAGTCTAACTGAGACCAGTTTTACTGCACCCATGCATTGTTCTATTGTGGCACAAATTCCTTCTATTGTTTACCCCTATTTTGTAAGTCGCTTTGGATAAATGTGTCTGATAAATACTAAATGTAACTGTTAATGTAAAATGCAGTATTATCCATCAGTCTAAAAGAATATAGAACGGTACGTGCGGTTTTATGCATCATTTACACATGTTAAGGAGCAAGTGTACATTTCTTTCGTACAAACTAACATTTTAAAAACACAAACATTTTCATGAATCTGAAAATTTACGTTAGAATGACTTTACGAACAATGAACACAAAAATTGGTTCTGCACGTTCGTCTTGAATGAGACCCAAAGTTGCTACAAATGGGTCACCAATCTGGACAATACCTTATTTTAGTAAGGTATACTTACTCTATACTGTAATGCAAAGACATTCGTCGAAGTATAAAAGTGGCTATGAAATGTTACTAAAATAACTATATTAATTCACTTATTTTACTAAGAAATATTTGGGTCCCACTGTATTTACACTTACAGATACTTATCTTTTGTCTTATCCTTAAATTTGTTATACTTGCTACTTATAATATTATTATTATATACTGGGTAACACTTTATTTTACTGTGCCCTTGTTACACATGCTACTTATATTTACTATAGTATTTACTATAAATCATGCATAATTACATGTAACAAACCCTAACCACATAGTTTATTTTTATTTATTTTAACACGGGCACTGTAAAATCAAGTGTAAACTTATATTGTATATTGATGTAGATTTTCTGACCCTCACAACAAGCATTTTAATGTACATATTGTCACTGACATCTGTACTCACGCAAAATAAACTTGAAACTTACCAGCACTCCAAAGGCAATGATCTTCAATATGCACTCCATGGAGAACAGCGAGGTGAACACTATGTTCAGTATGGCTAACACAGTTTCGTAGGCATCTGATGCTTCATAATACTGAGGACATAAGATATGGAAAAACATATTTAAAACACATCACTCAAATGAGGAACTGTATACGAAATAAGACCAGACAAAACAAGACATTTTCACAGGTATGCAAAAAAAACACACACTTATAAATGCATGTACAGTTTTGTTAAATATATACAAAAAAATGAAATATAATTACAATAGCAGAAATCTTGAACAATAAACAATGCTTATTTTTTAATGTCTCACTCGCTCTCCCGCAGATGAAATTTTAGCTTAAAGGGAAGTGAAATTAAGATCAAGTGATCCACAATCATTTGGATGTCAATCACTCAAAGTGCGGAATTGAACAGGGCAGTTAACCACCCAAATGGTTTGATCCACCAATGTTCAATATTTGGTGAATTATTTACCAGCATAATCTATTAATTCTCCAGACAATTCTAGATCTAAAAATATAATCTAGATTTATTGTAAAGAAAATATACGAGTACCTAACATTGGGAAATGTGATAAAGAACAGAACTTTCACACCTTCATCATAAGGACAATGGTGTTGAGGGCAATCAAGGCCATGATGGTGTATTCAAATGGAGGAGACACCACAAACTCCCACATTCGATACTGGAAGGTTTGCTTGTTCTGTGGCATATGGCGTGTCAGCGGCCTGGCGTTGATGGCAAAGTCTATGCAGGCTCTCTGTAAACAAAACCGATACAATGGGATGATTACAATATGGAGACCACCATATAAATGACATATATATATAGCCCAAACTTTTTAGTGATAATCAACTTAGGGTTCCTAATGGGACATTGTAAAAAGTTTGGTTCCAACCTAATTCAAACTTTTTGATTTTTAAGAAGTACTCAAGACTTTGACTGCATGACTGTTCTACGTCACTTACCTCATTCTTTTCCAGACTATAGTCCTCCATCATCTTGTCTCCTTGCTCCTGGAATGTTATGATGATGAGAGCAACGAAGATGTTGACGAAGAAGAAGGGGAAGACCACGAAGTACACCACGTAAAAGATGGACATTTCCATCCGGTAACCTGGGCTAGGGCCCTGATTCTCGTAGGTCGCATCCACTGAATGTTTTAGGACTCTAGAGAGTGTTGGACATTTTAGAGCCCATTTTACATATAAACAGCGTTTCTTTTCAGTAAGGAATTGAGATATGACTTACTGCGGCCACCCCTCTCCCGTAGATACGGTGAAGAGGGTAAGAAGGGCCCAAAGCACATTGTCGTAGTGGAAATCGTATTTCTTCCATTCCCGCTTCTGCGCCCTCACTTCATTATCTCTTTCATAGACCAGATACTCGCCCCTAAAGACACCACAATCATTTCAGAGAAACACAAGGTGACTGTTCATCATCCCATTGTGTGTGTTGGGAGGAGCTTTCATACCTGCAGTCACGCTCAAACTCTTTAGATTCATCTGTACAGTAGAAGAATCGGCCTTTAAAAAGTTGTACCGCCACAACAGCAAAGATGAACATGAACAGCATGTAGACAATGAGGATGTTCAGCACGTTCTTCAGAGAGTTCACCACACAATCAAAAACCGCCTGAAAATAGACAAAACACAAAGAAGACAGAAGTAATTTAATTTAATCCTGATCACAGAGTTGACCAGTTAAACACCAAACAAAATTAAAAAAACCTGCTGAAAAATCAATAGAGACCCAACAGAAACCATCACGGAAATTCTAATGATTTCTTTTAGAATGCCATTACAACCCAATAGCTTTTTCCATTAAAACCAGGACAAACCATTCCTTTTTTGTAGTGTGTTTTGGGCATTATTCAAGTAGAATTTAACAACCCACCAATAGAATCCATCACATACGAGTAGACACCGTTAAAGTTTCCATTAAAACCAATTCAAATCCCATTAAAATTAAGGCATTATCCCTGCTAAACAAAATAATAGAAACCATTGAAGTAGTTGGTTTTAATGGTTTTAAAGGGATTTGTGTTTGTTTTAATGGAAACTGTTATGGTTCTAGTTGTAATGTGATGTATTCTTTTGGTGGGATGTTAAGTCCAACCGTATTATATAACATTCTACCAACAGAATCCATCTCCATAGAGACATTATTATAGTTTTCATTGAAACCAATTCAATTCCCATTATAACCATTAAAACCATTAGATTTTCTATTGTGTTTTGCGCATGGTTAGTGTTTTTTAGCAGGGATGGCAGATGGTAACCAATAGAACACCATTAAATCCTATTGTAATACTGCCCAAAACACAATACAATAAGGAATTTGTAATGGTTTTAATGGAAAATGCTAATGGCTCATTAAACCGTTGCTATAGTTTTTTTTATGTAGGCCAATAGTCAACTAAAACAACTTCTAAAGCTCATGAATGAATCCAGGCAAAACAATCAAAACAAGCAAGAATACAAACAAAACAGTTTCAATAAAAGACAAAACTACAAAGATTCAAAAGGTACAAAAACACCAAAAATAAACCTAACAAACAGCGATTTTTTTTGACTCAATCAACTGAAACATACATCTAAATACCTCAAGCACAGTCTGAAAACAGACAAAACAATAATTGAAGGAAAAAATGTGTATGGAGAGACAAAACACAGTCTGTAAGCAAGCCAAAACAGAGAGAAACACACTGTACCTTCAGCTTGGGCAGACGCTTGATGGTTTTCAGGGGCCTCAACACTCTGAGCACACGCAGAGACTTTATGGTACTGATATCTTTTCCCTTGCTGCTTCCCCTGCAGATAAACACCAACACAAGCCATAAATACAGTTGGACAGTGAAATGGCAGGAGGTGGTTGACAACATGGGTAACTGATCTCGAACACACAATTTTGTTAGTAGCTCGGGCCGTTAAAACTATAAAACATGCCGGCTACATTTACACATTTCCTCTCAGGATCATCAAAATTTTTCATTGCCCATCTCACACACCCAACATACGCTGAAAAACTACCTAGGTGGATGTAATATCCACTGTTTTGTCTTTGCCCATGCTGTAACCACCTTTGTACCTCATTTCTCAAATAACACTGTCCGGTTTCATTGCATTGCCATTACATCAGCATGAAACGTAAACCAACAAAGCAGACTCAGGCATCCCCATTTGGGAAATGCCCAGCCAAACCTCTTTCTTTCTTTTTTTGGAGGGTTGTCCATTGGAAAACACAAAACAAACATTTAAAGGGTCGGAAAACACACATCCACTCAGCTTAAATTATATTATCTCTGCCCCTATCATGAGAAGAATAACGTCAGCTTCAAGATATCATAACTGAAGGCTTTCTGGCCTATTTGCAGGTAATGTGGTACCACAACCTAGCCATTTGACAGATGTGTGTACAGCTGTGCATGGCAGATGTGCCAAGCTAAAATCAAAACTTTCATACTAAATTGTGTGAATAAGTTATGCAAACAGACTGTTGCACATTCATTTACATCACCGCAACACAACCTTGAACAACGCAATGATGCTTTCACATGATTTAAAGAACTCATGCTGTGAGTAAATGTTTGTATGTCTTTCTTAAATCTTCAAAATGTTTTAATTAGCTTTTCCTCAGAAAAAGCTTTCCATTGTACTTATGTAACTTCAAGATATTGGACAATGTTAACCAACAGCCAGATAGTTTTTCTGCCACCAATTTTGTATGTGACACACTTTTCAGAGTGCAATTATACTCATTATTAATATATCAATATATCTCTACCATTCATAAGTTTTGAATCAAATACTAATTTATGTTAAAAAATCTACATTTTAGAATAAGTAATTGAGGATTTGTAATAAGTTAAGAATAAGTTAAGTCATCAAAACAATGGAATGTCACATAAGTAACTATTAGGATTATTTACATTTTCATTTACATTTAGCAGACTCTTTTATCCAAAGCGACTTACAGTGCACTTATTACAGGGACAATCCCCCTGGAGCAACATGGAATAAAGTGTCTTGCTCAAGGACACACTGGTGTTGGCTGCTGGAAACGAACCAGCAACCTTTGATTTACCAGTTCAGTGGTTTAACCCACTAGACCACCAACTCCAGATTATGTTTTGACTTTACATTTTCGCATTTTCAAAAAATCGCTTTGCCTAAAAACCTTTGGCACATTTAACCACCAAGTTCTTGAAGTCTCACCCTGGCATGCTTTTTAAACCTTAGTGAAGGAGTTTTATTCTGGGCTTTTATTGGGTGATTTTCCTCATTATTCAAGCAAATCTTTTAAAAAAACTTTTCGTCTTCTAATGTAATAGACTATTAAACGGGTCATATGACACGTCTAAAACGATTGTAAACGTTTGTTTTAGATGTAATGCAATGTGTGTAGAAAAAATGAGGTTAAAAAATGCTGTATATTCAACATACAGTTGATGTTTGTATCTCCTTTTTGCACCGCCTCTCTGAAACATGCAATTGTTTAACAAAGATCATCGCTCTGAAAAGCGAGGTGTGCTATGATTGGCCAGTTGATCAATGCTTAGTGATTGGACGAATACTGCAAGCGTGTGACGGAAATGTAACGCCTTTTACCATATTTGGAACAACAGGTTCAAAAGCAATTCTACTGACAGGTACGCCCACCTTACTTGCGTATATATTTAGGCGGTGCCAGTCAACTCATACCACAAGCTGACGTAGATTTGTAGGGGTGTGGTTACACGAGGCATTTCAGGCAGGTCTGGGTGAGCATTCGCATTTAGATAGAATGCAAATTTTGTTCTGACCCTTAATTTTACATGTCTAATAGATGCATGGGCCACTTATAACACACCAAAGACACAGATAAACACCCCTTAAAAGCTGTGACACGTCAGAGGAGATCTCGCCTTCCCAGCTGAGACTGGTTTCTCACAAGTTTTTTTTCTCCATTTATTTATCATTGGAGTTTGGGTTTCTCCCAAAAGGGCATTGTTGGCTGGCTTGTTCACCAGGAGACTGCATTTATTAGATATCATTCACTACAACGATCTTGCTTATTCTATAAGCACCATGCACTGTTCTGTGTTTTTCAGTTTTTCTCCTGTAAAGCTGCTTTAGAGCAATCCTCATTGTGAAAAGCGCTATATAAATTGAATTGAATTAAAGTCTGGTAGCACAATAACATTTTTGCCTACAAAACTAATTTCAAACATTTAAGCATGCGCCATCAGACTTTTACGATCATGACCATTTCAGTCAAGTGACCCTAAGCCTCGAACAGTAGTGTATACTGTATGGTATTTTCATCCGTATTGTTTTTCCTGTCCTCTGTTCACCTCTTCTTTCTCAATCTCAAGGACTTAAAGCTGTGGTCTAGATTTCCAGTCCCGGACTGAATCTTGCTCTCACAGCAGATGTGGTTACACACAGTCAAGCACAAACAATCGTGTATCAGAGAAGTGACTGGTGCAGAGGTTCAGAGGTACACTGGATCAGCCGCTAGGACCACACGAGTCATGGACAGTGTGTAAATGATTCTTGAGCGGCTGTAGCCGGTAAACACAGAATCACTGGCAGAACGATAGAAAGAGATGGTGACTTGCAGACAGACACAGAGACAAACCCAAAAAAGAAAGAGAGGAAAGCTGTGTAATAGGCAGGACAAGCACTAGGAGCTAAAGAAAGAGAGAGAGAAAGTGTGCGAGAGAGACATTACCCGGTGCCTCCGCTGTAGGTGTGAGCAGTTGAAGAGATGAGAGAGGAATCAGACACGCACACAGACAGACATGGGGGAGAAAGGGAATTTGAAGGAAGAAATACATTAATATGAGACGCAAATACATTGAAAAGACAGAAATAAAGGATGCGAGACTGAATTATTAGACCTGTGCATGCCTGCACACACCCATACATCTGTTTTCACTTACCAATTTATATCACTTACAAAACTTTGATCAATATATAAACTATACCAGCAGGATATTATGGTTTCACACATAAACTCTTATAAATTGTGGATTTAAGTTTTGTAAACATGCAGTGCCATTCTGCATGTGACTTCACTCCTATGGTGACAGCTTTAGCTGGATATAGATGCCATGCCTCCTTCATGATCATCATGGCATATAACAGAATGTCACATGACACAGTCATATGACCATAAGCACTTCACCTGCCGGGAAATGGAGACCTGAAGCTCTGCTGGAGTCTGAGATATATTATGGATCACAATGCAGTACTAAATACCACGGGGGCTTTTAAACTCTAAAGGTGCACTCTTTGATTTTTGATTTTTACTGTTTTATGTGGAAAAAGTTTCAGATTTGGGTGCGCAAATGTTTCATTGAAGACACTGTAGAAATAAGCCATGCGTCATCAGCCAATATATACTATGAAAAGGGAATTACTGATATAAAGTGAGAAGAATCCAACTGGTTGTGTGATCTGGAAATGTTAAGGTTAATCTTTGTAATGTGTGAAAAAAAATGTTTAAAGTGCACCTTTTAGAAAAAAAAAAATCACAATTCCAATTCCAAGTCCAAATCCAGCACTAGAGACAATAAACCAGACTGCCAGCAGGCCCTAGTCTGCTCTCAGCTCAAGCAGAATAAGTCTAGGGTTTGTCAAATCCAGACACAACCTGTGTGGCGTGAACAACAAACATTCTGACCAAACATCTCTCATTGGCATTGTGCAACAGCACAACATATGTTGTCATCTCTTGTCATTCTGTAGAGATGAATCAATCATTAAAGAAGACTAAGCTGAGTCAAGTACATTATCTATGACACTAACTTTAACATGCCATATTTTTATCATGCCGTGCATCTGTCCTGTTGCAGTGTGTCTATATGCAAAACAATCTTAAAAGCCAAGCTGGGGTAGACCTGTCTGAAAGTGTACAGTACATGGGAATGCAAAGTGTACAGTCAATGGTCCACCAAGGAATATGCTGTAGTAACCATAATGAGAGAGTGAACTGAAGAACTGAAGTGTTGAGTCCCTTTATATACCACATCGTTTCAGTTGTGGCTGGTGGAAGGTACAGTACAATGTGTTCTTTCAAAGTATTCAGCCACTTGGATGTAATCGCATTAGATGCATCTGTTCACTTTTGCAATTCTCTAGCAGATTTTAGTAAACTGTAGCAGCTTTTTAGCAAAGTTCATTTCTGATCCTAAGGTCATTTCAGTGGCTGTATGAAGTCCTGGCAGACAAAGCACACATCTAGTTTGTTCTCCATGGACATATAGCCACGAGAAAAACTAAGAGACCATTCCAAATTTGAATTTAGTCAGTGTTTCTAGATGTATAGTGTCCATTGCAGTACAATGTCCGTTGAATTTCAACAAAATCAAACCTCATGAGCGACATGAAGTCATCCAAAAGCAATGTGAAAGACTGACAGCCTGACAAGACACATGAAAACTGTGATTAAAATCAAGGTTATCGCATAATTTTTTTTAAAAATATTTCCGAAATACATGTCAAATATTACTGTTGTATTGCTTAAGAGTGAATATGAACTAGTTTTCTTTATAGTATTTGAGGTCTGGAAAAATACAGAGCATCGGTTCTGTTAATTCGACCTGTTTCTTCATTTTCTGTCAATAAACGCAGATAGAAACAATATTTTTATTTGAAATTTGCGAGAAATATTGTTAGTAGTTCACAGAATTAAAAAATGATTGTTTTACCTAAACACATACCTATAAATATTAATTTCAAATGAACTAAAAGTTATTTTGAAATGATCTCTTTATTGTTCCAAGGCTGTATTCCATTAAAAGTGATATCTTTAAAAATGAAAGTGACTTGCTTTAATATTTTATTGTATGTCGCAATGACATCTACATATTCTTACAGGGATAGTTGACCATAAAAATTTAGCATACATTTTGTTGTTACAAACATTTTGATTAAGCAGAACAACAAAATTTATGTTTGAAATGATATAAGGGTGAGTAAATGATGACAGAATTTATACGATTTTTATCGTTTTTATTCGATTATTATTAATTATTTTTATTCGAAACAAATTACAGTTCATTAAATCATTACATGTCTTTGATCAGTATGTGTTCTCTGGGATCGAGTCAGGAACAGGAACTTTGTGTGCCAGTAGGTAAGTTCATAAATATTTCTGCCATTTGGTTCTTTTAAATCTGCATTTATGCAGTTCAGAGCTCTCTCTGTCCCTCACCAGACAATAAAATGACTGTCTAATTGGATCTAGCGTTCATCAAAACGATGATACACATCTCAATTGGACAGTGCCCTTCTATGAGGTGAGCAGTTTGATTGGCTGTAATCTCTATACAGTTTTATCTTTCTAAGCAAAAACTATATCCAGGCCTAAGAGATCTTAATGTATTCTGTGTTGTCTTGTTTTGCTGCTGAATGAGCAGCTCTGCAGAAGGCATCTAAACCCCTATCTGTGTATATATAGACCCCTGTAAATCCAATAGTGCTATGAATCACATTGCAATCGAATCGAGTCTAATCTGTCGAGTATTAAAGCCTTGGTCGACTACAATTTCTGTAACATCAGATCATAACCATTTTATCTCCTGTAAACGACACTCTCGGGTCATTCGACAAATTTCTATTTGAAGGCACGACGCAGAAGAGACACACACGTACACATGGACACAAATACGTATGTTAACACATGTAGGTGTCCACATACTGTAGAATGTACCAAGAGTAGATTGAGCTGGCTAAAGAACAAAATGATTTCGCCCTTGGCATGTGTCCTATGTGCGAGGTACGAGACGATCAGAGACAGACGATCAGACAAACAGATCAGGCTATAGAAGGAAAGGACAGGCGTGTGATGAGCAGGACAGGCAACAAGAGCAAACAGAGGAGAAAGAGAGAGAGAAAGAGACATTACCCCTCTCCTTCCCCACCGCCTCCTCCACTGTAGATATGTTGAGATGATCAGAGACAGGAGAGCAAAGGTGGAGCCAGAGACAAAGACACAAAACACAAACACGGACAGAAAAGGGCACGGGGAAAGAATGAGGGTTTGGAAGTAGGAAAAACATCAATATGAGACAGAGAGTAAAATCACTGGCCAGGTTCCTAGTTTGTTTTATATGTGGACACCTATTCTAGTGTGAACACTAACAACACAAAAACTAGTGAAATAAATTTGAAAATAACATTTACACACATAGCAGGGTCTAAAATGAATAGTTTGAGACTAAATGTACAGCAAACAGGTATGGTAACAAATGACATTATATACTATATATATATATATATATATATATATATCATATATATACACTTAAATATAATTTTAAGAAGAACAACAAAACATGTATCAACCCTGCTTGTTTTGCCTAAAAAAGTAACTGGACAACGATTAATTTTGGACCCTGTATACAAAATACAATAGAAGCATGCATAAATACATACACACAAATATGACAGATCACTCCCTGAAATGGAGTAAAAAGTTAAAACACAGACAGAGAAATTACACAGATTAAAAAACTGTTCCGAGGCTCACAGCCAGGGGGCACCATAGTCACCCCAGAGCGCCTGCCTTTCGGAGATATCTAGAGCTGTGTGGAGAAAGAGAAAGACAGGGAGGAAGAGAAAGGAGAACTCTAGCTATGATAGTAAGAGGTGGTGTGTTTTTATAAGGAATATGCATGCGAATCGAAATGTCACTAAATTACACATTTCAGAAATGTATCTCATGCAGGTGTGTGAGTGCAGATAGAGATGGGGTTGGGATTGATGGTCAAGAGGTCAAATAGTAGAGGAATAAGAAGGCTTAAGGAAGCTTCTTTATAAACGCCATGCTGGAAGATTTTGCAAGCTTTTTAGATTCTTAAAAATTGCTTTCTTGTTAAATTGTAATGCTTTGTAGTTCTAGAAATATAAATGCATCAATAATCTAATGAAATAGAAAAGTACAAATAAACAATAAACATGCACCTTAAAAGGATAGATCCCCAAAAATTCCGCCATCATTTACTCATTTGTCATTTCAAACATGTATGACTTATTTTGTCCTGCAAACCACAAAAAAATATATTTTGAAGAATGTTGTTAACCGAACAACAGTGGTTTTTTAGGTCTCTAAATTAGAAGTGAAGGAGTCCTGCTGTTGTTCGGTTACCAACATTCTTCAAAATATCTTATTTTGTGTTCTGCAGAAGAAAGAAACTCATACAGGTTTGAACTGACAAGCGGGTGAGCAAACTAAGACAGAATTTTAATTTTTGGGTGAACTATTACTTTAAGATTTTAAAACTAAATTATAAACATTTCTTTTAATCCATTGACACCACATTTTCATCATTTTTTATTATTGATAAAAACAAATTGGTATTCAGTTAAAATCTGGCATCAGCCTAATTTTCACATGTCATGTGGTTTTGTTGCCTCTGATGTGGTGTGAACAGGTTTTATCTTTATATTAAAGAGGCAGTTCACTCAAAAATGAAAATTCTGTCATCATTTACTCACCCTAAGACACAGAGGAAGATATTTGTAACCAAACAGATCTCATCCCCCATTTGCTTCACTAGTAGGGAAAAAAAATACTATGGGAGTCAATGGGGGTGAGATCTGTTTGGTTACAAGTATCCTTCCAAATATCTTCCTTTGTGTTCATTAGAACATAAAAATTTATACAGATTTGGAACAACCTGAGGGTGAGTAAACTATGACAGAATTTCCTTTTTGGTCGAACTATCCCTTTAACTTTGATTCTAATTTCATTAAATGGTACATGTATGTCATGTGCATGTCCACACAGCAACACAAAGTCACACAGGTTTCTTTCAAAAACAACACTGTCTGGAGTCTTAAACGTTATGAGCCCTACACTGTGCTGCATAGGAATTTCAATACGGCAAAGCAAATTCATAGTTGTTCTGATACACATACGAATACACAGGGCTGTATAACATTACCATTTCACAGCATTCAGATTCTGGTATTTTAGGAAGGAAAACCATTGATCTGGGTTCATATTTCTTCCATTCATGATTGCATTTCAGGTTATCAGCCATGCAGCTTCGATTACCAGAATCCTCTCACATGCTTCTTACTCAGCCTGGATCTATAAACAGCATTTCACATGCATTTCTTCCACCTTTCTGACCTCTCTCACATGACAAGCTCCGTCTCAACCACAGACCTGGAACCGACCTTGTTCTCAGAAACAGAACCTGAAACATTGATTCACCACTCTTCTGATCATAAACCTCATCCTCGCTGTTCATGCACTGTCTCTGAACCTGTTTGCACACTTTGCAAAACCTCAATTTGCACATTTTACATGCATAATTGTTAGCCAATAAGCACAAGGGGCTGTTGCATAATGTAATAAAAGGTATAAAACTAAATATAATATAAGATATGCCACACTTATTTTGTTTTGCTTTCTTTTTTTACAGTTTTTCCTTCGTCTCGTGTTGGGTTCCAGCAGGATGGACGGCAGAGAAAATAGAAAGTGTAAATACCTGAGGTGTGTGTGGCTGAATGCTCCAGAGAGGTCTGGGCACTAAAGGGTTACAGGTGCCCAGGTAGGGTCATCACCCTCATGGAAATGGGCCCAAGCGCACCCACTGGGGGCGTGGTGGGGCAGTGCATGGTGGGGCAGGGAGATGAAGTGGGAATTACCAGAAGGGAATGTTAGACTATGTGGAAAGGGCAAAGGAGGGGCAAGTGAAGGAAGGAGTTATGGATATAAAATCAGTTGAGGAAAAATCAGTTGAGGAAATGAGAGTAACGGGAAGAACAAAAATAATGACACTGGTTACACTGGAAGATGTTTCTGAATAGAAACTGGTGTCAACTAAATGTAACACACTGAATTGGATACTTCCAGTGTAGACAGCTTTACAGTCTATCAAGGGATTGATTTTGATTTTTATACAAAGACCCAGTAAAAAATACTGAGGTATATGCTGAATGAAAGAAATGTGTGAGAAACAGAGAGAGACAGCTGGGCTGTATGGGTAGCAGGCTGGCGCTCCAGGGTGGCAGAAAGCTGTACTGACTGCACAGGCGTTTGACCTGTAGGGAGCAGATGGGGAAGGAGGCTGGGCAGCAGGCCGGGAAGGAGAGAGGTGTGAAGCATGAGCGCTGGGGCCTGCATGACACTTACGTGAAGGCAAACGCCACCAGGGCACCACTAACCACTATAAAGTCCAGGATGTTCCACAGGTCACGGAAATATGAGCCTGGGTGCATGAGCAGACCTAAATCCACCATCTGAAACAGAGAGAAAATGCTTATTCTAGATGTTGAACACATTGATTTAATTTGAAACCCTAATGTTACAAACCTTTTATCCAACATTTTTAAGTCAGTTGTGATTACAGAATAAAGATTTTTAATAGACTACTGTGGAAAACTCATACAATGCTGGTCCAGAAGAACGTCCTGTTTCAGATCTTTAACACCACACAAACGTATGAACAGAATCCAACCAAGAGATCAATTATAAGCTCATCAAATGTAAAACAAAAATCTTAAAGATTTACTGCATATGTAAAATAGGACACCGTAAGAACTGCTGCACCAGTGTTTACATCTTGCAAGTGGTCAAGACTAAGAACACACAAAAATCAATATGATGATATCTTGCTAGAGTTGAGGATATCTCAGAAAATACAAATTTAATATTAAAAATCCCTTAAAACTTTTTTTATTTCTATTTGACTATTTTAAGGTGGACCACTGCCAATATTATAACAGACATTCTGATTCCTGTAAAGTGAAACTGAAACCTATCAAACATCAGATTATTGCATAGCACACAGCATACATAGAATAGTATAATGTGTGATTTATTTCACTGATAATCATAGTCTTGAAAGAATGTCTAATGTACCTTGATAAGCATCTCAAAGGTGAACACACCAGTGAAGACATAGTCAAAGTAACGCAGGACCTGAAAGAATGAAAGAGGAACAGGGCTAGAATTTAGAGAGAACATTGACAAATAAAGACTCAACCAGACCGACATAAATAGTCGATGTTGAGATGTGGTAATATCTCACATTGTTTCGAGGGGATTCGGGCCAGACGGGATCCTCAGCAGCCAGGGAAATACTACTCATCGCGATGACCAACAGGATACACATCTCAAAATATCTGAGAGTGACGATATAGTGACACATCCTCCGGAAACTAAGGTGCACACACACAAGGTAATACAAACAGCCTTGTAAATAACAAAAATCTGTAATGGTAAGGTGATTTAAAATTAAAACTCCTCTCGTCATTTATTCATTTGTATGTCATTCAAACCTAAGAAATGTACTCACGGGTTGGTGGTAGATAAGATGAACATCGAGCTGTAGGGGGGCATGGGCTTTGGCCCACCACCGTCTTTGTCATCATCATCATCATCCTTGGTATCTTCCTTCTTGGGAAGAGGCTCAGTGTTGGCGTTTCTATTGACTGTGGAGAGGTATGGAAAAAAAACATGGTAAGAAAGACTTTTTGGAGCTTCTCATAGGACAGTTCAATGTGTTTCTCTCACCTTGCAGAATGGCGTTACGAGAGGGAAACATGGGTGCCATGTCCACGGCAGTATACTCGGGTGTCATGCCCAGGTTACTAGTGCTGGCAGTATTAGCAATGGTAGAGGCAGGGTTGGTTAGTCTGCTCTCAGAGCCGGTATGTGCCAGGCCGGCCGTGTGGGCACTGTTGGCAAGATTGAGCAGACTGTCATGCGGGGTTGAGTTACTGGGAGGTTGGGTGGCAAGTTTGTTGTTGTTCATGGCATTGTCCAGATCTTCACTGTACTGACTGTCCTGCCTGGACAGAGTCTTCTGAATGGGGCGGGTCGTGGATAGGGTGGGACCGCCGCTGTAACCATCCCTAGTGAAAGAGGGGAGCAAATTGAATAAGTGTTCATTAGGGCAACATGGTTGGAGTTTAGAAGGAATTAACCTTGCACACTTAAAAACAGCTGTATGCAATTTTCACAGCCTATTTTCTGATCTCGAAGCTGGTTTTAAAGTGCCGGTCTCTTTTTAAAAGCTGTTTACTGGGAATAGGGACAAAAAGCATTAATTGTGTCAGGCAGGCTAATGGCCCTGTGTTGAGCCTAATTTGCTTAATAACAATCGACCCTGTGGTTAGTAAACAAGGTTTTTGTACGGAAGTATCACGTACAAAAGGAGTGCTGTTAAGTGAATTCACACCCTATACGAAAACCTTTACCAAAATTTGTTCGAAAACTCACTTCCTGGCACGGTGTCGCACCCTCTCCCCTCTCTCTTTCCGTCCGTCACCCTCATGCCGATGGCGTCTGTGTTTACAATCTCCACCATCAGCATGCTCGCCATCAGGTCCTCTTTCCCTGCCCTTCCTGTGTCTCCTTCCTCCACCCTCTCCCACCTCTTCTGGGGCTTTGCGATGTTGTCGGGATTGGCTGCAACGCTCTCCGTGCTGATGTTTGCGGTGGGAACCTCTTACTTCAGCCTCCGGCTGCTGGTTCTCAGAGCCCAATAGACTCCTACGTGATCCTGTGGAATCTCCCCTTTCCAGCCAGGGCCCAGATCCCCCACCTTCGTTCTCTCCATCATTGAAATTGGGCTGCTTGTGAAGGAGCTGATGAGAGCGCTGCGGCTGGCCTTCGCCCGGCCGGGTTTTGTTGGTGTTGTTGTTGCGGTTCTCCTGAGGGTCCACGACCAGCGGCCGGTCCAGGTGGGTCTTCGTGTCAGGACGAATGTGTCGGGAGACCTGGGGATGCGATGACAGACATGAAGGTGAGAGGAGAAGTAAGGATGGTCGAGAAAGACCAAGGGCAGAGCAGGAGATGTGGAAAAAAAATATTCTGCTCACCTTCCAGCGCTCTTCAGGCTCCAACTCATTGTAAAGAGCCTCTCTGCTGTTCACCAGGGTCTGCCTTCTCAACTCAATAGTGCGCTGCTCCCATACTGACTTACAACCTTTGTTGTTCTTCTGTTGCTCTTTACTGCAGGGAAAACGAGAGAGAGAGAGAGAGACAGACATTTAAAGTAGATCTTAGGTTGATAATCATCAAAAGGGTAAGGTGAGCTTGCAGCAGCTACCACAGGCAAAAATGCCCACCTACAAGCTAGCAACTCTAATTTGTTGGATGACTGAGGATGACTGCACCGCTTGAGTCAAACTCACCCACAGAACACACATATAAAGAACTACATTTTAGTCATTCTGGGAGTGAACACATCACAGGCGCCCAACCCTTGAAGCAAAGCATGTGAAGAGAGAAAGTCAAGAGCTAGAGGGAGAAGAGCAGGAGGTGAGAAGCAGGATGAAGGAGAGACGAGGAGCCATTAACCCGTCCCATCCCACCCCTCGTTCTGCGATGGAGCGACCGAACAACAGAGCAGGAAGCGGCAAACAGTACCGAGGTGGAGATGCACATGTTGAAGGGGCTGATGGGAAAAGAGTGGGAGATGTGGGGAGGTGTTTAAAAACAGAAAGAGTATAAGTAAATAAATACCAGTCCAGAAAGTTTTCTGTTGCGTCGAGACGCTCAGACTCTACTGTCATGCTGAGGAGGGAAACAGCATGTGAGAAACGTAGAAACATCAGAGTCTCTCATTCACATACTCTATATGACACATTTGAATGTGTTTGTATTGTTTCTGCCACATTCTGTTTTTTACAACAGTGTTCTCTGTGCTTTATTTGTTGTGTATTGATGTTGTAAGGATTGTTGTCTTTTGGTTTTCTACAGCATCACACTTCTATAGATCATCCGTCCTTTGAGTTATTCTGATTTTGTGCTTTATTCTATTACTTATGCATTAAGGCAGAAATAATATTCTTTCTCTATTCAGGGAAACATTCACAGAAAATATATTCGAAGTATCCCAGATACATATTGTATTTCGTCTGTGATTGTGAAAGAAAGTTGTGTATAGTTGTGAGAAGACAACATATGAGCTGAAATGGTGGAATACACACAGAAGAACACAACCTCAGAGATGTTGACAAACTGCAGAAAAGAAGTCTGCTGATCTAAAGAGCAACTGCTCCAGGAGATCACATCTGTAGTTTGCAAAGGGGGTCAACATATTAATTTACATAAACATTAAAGCTATCATCTGTAACTTCGCCTCTGTTTTACCATTTCTGTTTAAAACAAAAAAATGTCATGTTACTTTACATATCTATTTTTTTTGGAATCTGACCTGACAGCTGAAATTAGAAATTCAATTCTTAATCAACTAACTGAACAGAACTGAACTATCAGTTGCTAACACTCTCCCAAATATCGTTCTTTGTGTTCAGAACCAAGACATTTATAAAGGTTTGGAACAACTTGTGGGTAAATAAATGATGACGAAATCTTCGTTTTTTGGTTGGACTGTCCCTTAAAGAGAATACAGTATGTGTGTTTGACCAAAAGAGCCTTTGTAACTATTTATTTGAAATAGTTTGAGAGAATCATTATACATGTGAATTTTCTATAGATTTGTATGAGAACAAAAATAAACAGTAACTCTAGAAATGTTAAACTCCTTTATTCAATCGTTTTGTGTGTATATTTGTGTGTGGCTGAACAAAAAACCGCTACACAAACTCTTAAGACTTATATAACAAATACAAAAAGTAGACACAAGATTAGTGGTATAAAGAATATGACAGCATGACAGAAAGTGAGATCAAGGATAGAAGAGAGAGATACTCACGCTGCGATGGAGAGGTTGGCGGCAGACAGTGGGCTGACCTCAGCAACTTCCTTTGCCTTCTGAAGAGCCATCTTCTTATTGGCTGCCTGCTCTTCCTCCTGTTCATCCTATACATGGAAAAAAACGAAACATATCGCCTAAATGTGATGTGTTCTTGTACGTGGGAGTATAATGGACAAACATTCTGAAATAAAGAGAGCGTGAGAGAAACAAAGTAATAGAGAATGTTTACACTGAGCTGCAATTTCTGGATGAACCAACAGAACAAAAAAGAAAACAACAACTTATTACAGGAACAAAACGTCTCTGCTTTGTTAAACTTAAAACTATTTATCCACGTTATCTCTTGCTGCTTTGGGGAGGAAAGGTCTCAAATATAAGCTTGATCTGTCTGTGCATGTGTTTACCTTAGTCAGCTCTTGCGCATTGGCCAGATTGTCCACAGCGATGGCCAAGAATACATTGAGAAGAGTGTCTGATCGCAAAGAGTTAAGGAAATGACATTAATACCTCACTGGTGTGAACATTTATAAATTGCATGTAATGTTCCGTGTTTGGATACAGTTGCCAAAGAGCGTCAGAACAATGAAGAAGACCGAAAACACCATGCCCTTTCTGACTCCGCCCTGAGACTCAATCCCATCATACATCACCATGTTCCAGTCTTCACCCGTCAGGATCTAAGGTGCAACAAGCAATTTCCATCATAAAGCCATTGAAAGTTTCCAGAACAACCATACATCGACTGATAGGCACATGTGCTCACCTGAAATACTGTCATTATTGCAGCAGGAAACGTGTCGAAGTTTGTCGGCGGTGTGCCGGATTCAAAATTAAACCTGAGTGGGAAGATTTGTTGTTGTATTATTGTTACACATAGTCTTAATGCATTGACCACAACGTCTTCTCTTCACTGGGTAAAAATAACTGGTGTATTTTTTAAATGTGCTGTTATGGTAAATTCAATTGTACTGACACATTTACCAAAGAATTACAAATTAGATGTTTGCAATATGGAATCAAAAGGGGTTAGTGTTGTACTGACTGTCCTCCAAACAGCTGCATGCCCAATAGAGCAAAGACTACGATGAAGAGAAAGAGGAGGAAGAGTAAACTGATGATGGACTTCATGGAGTTTAACAAAGACACCACCAGGTTCCTCAGAGACGCCCAATACCTGAAAAAGAAGATGAAAAAAAGAAGGAATGAAAAAAAATGAAGATGTTTAATCCTTCTTAAGAAGGCCACGTTACAGGGCGAAGAGGGATATTTGGTTGAGCAGTCATTGGTTACTCACCAATGTATTTAATTTATTCAATACTAACAGAAACGTGAGAAGGACCTTTTTTGTACATGACGACCATCAATATCCTTAAAGTTATAATTCCCTCAAAAATAACATTTTGTCATTATTTGTGTATTGGTTTTGTGTCCAACCAATGGAAGTCAATGGGGGTCAGTGTTGTTTGGTTTTCAGCATTTTTCAAAATATCTTCTTTTGTGTTCTGCTGAAGACAGTCATACAGAATGACATGAGGGTGAGTAAATGATTTCCCTTTAACCTAACATACTGGAGATCTTGTCATATACTCCTGAGAAGAACAAAGTAAATGACATGCATGAATCTTCAACAACCTCCAGGATCGCCAAACAGAAGAGATTCTTAAATCTTTCCCGTTTTAACATGTGTAATGGATGTACATCTAAAGACACTTAAAAATACACACAATCCTTTGTGTCTGAACTATAACTGACAAAAAGTGAGACAGAGACGGACATCGGACTCGAGACATGAGAGACTCACTTGGTCACTTTGAAGATCCTCAGTAACCTGAGAGCTCGCAACACACTGATCCCAAATGAGGTTCCTGGCTGGATCATAGCCCAGAGCACCTCGAAAATGCTCCCACAAATGACCTGTCCCACACACACAAAGACACGCACATACATACAACACACACATTTAAAGTTCATTCAAGAACAATAAGCCACAAAAAACAAAGCACCTTGAACAATGGCCAACACTAAGACAGACTTGCTTCTCGGTGGCAGTGATTTATACACTCTTCAGTTGCACAAACCAATTTTAGTAACTGTATCAAGATCTAAAAGAGGACCGAGCAGCGTCTGTAATGCTCAGGTTTCCCCAAAAGTGGGTTGATTGTGAAGAAGAAAAAGAAGATAAAGTACAAGAGGGGAACTGAGAAACTCACAATGCAGTCAAAAGAGTTGAAGGAGGAGTGAAAATAAGGCCTGGTTCCCAGCCCATACATCTTAATACACATCTCTGACATGAAGATCCCCAAAAAGATGAATTCAGCAAAGTCTGGATGCAGGAGCAGGAGGAAGAAGAGGAAGAGCAAAACATTTATCTACTGTATGTATTAACTATTTTAGAGAACAGACTATGAAGACTTCACAGATTTAAAATGAAGAAGGAATCTGATACTTCAGGCCCAAACCTTATGTGTGCCTGTATCTTATAGATGAAATAATCGTGGAGAGACTTACAGAGGAAATCTGAGAGCACGTCGGGTTGGTCATAATGCACGGCAGCTACGCACAATGTGTTGAGTCCAACCAGACACAGCACGATCCAATAGAACGCCTGCGATTTAACTATGCGCCTTATGAAGAATCTCAGTCGGCGCTCCTTTTTATGGAAGGAGGAGCCTTCCAGCCTGGAGCTCTTCAGACTGCCCCGTGCAAACGGAGAACCTGACGGGCGGAAGATAACATGAGTGCTAGAAAACACAAAATGTCCTGTTCAATAAAAACTGAATGTTAAAGAAAGAAGTAATTTAGCTTTCACACAAAGTTTACAGTTCAATCTGTGATTGAAGGGATAGTTCACCCAATTGTTTTAATTCTGTCATCATTTACTCACCCTCAGAATGTCAGTAACCAAACAGATCTCAACCTCCATTGACTCCCATGGTAGGGAAAATAAACACTACGGGAGTCAATGGGGGATGAGATCTGTTTGGTTACTGACATCACTTCCTAATATCTTCCTTTGTGTTTAGCAGAACAAATACATTTTCACAGGTTTGGAACATTCTGATGGTGAGTAAATGATGACAAAATTTTCATTTTGGGTGAACTATCCCTTTGAGTGCATCAAATGATGGAACAACGACTCCTATACTATAGGTGGCTACTGTATGCAATTTTACTGTACTGTTTTAGCTAGCCATGGTATTTAAATCTTAATTGGATAATCACTGTAATAGTGCCCTAAAACCTACCATGGCGATTCAATGGCATATTTTCTATGGCAATACACATATTTAGTGATAATATCTGTTAAGATTATAATCGTATCATCATGTTATAATCTTACAATTAAGTGATAATAGTCACAGGGTATATGGATATTTCAGGCCTGTAAAGGAATCCGTTTTTCACTTTAGGATACTGTAATTGATAGGAGTTTAACTGTGGTACACAGTATATGTGCGATATTGTTGCCCTGAATATTTTTTTGGATGCATTATAAAAGATATTTAGCCACGGAAAAAATGAAGGGACCATTTCTAAATTATGTATTCATATTTAGGTAAAATTATCATTTTAGTTTCATTCTGTGAACTGCTAACAATATTTCTTCCAAAATTCAATTAAAAATATTGTTTCCATTTGCATTTATTGTCAGGAAAATGAAAACTGGATAAACAGGTGAAAATGACAGAAAAGATGCTCTGCCTTTTTTCAGACATCAAATACTGCAAAGACAACAAGTTCATATTCACTGTTAAGCAATACAACAGTACATGTATTTTATTCATGTATGCGTTTTTTATGTGATCACCTCAACTTTTATCACAGTTTTTATGTGTCATGCTGTCAGTCTTTCACGCTACTGTTGGATGACTTTATGTCACTCCTAAGGTTTGATTTTATTGAAATTCAACGGACACTGGACTGGAATAACCACAATACATCTAGAAATGCTGAATAACTGATCATTTGAAATGGTCTCTTAATTTTACCACACCCGAATAAGTAGGTTTTGTTAACACTTGCTCTCCATAAGAAAGGGCTGTTTAAAGCATTCTAAACGTTGATTTATTGACAGAAGCTACTCTGATTTCAGATAAGTCAAATTGTTTCAAAAAACAATTTGTAAACAATAAAATTATACTGTAAACGGTATTACTGGATCTTCACAACATCTGTTTGTGTGTCTGACTCTAATGCAAACCTATGTCACCATCTCCATCCTCAGCGTCAAGCAGGTCTGTTTTAGTCTTCTTGATGGTGGGCCTTCGTCTTGTGCCTGTGTGTTACCAATCACATAGATTTGAAAATAACACTTATAATCTGCAAAACATTTCAACACAGACAAACTGACAACATAGCTGAATCGAAAAGAGTATATAAATAGATAATAGATAAAGAAGTAGCAAACATCATCAGGTATGTGATATATACGGCTACACTAATGTGCAGTAAATGTGCTCATGAACACTACATTAACTCATGAAGTATACAATATCACCCCCTCAGCAAAGCCAACATGCAATTGATATCTGTCTTCCTTTACAATGAAAATCAACACTTTGTCCCAGTGAGGGAGTACAGAGAGGTGGGGGTTGGTGTATGTGGGGGGTTAGAAAGGAAGAAAGGATGAAGGAGTTCATGTAAATACCATCAAATGGCATCCGGTCATCTGTGTCATCATCATCAGCCAGAATCACTTCTTCTATACAGAATTAAAGATTTATATGTTAAACAACATACTGTAATTGTGAACGTTGTTAACTAAAATCGGAGTTTGTTAAACGTTATTATTGGACATTCTAAAAGCTTTTGTAAGATTTAGGTAAACGGACAGCAAATGAAATCATAGCAAAAGCAACACATTAGCTGTTTCTGTATTCATGGCTATAGCTGCTGTCTAAAGTATTTAACGGCTCTATGACATTTACCTGCTTTGCAGATCCACTCCAGATATCCGTTTAGCTCTCTCTCTATCTGCTGCTGACGCCTGAGCTTCAGAAACTCGCTCCTGTTCTCCACCCGCTCCCTCTCTTTGGCAAACTCTCTGTATAACCCACATGCACATTAACATGCACCAAACAAAGTATACGGACTAGTGATGGACAGACACTGTAAGTTGGGTGAAATTTCGCCATTTGATATCATCAGAGTCACTTAATAAAACTCTGAAAGTGTTCATTTTTATGCATAATTAATATTGTAGTTTATTCAACACAATTCACCATCTTTCCCAATTCAATTCTTAATTTCTCAGTTAAAAAGGTTATTTCACCCAGGTCTAAATGGCCATCTTGCTCACTAAATACAGGCTTTAAAGTCCTGAATACACTCAAAACAAATGCTTTTAAAACAAAATATCCACAAACTGTTCATTAAAGATCAGGTAACACACGTAACTTCTGCCAGTCTCATATTAATCCGGAGCACAGTACAATACAGTAGTGTTGCACACTTCATATCTTCGAAGAGTATTTAGTTTGATCAAATTTACAAAAGTACGATTAGTTCTGTAAAAAGAAGAGCTGCCGGAGGCAGGCAGGGGGACGGAACTACAGCATGGCACACAATACATCATCGCATTAATCCCTTTGTGTTTTTTACATTATGCACGTACACAGACATGACTTAGAGTTTGACTTTCCACGTGCGGTTCATGTCCGTCATCTTTTAACACTGGTACCGCGCCATCTATCAGTTTCAAACAATCTCCAAATCCAGCGTTATATCCATCATTTATGTAACTTATGCAGGTCTTCCTATCGCTCGTTGGTTGGCGCATGGGTGGGCTATTTCTTTCGCCTTGCCGTGGATGTGCTTTTCCGACAGAATTGCCCAATAAAAGGAATAGGATCCCTGTTACAAAACAGGGATCCAGACATACAAATAACTTTCTGAAACAAGTTCTAAAGTTCTAAAGGAGTGTATCAAGCAAAGAAACACTACATCATACGTCCAACTAAATTTTTGACAAGTTGACCCTGTTAAGCTTGAGAATCCAGCATGTTCAACACTGTAAAGAAGTCAGAATGCACGAAATAGCATGTTACCTGATCTTTAAAGAATGTACTGTACCAGCTAGAGTATGTACCAAAAGTGGCCAAAACTTGAGAACACAGCATGCACACAGACACACTTCCTGAGAGAGAAGCTCCTTACCCTGATAGCACACCCAGAACAAGATTAAGCATGAAGAAAGAGCCGATGATGATGAGAGGGATGAAGTACATCCAGTTCCATGCACTCCCCGAAGCATCATTGCTCTGTAATGACATAAAACAGCCCATGCAGCGCCATGAAGTGGTAATTTAGTGTGTTTATCTGCTTTCTTTGCATTAAATCATTCTTATCAGCCTCTTACCAATATTTTCAAGTTTTCAATACAATCTGTGTGGTTTTACTCTTAAATATGCTTTTTACATTTACAGTGATGAATTTGGCAGACGCTTTTTTCCAAAGCGACTTACATTGCATAATACTGTACATTTATTTCTGAGTATGTGCAATCCATGAGATCGAACCCATGACCTTGGCAACAAGCTTTCTCTTGTCGAGGGAATGCTGAAATGTGACCTTACTAACAGAGGATGAGAGCATACATGGTAGTACCATGATAGTTATTAGGACACCGCATACCATGCAATGTGCAACCTGAGAGCGGCAACCATCTGGCTGGGACTGCTTCATCTGTGGCATGCGCATATGGGTGCTCCACACCATTGCATCATTACATAACAGAGAGGAACAAATGGAAGGCCATCCTGAGTGCCATTGCTCCAATGATTGTCTCCAGGGAAGGAACCCAGGATACAAAGCCCCAGTTAGACACAACCCAAAGGATATGAAAATCTATGAAGATTTGCCTGTTTGGGTTTTCACATGCTTGGGCAGTGAAAGGAATTAGGGTTTTAGTTTAACAATTATTTAAAATTTGAATTATTTAAAACAGCAAACACTGCTATATTCACAGTTTCTGTTTTCCACCATTGTTTTTAGCCACTTTCGTTTGACACTGGCCATTTCTATTTTGTCATAGCTCATCTATGTTCCATAGACATTCCCTGTGCCCCTGTTTCTGTCTCCTTTAATTCTGCCCCACATCTTTTTCTTCCGCTTTTTGACTCTCTGCATGTCTAAGAGCTCTGAAAGCCCATGTATGCACATCTATTGCTTCTTGCAATTAAATATTCATAGATTTCTTTCTCTGCAGCTGTAAGGATAAGTTGAGAGAGAGAGAGAGAGAGAGAGAGAGAGTGAAGGAAAATGTGGCAAAGGGCGAGATTATAAAAATGAAAACAAGAATTAATGTAAAATTATTTTATATTAAAATTAAGAAACTTTTTTTATTAAATCGTTTGGACTAATGTGGATATAAAATCCTGATGTGTTCTCCACCCTTTCTGTCAGTTTGTACAAACCTTTCAATTATTTATTAGATTATACAGGCATGAAAAGACTTCTTTCTGAGGTCACGTGATATCACCATCTTCAGACTAATTTCTCATTGATAGATCATTTAAAACATAAACCGTCAATCCTTCAGGTGAATCCGCACTTAATTTGCAGGATAGATTGACGTGGCATCAGGATTAAAATGGTCCCAGAGGAAAAATCACTCGTTCGTGAAACTCAACCAAGGCATTGACATCACCGTGCTGTATTGTATCATGGAGGGGTAAAACCACCTCAGTGCACTAAAAAGACTGCTCTCTGTTTAGTGTGGACTGGCTGCTTGTGAGTGATAAGATTGTAAATGCACTGCTCTGCTTTTGACAGATTTTGCTTACTGAACATCAACATTGCTGAAAGGCAGGGATTAGGTGGACAGGCAACTTTCTGATATATTTAAAGTTTGTTGAATCAGCAATTCTGTACCATGAGGATTAATCAAAACCAAAATAAAAGAGTAAATATATAACTTATTTAAAATATAATAAAACTGAATATGAAGTGAAGACTCCAGACTCAATGTAAAATATTGCAGTGCGACTTACATAGTACAACAGGTCGGTCCAGCCCTCCATGGTAATGCATTGGAAGACTGTGAGGACAGCAAAAAGGATGTTGTCAAACTGGGTAATACCGTAGTTAGGTCCTAGCCAGTACGGTCTACACACTGTTCCATTAGGACAGAGTCGAGAGGGAGGATCATCCCCGCATGGAAACTCCTCACGGATTTCACCTTATTAAGACAAATCAAATTTTACATTACATACTTAATGGAAAACATGGACGAGGAAGTCAGATGGTGAAAAGTTCAAGAACACCTACCGGTGTGGATGTCAAAGCAAGTGGTATGGAATTTGCCCATGTAGAACTCCAGACCAATGATCGCAAACATAAGGATGGCAAAGAAAAGCAGCAGACCAATCTGCAGCAGAGGGATCATGGCCTTCATGATGGATTTGAGCACCACCTGCAGGCCTGGAGGACAAGCACATTGGCATTTCGAGTTTTTAAAGTTTTTTTATAGGTTGAAAAAACAACAAATAATAAAAAATAAGGAGAAAAAAAGCAAAAACATTATCAGAATAATTCTGTAAAAAAATGAACAGTGACTTTTTACAAAATATATTTAAAAATAACCACAGACCTTAAGTTATAAGTAGCCTTAATGTACTGTTAAGTTTAATGTATAAAAGCAATAAATGAACGCTTTTGATGATAAAATTTCCATCGATAAGAAATTTAGCAAGTAACAGTAGAAGATTGTCTATAAAATATTCATCCTTTTTGTATTACTTATAGCAAAGAAACCAAACAATATATCTTTATTAAAAATTCTAAAGCAAATTATGATTAACAAATTTACAAAAATAAATTCCCAAAATGTGTTCCCCGTAAGTAAGCTTTGGCTTACTTACTTTGGGTTAAATCTATGTAATAATTCAAATGATACTTCCCTTACCTTATTAGTTATTATGTATTTAAAAGGCAATGTTCAAATTTTTTTTCAATCAATACTCGATTCCACTTTCCTGAATATAATACCACATTTGAAACAGTAACAAGTTATTTTTGGAAAAGAGATTGAATTTTTAATCTACTTTTTTTGACGATGGTCGTAATAAGAAAAACTGTTTTCCTACTGGGGTTTCAAAAGGATCTAAGGGGAAAGATAATGTGTAAGGTGACTTACAATCTACCTTAAAAGCATAACTGCACATTTTGGAATGGCATCCATAACAATTAAAAATTCTCTAGGTGTTACACTGCAAAATTATACTTACCTAAAAATTCTTTATAATTTAAAATAAAACCTTCTGAATTAAGTCATTGGCAGGTTTATAAAGATACATGCAACATGCTTAAAGGGATAGTTCACCCAAAAAGAAAATTCTTTAACCATTTATTCACCATCATGGCATTACAAACCTGTATTCCTTCTTTTATCAGGAGAACACAGAAGAAGATATTTTGAAGAATGTTGGGAACCAAACAACTCTGGAATTCATTTTATGGACACAAAGCATTTGCCTTATGTTTTACACAGAAGAAAGACTCACATGAGGTTGAATAAATTATATCAGAATTCTTATTTTGGTGGGAACTATCCATCAAATCAATCATTATTTACTGGCTGCACCATGTGTTCCCTTAACGCTAAGTTATAATACTCACTGGGAATCCCAGACACCAGTTTAAGAGGTCTCAACACTCGAACAGCACGCAGGGTCCTCAGATCAAAGTCCGACCCCACTGTGGAAAGGATTCTTGAGAGATGGACAGAAATCAGGGTGGGAGAAAGCCAATGTCAAAGAAAGATAAACAGCTGCTTGTGTATGACTGTCTGACTGAAGATGAGCTGTGCAAACAGAATACAAAAATGACACATTACAGTAAAACACCAGTTTATGAAAATCTGAATAGTCCCAGACTAACCTCAGCGAGCATTTAGGGATAAAGTCAATGTTCATTTTTAACACTGATAAATGAAGATAGGTGTTTTCAAACTACCAGGGAGTCATCAGTTAAACATCAGCATTACAGTGTGTAGTTGTGAGAGTATGGACACAGTGAAAATAAGCAGTGGGCAGTAATAGGTTCAGGCAGAATGAAACACACCGGCAGTCCCCCCGCAGAGAAAATGTCAGAGGTCCGTGCAGAGAGAATAGAGATAAATGTGAGTACTGCTGCTTTGCATTCATGTGACCTTTATTTGTGCTGGAAAGTCACTGGAAACAGATTCTCTTTAGTGATAACATGCAGAGAAGAACAAAGACACAAATCCAGCCAAATCAATACAGCGCTGCTGATAACAAAACACATGACACGGGAATATAAATAACTTATCAGCAAATGTGCAGAACACACACAGACATGGAACTATCTGTTTTTAAAACCCGTGAAGCATGTCAGGAGATAGTATTTTTCCATAAACATTTATGAAACTGACCCTTGCCTTCCCTTTTACAACAACAAACTATAAAACCCACAAGGCTGAGTGGAAACATATCAGAGAAGTTATTTTGCTAATATTAATGTGAATTTAGGAGGATGGATGGAAAGCAGGATGAAGCAGAACGGGAAAAGGAGAGAGAACAGAGGAAAGGGGAGGAGGTGAAGGAAGTGAGCCAGAATGAGCTGGAGGAAGAGGTGGTGGGTGGAGCTAAATGGAGAGGTAGAGAGTGAGAGGAAGATGCTGACTGGTTGATTTATTCCCATCTCTTCACCTATTTATAGACCTGCAGTCTGTGAGCTACCACTGTCAGCTCTTCCTGACTGATTATACAACACTTTGTCTGACTGTCTCTACCACACAGAAACACATTTGTTTTTCTATCCTGGTGAGGACTGTCATCTGTCATTTTAATAACACCAAAGACATTTTCATTCTTAAACTTTACCCACACCCCTAACATTGATTTTCATATGTTATTATGTTTATTAAATGTAATTGTTTTTGTTTACTAGACAGTTTCATACAATGTAGGCAACACCATGCATTGCACTACACAAGCAATTATTATTGTAGTTCAACAGGAAGGGCAAACAGTCAAAGTTTTATTTTCCTACACTCGAAAGAGAAATACAATGCAAAGTGCAAAACGCCTTCCTTCGTCACCGTGACAGGAATTTTGTAGCTGGAATAATTAATGGAATTAAACATGTTCGTGCGAGAGAAGAATGAATGAATCATAAGAGGATTGCATTGCAGTCGGTTATGTAGAAGGCCACTTACAGTATAGACATAGGTTTTATTTTAGTTTACGGACTGAATTCACTGTGGAATATGTGCCGAGCGGGTCGAGTCGGGTCCAGCTGGGTTCGGGTACAGTTTTTAAATAATATTCGGGTCCGTGTGGGTTCGGGTAGTAAATCTATGATTTTTTCCGGTTCTGCACGGGTCCGGGTCCAACTTTAAAATCAGGCCTATTAGAAGGGGGTCCTGGTCGGACCTGTGTAGAACATTCACGGGTCTCTAATACTCCAAGTATTGTGGAAATCAAATGCTTTAGAATGTCTGCAAGCCAATCAGAATCAGGCATTCCGATTTTTTTGCCATGACATAAAAATAGATAATTAATCTAAATCATTTACTTAATATTTAGTTATAAGTTATTTGTAAAGAAAAGTTTTTTGGAAAATAGTGACATATATATGAGAGTGTGGTAAGACGATATGTTAAATCTTACTTGTGCTTTATACAAAAAATCTGTCCTAATACATTACATTATTACATTACATTACATTTAAGCGATAAATTATTGGTTAAAAAAAACATTTTGTCATACTGTAAATCTACTTGGTGGAATGTTGTGTAAAGTCTATTAAAAGAGTGCAAAATACTGGACTGATAGGTTTCTCGGATGTTTTAGCGATGTGGGGTGTATAGACCACTTCTGAAGAGGTGAACAATGCTGGGCCAACGCTGGACCAGAAGAACTTCCCATTAAAAATTTTAACACTTCACAAATGTTTACACAAATACAACCAGCGGAACATTTATATCAGAACCAAACCGTTTAAAAAATATCTTACCATATATATAAGATTTAAAAATGAAACTGGAAGTGTTTCCGAACCATGTGTAAATATATTAGGGCAACATGATTTTGAATCCAGCTTGTGGCAGATCACTATACTGAATGTGCTGACACAGATGACCATGATGTGGCCAAAAAAGGATGTGAAAATATTTGAAAAACCATTGTTACTGAAAACCAAGACAAAAATCCTGATTGCTGGTTAAGAAAAAAAGATCTACAAAGAACCTGGCAGAGGGGGATTGTGGGATACAGATGGAGACTCACAAACACTCACAGGTGGTTACACTGCACTAACAGTGGGCAGCCCACTGGGACGCATCTGCCAATCCATCTTCCCACAATCCATGACACACACTGTGAGCGTGAGACAATGTCTATACAGTCGTGAATGAGAGAAAGAGAAAGGGAAAGCAAGAGAAAAAAGATCAGTGCATGTGTGAAATGTTTGAAACAGCTGAAATGATTCAGAAAAGGGTGGAGTGTTTCATGTGGCAATGAACAGAACATCGCAACCGCATAAAAACCAGCAAGACAGGGTATCATGGTCTGTTCCACCTACATAACTGCCTCTCCAAATGTGAGCATCCAGAGAATGGTCATGAGGATAGGAGTTTTGGATTCTCCAGGATAAAATATTTTAATTGTTGGGTCTCCTATCAAAACACTCTCAAAATCCCTCAATCTGAATTAGCTGATAAAGATGCGTCTCGGCTGTTTCTAACCACAGTCTTCATCACAATACACCATATCTCCATAGCAACCGGTAATTCCTCATTCAGGCAGTTTCTACGGTTACTGGGTCCTTCTCATTCATAACTGTTACCATGGGAACAAGGGCCATTTCTCATTGATAGAATCTCAACATCACTGCATTAGCAAGGCAAAATGAGTAATCTGATGGATTTATAAGTAACCTCATAGCACATGTGTTTTGCAATTACCTAATTGTTTAGTGAACAATCACTTTTCCTGGAATTATTGGAAAGTATATAAACAGAATGCATAATCTGTCGAGAGACTATGTGAAATGGAAAACAAAACTATAGGAGACACAAGATTAAAGGGGTATATAGACGGTTTTAATTTTAACAACATAAACAAACGTTACTGCGTATGCACACTTTTGTTACCCCAAGTGAACTTCCGGTACACATTCACAAACAATAGAGTGCCTGTAGATTATTTCTGATTACATCAAAAGAAATCGAGAAGAACCGTTTCTTGGCTAAACTTGTCTCTCCAATATTTTTGAACAAATCGTTCATTTAATAGAAATTATTATACAGTAAAATAATAATACAAATTAATATTAACATAAAAAAATAGAAATGGTTATATTATTAGACAAGATAGCCGAACACAAACCGAAAGTTAACTGGGGGTCAGGCGCACACGCATCCAATGAAATAGTCTATATACATAGTAAACAACTATCTCATACACACATACATATGCAGAGAAAAAAAGTTGCTCAAATGGCCTATTTTTGCATCACCAGTACTGAAGGACTGTCTCAGTGTCCTTTTTGTGCATCTGCACAAGGTCAAATCACACCAAGGTAATATACAGTAGATGCATGACATATTTAACTAGATATAGAAGTGAACTGCTCACTGATAAATTTCTCTATTAATGCACGCTATTACAATAATTAGCCTCTAATGTTGACTTTTTAAGATTGATAGATAGCAGAAAATTGCATACTGTTAGTGTTTAGACGAAAATGTGATGCTTTGTTGCAAAATACTTTTGGTAAATATACACTATAAAATGTGGAATTTGTTTAAAACATTTTATTTATAAAGCCGGTCACCTTTCTTTGGTAAGAAATAGATTATTGTAGTATTGCAAGTTAATGCATTTTTTTAAAGGAATGCATTATTACGCAAATGTTTTCAACATACTGTATACTCATGTTGTGTATATAAACAGCTTCCCTTTTAGATAAATTGTGTTAATGAACTCCATCAGATAACTATAGAAAAAAAGAAAGAAAGAAAGAAAGAAAGAAAGAAAGAAAAGGTATAAAGGATGTCTGTTATATCAAAGGACCAGGTCTATCGTGTTGTTGAGAGGGAACATATCATTTCATCTTCAAAGTGCCCTCAACTGAAAGACACACCCGCCATTTACCTAAACACAGCAGAGGCAGAACAGCTGTGAGAAAGGGACTAACAGTGTGTTTGTGTGTGTGAGAGAGAGAGAGAGAGAGAGAGAGAGAGGGAGAGAGAGGGAGAATGAGAGAGAGCGGGTCCGTGTTCTTGTGTCTCAAGGCTTTGCTGGATGATTGATCATCTGCAGTAGTGAAAAACAGGTTACTGCAGCAGCTCCTACATAGTCTGCTCTCACTGGCTTGCGCTGCTTCTCCTCTCTCGCTCACTCTCTCACCAGCCACCTCCTGTTTCCAACCTATTGCTTCTCCAATTGCATTCTTCCTTTTCTCTTCTCTTGCTCTTTCTCGCTCTCTTTTCTAAGCTTCAGGAAACATGGAAAGACAAACCCCAAAAACACACTGCAATTCCTTCCACCTGCCACATCAGCTGCTCTCTATCTCCCTCTTTCCCATTCAATATTGACTCGCTCCCCCTCTCCTTACAATCTATACACTTACTTAGCATCAGATTTCAATTTAAACACAGAAAGACAAATACACACAAACATTTAGCTGCTAACAAGGACAGACAATCAACCAATTTCAAGGGCACATGAAGCCAGCAGAGAGAAAATGGCTGCCTTATACAACAAGCTCTCCTCCATACTGCAGCGAACAACACCCTGTGACCCATTTACACACACAACGTCTCTCAAATAACTAACAGGGGAATGCTCATTCTGTATGTACACACATGATCACCCAAGACAACATATACCAAAAATCCTTCACCTTATGTGGCCCTGTCCCTGTTTTCCACTTTAATTATTTCCCTATAGATAACCAAATTGAACAAAAAACTACACCAATGTCTACCTCAGGCTATGTGTGGTCATCTGTATAATAGAGTCAGGTCATGACTGATATTACGATATTATCACATTTTTTACAATACCCATACATTACCAATAACATGAGACTTATCACAGTTCGGTTTGCAATCATACTGGCAGATCGGCTATGGAAGATAAATCAAGTTTGTGGATTGTAGGTCAAGTGGCAATATCCTGCAGAGCCATATTATAAACACCTCAGTCCTATTCCACTAAAATACAAACACAGATGTAATCCAATACTTTTTTCTTCTTTAAAAAAGAAAAAACTCTAATGAACAACAAATTATAACTTGTTTTTGTAGTAAAATCACAACAACCTTATAATTGTCATATGGTCTCAACACAATAATCACAGTTTAACCATTACATTTGTAGCAAAACAATGGGTAATTATACGAGTGGCAATCTATCTGCCAAAAAAACATGATCACGTTTCTATAATAATACCATGGTTAATTTTCCTAATGCTGGAATGACACATGTTGTATCAATAGGAAAAACCATCAGATTTTCAAAACCATCAGAATCTTCCTTCTTGAGTTCGCAACCGTACATAGACATCCATGCAGTCTCTTCAGCCCTGTCACCCATTCACCTGTATCCTTTTCTTTTCCTCTCTCTCTTTTCTCAGGTGACATTTGCAGTGTGTCCTCGCTGCTTGTCTCCGCAGGGCCGCTCTGATCTGAGCTCACCATGAGCTCATTAGGTCAGGAGAACACAACATCACTCGCTGTGCAGTAACACACTTAGATACAGTGCACACATATACATGTGCACACAAACACATGCTGAATATACAAACTAAAGTGAAAAAAGACAAATACCATATAACGATCTTCTGTGTTTTTAGCACAAAAAAGAGATTATAGGTGCTTCTTTGCATTAGAGAAGCGGTACTGTGTAGCCTAGGTTAAGTATGCCAGATCTCAGATACAGCATCTTCTTTATGTTCGCAGCCCAGCACTCTTACCTATAGGCAGAGCAGGCAGTTGCCAAGGGCCTCAGCCTTGGTGGTGGGGGCTCCATAACTTTAACATGTCTCCAACTTAAAGTGTTGCACATAACATCAAACTACTGCAAGTGTTTCGAAAACATAAATGCAGCAGTCTACTTGAGTCTTGGCTGCGCGCATCCATCCTAACATGCAGCGTGACGCATGTCCCCACACATCTCTTTTCAGTCATTGCCGTTGTTTGTCATGAAGTATTATTTTTACCCTTTTTAAAACGCTTGCCGATTTAATCTTTCTATCCACATATATAGATGCAAAGTTCTCATACAGCGCAAGGCTACAAGCAAGATCTCTGTTGAGTCTTTTGGCGTGTCTAATAAGTTACTGTGAAATACAAGGTTATGTCAAAAACAGTCTGTTATGTCTTAAGTGAAAGTCGAATTTGTCGAATTTGTATCCCTATATCGGATCAGTGGATTGAAGTGACTATTGTTATTGCAGAATAACCCCTTCAGTGTGACACAAGAAATCCCTTCGCTTTGCGTTGTGTCCTCATCACATAACAACTGTCAGCTCCGGCTGCGTCACATTATCCCTTACGTACCTGATAATAAGATTTTGTCAACCCCTACTTTGGCCTAAACAGTCTGTCATTCTTCCTTTCTTTTGAAGTGGAACACACCTACAGTATCCCCCCCTATACACGTGTCCACCAGCCAAGACACAGGCAGAAAAAAAGTTTTAGCCCATTGGTCCAGCCTCTGAATGTAGGCTATAAACAGACTAAACACTTTCCTGTAGCTGACTGCTTATAAGTAATTTATTTATGATGGTGCTTTTTTCCCATTTTAAATATACTGTATACTCATCCGAAAGAGTGGAAAAGTGGTGGCTGTGTAACTGTAAAATTATTGCAAAAAATAACTGAAATAAATCCCGGCTGCACTCAATTAAACAATTGCAAATGGAAACAGACTTATTACTGACTTTTCTGCAATATTATTAACTTTTTAAAATTGTAAAACAATGTAATATTTTTACAGTGTAAAAAATACTTTCTTTATTCTAAAAGGTGGAGGGGATGGGGGTGCTGTGAGGGAGAGGATCCCCCTGGGATCTCCAAATGTTTAGAACCGGCCCTGACTGCCCTTGAGAAAAAAAATTTTGGGCTCACTGTAAAAAACGTAATTTTGCTGAAATAAACTGAACTAAAAGTGTTATTTAAAATTTTCTGGGGCGCCAGCTGGCAGGATTTTTCACAGTTTATTTATGAATATATGGTCAGAAAACGTAAAAAGACCGCAAATTTACAAGATAACGAGGGAAAATATTTTCTTACAGTGTGTGTTCTAGCCCAAAACTGATTTGAATTTCTTCAGTGGATGGGGCATGTGCAAATAAACAGCGCTATCACTGGTGTTATTCATTGATAGTGATGCTTCTGTATTCACATGCATGAGCCATTTGTGTACACGTGTTCATAACTGATTGGAACTTACCCAGTAAGCACCACTACAAAGTCCATAACATTCCAGCCGTTTCTTAGGTAGGACCCCTTGTGGAAGGCAAAGCCCAGAGCCAAGATCTTAATGCCCGACTCAAAACAGAAAATGCCAATGAAATAGGGTTCAGTGTCCTCCTGTGAGGGACAATCGGAGAAAAACACGAGATTAGTTACATGCAACATATACCAGGGACCAATTATTTTCTGTATTCTTTGGTATGCATAGTGTGTGGTTTTTTGTTAAGTAGCTTCTGGCATTTCAATTCACTGACACAAAGACTCACCAAGCGCTCTGACATAGGGGTCTTGTCACCATCTGGAAGATGCTGTTCCAGGGCCAGGACGATGCAGTTAGCGATGATGGTAGCCAGGATCATGTACTCAAATGGAGTGAGAATCACTTGTTAAGGAACATGACTTGACAAAATCCTACTGCTGGTTAAAGCAAAGGTTTGTGATTTATAGCCTTTTTGAACATCTAAGAAAAATCAAATGCCTAAAGTCAAGCATTTCTCAACAATCCCACAATCCAGGTAATCTGACGCTCAGCATTCACACTGAATAAACAGAAAACACTGACTCAGCTCTGCATCAGTGGACATATACATTAGCTTTAAAATCTCGAAAATCAGATTTTTCAAAGAACAGGACCAGGTGTTACATGAAAACAATTACATTGTCCCCTTGAGCCGAATACGGGTAATGGTAAAATGGGTGATGCAGCAACATTCATAGACATTTGTTTCTCAAAACAAAGCAAATGTAGCATCATGGTCACCCTGCATGGGCCAAACAAAGTCTCCCAGTAACTCTTTATACGGCTGGTTGAGCCTGTGGCAAATAAGATGGTATCCATGCCGAAGTAATACGGGCTGTGGATGAATATGAGTCAGGCAGATTCTGTATGGTTTAAATAACCTCATCACTGGCCGCTTGGATTCACTTCAGGCAACTTTGCCTGCAGGCAAGCATACAAGCTCAGAAGGAACATATATTATTATTATTATGCATGCCTAGATAAACAAATGAAAATTAGAAAGATGTGAATGTGACAATAGATTTCTCTACATTTAAATACATAAAAAGCATAAATACGTTTGTATTTTTCTGCCGTTACCAAAAAGGTCACCTGCATGTCCAACATCTAAATAAAAAAATTTACTCACTGAGGCCAGATTTTGCTCGCATTTGGCGCTTGGCAAGTGGTCACTCTGCCTATATGCAGATAAAGAGAGAGATCTGGCAGGTTTTCAAAGGCGCTGCACCATAAAAGCTTGTGTAATAATACCCGGCAATGAGTCCAGCATTACAATGCATTACCACTCACAGTGCCTTTTAATTAGCCCTGCTTGACCCCTGCTCTGTGTGTGTGTGCATGTTTTCCACATGCGTGAACGACCATCATCAATGTTGTTATGTGATCATTCTAGTGTTTAATTTAAATACCACAACTAGAGTGTGTTTGGCCGGAAATTCTACCTCTTTTTGGAAGTGCCTGTCGGGATGGAAAGATAAAAGGGAAAGTGGACATCCTGTTTCTGATCTAGAGACTGTGTGTGTGATATAGCCAAAGAGGGAAATGTGGCCACAGTGTTTGCAGTGCTTTGAAGACTCCTTGCATCTCTGGCTTTGTGAAAAGGGGGCCTGTATAAAAGAGGATGCATATTCACTGCTGTGATCTATTCTGCCAGAAAACTTTAATTATGAACCCACCTCCCTCCCTCTGCACAGCACTATATATAGTAACACCACAGAGATGCAATAAAGCGGAAGACAATGGAAAGGAAGAAACTGTCCTTTTACTGCCACTTTGGGTGTGCGTAAAGTAGTATCGGTGGCATCACAATCGAATACATTATCCGCTGCCATGAGAGAAAAAGGTCATGTGGGTTAGAAGTAAGGGTACTCAGGTGGCACAGGAGGTTATGGCACAAGGCCGAGAGAGGCGAGGGATCAAGGGGTGCAAATATGGAGAGAGAGAATATCAGTTTAGCAGTCGCCATTACTGACCAGAATGATCACTGTTACCCTGTATTCTAAATCCAAAAGATAGCTGCCTCCAAAAAACACATAAACTTGCCACTGTATTTAGATGCACACAATTCTGTATTTCACGAGTTCGCCCTCACAGATAAACAGCTCCGTTATAGGGATATCAGGTAAGACTGCTTGTCTGTTTATAGTAGAGCTTGCTTGAGCTGATAGGGTAGGTGCTGTGATTGCTAATGATGTACCAGCCGAGATGGTTGTGCATAGATTCCATGCTCGGCTGATAGGTATTTGCTGGTGATGGAACGGCGTGCTGATTATATGCTTAGGTTCCTCCCGAACTTTGTTAATAAAACATCATATGTGTGCCGACCGCCCTTCAAAAGTCCTGCACTCATTCCATAAGAATCCATTGTTCCCGCATACTCCCAGAGCCGCATCAATCTCTCGTGCATCATGCATCATGTCAATCTCTCATCTTCCATCCCTTCATCTTTCCTCCACGTTCTCTCAGCTGGCTGCTCTCTCATTCCACCTCTCCCACTAAACCTGTGCATTCATCATCTCCCTCCATCAGCCCATCTCCATTCAGCCGAGTGCAGTCTGCACCGTCAGCACATCTGCCTGACATGCCGCTCGACGGAGAAATGGATGGAGAAAGATGGAGAGACAAGTTGAGATGAGAAAGTAAAGAATACAATCTAAAATGGAAAGAAAAGAAAAGATATAGATGAAAGTGCCTCAGAATCCTACACGGCAAAATCGCCAGTAAAAAAGTTCATGTTAAAAAAGGTCAAATTATATATACACTGTGGGTGTTAATTTAACACTGGCGATTTTAATGTGAGGCTCTTATGGACACAGTCTAATGCCACATGAAGCAATTATCATTACATCTCTGCAAAACACTAAAGGTTCCCAACAGAGCAAACATGGCTTTGAGATATTGTGATGTCATTATTAATGCTTCTGTGAATGTAAATACGAAAATGTATATTATAGGGTTTGTGTGGGAACTTCATTAAAAGTCTCTGTCAACTGGACAGGTGTAATATACAGGTGTACGCAAGGACATATCTTACTCTCTTTCGCACACTGTCTTCTCACAGTGAACAAGATGATACATTGTAAAAAAAGAAAAAAAAGCATCTTTGTAACAATAAAGACATCACATGACTTCACCTAGCGACTGATAGTTTTCATTGAGAAACACTTACACACGTATTGTAAATGTATTTAATGTTTTGAATCCTTTAAGTAAAACGTTGCTGTACTTCCGACACCTTTATGACCTAATTCCTTGTTTTTCAGGAAATTTACTTTTTCAATTATTACATACTGTTGACACTCTTTAATACTTTGTTTTAGTTAGATATTTACAAAACCCAAAGAAAATCATAAAGGGTGACTAATAATGGGGATTTGTGGGAAAAATACAAATCATGAAATATGGACATAAGGCTTTGGAAGGACAGCAGTGAATATGACTGCATACAAACTATGCCTTCAGTAATCTCAACAAATATTTTAACATTAACCAGACACCTTTCATATAGTTCTACAGCCTTACTCGTACTCTGACATCTATTACTCGTACTCTCTGAAAATCTATTTCACAGACTTCTGCAGATCCCCCAAATCGGTGCAAAAACATTAAAAAAAGTCTGTTTTGGCTCATCAGGCATTCCTCACCACAGCTTAACTTCATTTAAGAGTTGCTTCAATCTACAAAATCCAACACAAAGCAGTGCTATCAAAATGGCTGACTAGACATATCTGACTGTAGCGCTTGGAGAAGTCGAATGAGTTGAAGCAATCATATGCAGTTATACACTTTAATCCACTAATACAGTACATAAGTGATTCAAGGAGCATGTCAGGCAGTCAGTGAGGGTGTGCTGCGAGTTTGCACGTGTGTGAGTCACTGGTTCTGTAATTAGCCGTAGTAAAAGTTGGTGCGCAATACGGAGCGACCCGAGAAGCCCAGCAAGTAAAATGTAAATATGTATTGATTTCCTCATCTGGCTGTAAGGTCCCAGGCTGTTTGCTTTTCTAATACTATCTCTAGCATTCTGGAGCTGCAGTCTGAATAATTTATTAACTAGAAACAGGGGTGTTTTTTCTCTAAATGCAGCTATAAAAGATGTGCCTGTAGTTACACTAATACGCTCTCCATCTCTTTCGCTCACTTTAATCGCTCATTTACCCTTTCTGTAACCTTTGCTTTTCAAAAATCTCATTCAGTCTGTAAGAAAAGGATTAGCATGATACTGTGTATGTGTGTGTGTGTCAGTAGGCCTAAATGTGTTTCTGGACAATACTGTAGTCTAATTAACTTTACACCCTAGTCTCCTCTTTAAATTCCTAAATCAGCCTCCTGATATCACTCATTAATTCATGGAAATTTATGTATTGCTTGGTTATAGAGCAGTCTTTGTGGAAAAAAAGTCAAAAACTTTTGCCGTGTACCAGTGACGTACTTTATCCTAAGTGACCCCACACCTTTTCCTACTTTTCACTCACATTACATGCAACTCTTTCAGCCTGGGTGCCTCCAGACTTTGACACGTCTTGTCAATTCTGTAGCCACTTAAAAGGTCTAATGCGTAACTTTTCGGAGGATCTATTTAGGGAAATGAAATATAATATACATAACTATGTCTTCAGAGGTGTATAAAGACCTTACATAATGAAGCGTTAAGTTTTATTACCTAAGAATGAGATAGTTCTATCTACATACACCGCAGCTCCCCTTGCATGGAATTGGTCATGTTGTTTCTACAGTAGCCCTAAACAGACAAACTGCTCTACAGTGCGCATTTCGAAAATACATTATCTCCTTCGACAGGAAGAGAAAAAGTTACGACATCTTAGTTCTGTGTCAGCACCGTAGTACTTCAAAACGGAGGGACGAAGTGAGCCATTAGTTGCAATTCACAACCTAACCAGATGCTACTAAATTTCATACACTGGACCGTCAAAAAGCTAGAGACTTTTTGTCAGACAAGTGAACAAATAGTGTTTGTTTGTTTGTTTAAAATGCAGTTAAGGAGTGGGTAGATCTAAAATGGATGATCCCAAAATAACAAGAGAAAAAGCGTAAACATTACTGACAATGACTTGGATACATTCTTTTGCTAACAGCATAGCACAATTTTAGCCAGTGGTGGCTACGAGCTATATAAAAATAATTTTGCATTGACATGTAGAAGTTGATCAACTATAAAAGTGATATACTGTACGGTTATATAGTTTTCAGCTAATCAGTTCAAACTGCAACCCTAACCTCCATTTACCCAAAAACAAACAAAAGTTTAACTAATAACATTTTTTTTGCTGCAACAATATAATCACAGTACTGTAAAGTAAAAAAATGTATACCTCAGGCAAACACGCAAGTCTGTGTATGTGTTTGAGAGGAGGCAGCAGGTGGAGGTGTGCGCCAGTGAAAACAACACTAGCAGAAGCAGCACGTGACTGTACAAACACCAGCATGAAAATTCAAGCCAGCATCTTTTTTTCTCTCTCAGTGCCCGAAATAGTTTCTCCCAAGTCAGCATCACACACACATACCACCCAGCCATAGAACTGAATAATTTACTATTAGAACACGAGATACAGAACAAGAGCGAATGAAAAACACATGAGAATGAGAAGGAAGTTTGGCAGAAATCACAACAGATGCCAAAAAAATATTTAATTGAACTGAATGCAGGTACACATACTGTACATGTCAACACAAATATAAACACAGCTTTGTTCACATTATCAATAGAGGTTAAGGCTTTTCTGCGGATCTACTGTATGAAGCGTTGTTGGTTGGGTTCTGTGGCATCACTCTGCCTCGTGTGCAGTAGCATCTGAGCAGTGCTTGGCTGAAACATTACGGATGACTGCCCTTTTTTAGATATAGATGGTAAGAGGTACGAAACCACCAGAATGGGCCAGAAGGCTAATACAAACACTCATGTACACATGTTGCTTATCTGAAATACCACGACTGGTGCTCTTGACTTCCTTATAGAACACTGTCAGAATAAATGGTCAAAATATGTAGCCTTCTGTAACTGGGGCAGCGGTACCCTTTCAAAAAGCACACATTTGCACCTAATAGTGCATAGAATTACAAAGGAACACATTGGTTCCAACTACATATCTCTACCTAATGGTACATATTAGCACTTTTTAAACAGGGTACTTCCCCAGTTACAAAAGGCATGTGTTTTGACCATTTTTTTTCGAGGGGTCACATGCCATTTTTTTGCAAACACCCCCTTAAACAAATGTGTGCACTCAGTCTAGCCAACTAAACTAAAAAATATGTGGGCACTATGAAGAATTTTTGTAATATAAAAATATGTTCAATAGCCAAATCAATGTCTCGACGACACAGTATAATCTATATAATTATTCAAATCAGCTTTTGGCCGTCTTTTACTTAATTGCTTATAAAAAAGTGAAGGAGGAGACAGAGAGAGAGACATTGGGTTTGAGTGAATTGAAAAGTTGTGTGAATGAATCTAAGGTGATAGACTTTAACTGTGAGTAACTAAAGAAGAGAGATGGATTCTTTAAGACAGTTGATATTGTCAAATGAGACTTAATGATATAATCATCATACACTTAAAAAAGGCTTTAGAAGATAGAATAACCATTTACACAAAGATTCTTATAAGCACCATATCTTTCTTTTTGTCCAAAGAGCCTGCTTGCACTACAAAGAACCTTTTGTATAACAGAAAAGGATACTCATATGACTAATGTAACCTTGTGATATGTTTTACTTAGTTGAGTATGTGTGATCTAACATGACTTCCATCCTAAAATATTTATATACAGTCTCCCTCTCTCTTCCGGAATACGGAATCTTTTCCACCTAATCTATTTCATCCTTTAAGGGTTCTTTCCTTCTTTTTGAAGTCTGTCTCTACACCTTGTTAAGTCTCAGTGTCTTTTATCTAAGTTTCTACCTACACAAACCATCAATTGATACACCTAATAAATGAACACACTTCACATACAATCTAAAACCCCCAAAGTATTATACTATAACTCCAACAATTGTGTATCACGGCTGCATGCATTTACACTACATTTACATTTAGTCATTTAGTAGACGCTTGTATCCAAAGCGACTTACAAATGAGGTAAACAACAGAAGCAATACTAAACCATGCAAAACCTTGTAAGCGACAAT
Organism: Triplophysa tibetana; assembly: GCA_008369825.1. NCBI lineage: Eukaryota > Metazoa > Chordata > Actinopteri > Cypriniformes > Nemacheilidae > Triplophysa > Triplophysa tibetana. The sequence continues at coordinate 12,479,276 of CM017913.1, read as the reverse complement.
ACATTTACCAAAGTGGATTTGTATGGACATTTCACACAGACATGTTTTACACAATCCACTCTCCCAACCCACTCTAGGCCGGTCAAATCTATGCCATCAATTTATGCTGAATATACAGGATTGATAAAAAAATATTTCTACAACAGTGGTTCAGGCACAAAATGCAAATATGCACAGACCAAACACTGTAAGGCAAAACAGAATTAAGACATCACAACAGTCCTTTCTTCTACCACGGTTATTACCGTCTTGATATATTCTGACACCCTTTAACAAAACTATGGTGCAAAGGAGTGGGCATTGGAGTATTTAGTTATACAGATTTACGCCTACAGTATCTGTTGCCCTTCTGTATTCATACAACAGAGATCAGGAGCTACAAAGGCAGGAGTAACGGAATCCAGCACTGTTATATTTTGCCTAACGGGAACCATGAAAAAGAATGCATAAGAAATCTGCTTGTAGTAAAAGAAGGCTAGCTGGTACGATGTCAGAAATATGTCAGAGAATAAAGAAACAGGGCCTACATATTTGTGTGCTGTACATATGCGCTAGACTTTACCATAGTGCTTTGAAATGTTGACACACACACATACAGTAGGCCTCATTTATCATTAATGAGTTCAATTCTGTACAAATTGAAATAGATGATGGTCAGTACTTTGCTTAGGAAACTGGGCGAGAAAGAGGATTTAAGAGACGAAGACAAAGAAAAGGCGAATAAATAATTTAAATTCTGCAGACTGAATGTAGATCACTGCCTCTACACATGGACGAATACTGGAAGGGCTCACGAATCAGATCTAAGTAACTTATTTCTATCTGTCTCCCTCTGCTGTCCACTCAACCATTACTTATTCCTTGTCTTCAATCTGAACTATTTATAGCCTTAAAGAAACCTTTCTATCATTAATTTGCCACTTGTGTCTTCTGTCATTGATCTGTGAAGGAGAGCAGTAGCTCAGTTCATACTAACGTTTAGGCTTATTATTTATTGATGAAAACATCAATGCAGTGTATCCTACAGAAAAAAATGCACATCATTTTTTCTTTATTGTTAAAGCTAAAAAAAAAATTCCGTAGGCTATTGCGTGTTCAAGCCATGACCTCAGTGGTCGTGAGCTGATTCATTGAATGTTCCCGCGGAAAAAAACGCAAGTCGGATTTCTCTGCATAAATAACCCGTTTAAAATATCAGCGCTTTATTCATGCAAACACGTCCTATATTTCGAAGCTTTAGGAATATGGGAAATGGTGGCTGTTCCCTTCCCCTCTTCGCCCCCGTTTTCACCATCGCTTTCTCTCTCCCGTGACACCAGGATGAGATACTTCAATGCTGACATCAGCAAGCCTGCGCGGAACACAGCGCCGCCCGGCCGCTATCGTCACACACAGCTCACCTCACTCCAGTACGTAACACACCGAACATACAGACACCAGAAATGGTAACAAATTATTGTGCCACAAGCAATCGTATAGCTTACCTAATAAAACAAGAATGCCTTTTACCTAGTAGGACACGAAGCACAAAACCATCACATCACGTGCGTGTTTTATCATTAAATCAGCAGTATTGGATCGATTATGATTGTACATTATAAGGTGAAATGTATACCTTAACTGAAGGCTTTGAGCTTCTCGTTTTGGTTTTAAAAGGATATGGCCATTCGGTGATCTTTTTGGCGTATTTTCTCACAAAGTTGTCCTCGCTGAAGATGAACAGAGATCGGTTGACAGTGAAGCAGTTTTGCCGCACTGGTATTGGGTTGTACAGTGCCATAGTTCTGGCTCGCTGGGCCATCGACTGCTTGTACACTCTCTGATGAGGACCCGGCGGGCCGCCCTGCCTGCTGCCGCCGCGGCCGGGTCCCCCTTGAGCGTGTCCCGGTCCTCCGCCATACCTGGACGGCACCTCATCTCCGAACCTAGCCATTCTATAGACACCAAATGCCAGTCTTCACGAAGCAGGAGAAAAGAGGGTGAATATTCAACGCGACCACACCACATTACATCCCATCGGCTTCAAAACTTAATACGTGGATAACTGGAGTGTACATTTGTCTTCCTGGCTTTTACGTGACGTTTAGGATCCAGGAGCTGATGCTTGTATTTTCTGGCAGAGAAAATTATTTAAAAAACAAACGAACAAAATAAAAGCAAAAATCGTGCCTTAGGCTATGTTCTGTAGTTCACAGGTTCGTTGCACCTTTCAATTTACAAAATGGTCCATCATCAACTCATTTCATGACCAAAATCATGCACTGTATATTTCCAAGGCAAAGTAGTTATTGGGTAAATCTCTCTTTTTCCGTTGCTCCATTCTCATATCTTCACAACTGTCCCTCTCTTGCTTCGCTTGCTCTTCCTTGGAAATTCAGGTTGTAATTATACCACTATCATGTATACGATCTAGGTGTAATAACCTGAAGAGAAGAAAAATGCAAGAGCAATCATTTGAGTTGACTATTCAACGATACATTGCCATGATTGCAATATAAAAATCTTGTTATTGGAAAAATAGGATAAAATCGAATTATTTATTTATTTTGTAACATCCGCAATATTTGGCAGGGTATAGCTATAATCTGGCTTCGGTCACCTCTCGATCACGTTTACTCGCATGCATTTGCGATCTCCACTACAGACATATAGATGTCCTATGTTAATTCATATTTCTTTTTAACGACATATGCTTCTAGTCGGATGCAAAGAAACAGATCACAATGATCGATTGGTTTGAGCTCACTGGTAAGGTGTCATGTTTTCCGCCAGAGCCATTATTAGCATTTCAGTGCGAGAAGACCAATCCAACCGTCATAAAATCCAATGAAGGGACACACAAAAAGTAAAACCATCAATCGTGAGAGGACAGCGGCGACATCTCCGCGTTCCCATAGCCGCTCTTATTCATCGGACTGCGGGCCGTGCAGGATCTGCTCATCTTCCCCGTGTGAGGGCAATCCGTTCATGAGAACAGTCGTATCCCTCTTTTCCTTATTTCTTCTAGTGTTGAGCTGTCTGTTAGCCTCGTTACTCTCCGTCAAGCGCCCCTGAGAAAAAAAGAGGGGGAGGAGGCAGTTGAGGACGAATGTGGGGTGGGGGCTCTCAGGATATCGGTTTGTGAAACACAACCTCCGATCAGCTGACAAGTTAAGCTATATAATGAGCAACTGATCAATTCGGTGCTATTCGTCTCCAAAGCACTTGCAGCACATGACGCATGCACACCCCCCCAGCGCCCCAACTAATTCATGTATTTCTCTCCCCGGTCTGACTCCAGTATGCTGTACCTGTACCTTCAACCTAAATGTGTTGTCAGGCTGTGTAAGCTGCCTTTGCCGCACGATAATATCATCGGCTTGTTTAAACGACAGAGTGGGGGTTGATCGGCTTGAGAGATAACGAAGCATAACAATCTGGCAGCGCGTTGCCAGGACGGTCTGTTCGTGCCCAGTGGACGGGGATGTGAGCGCCGTGAGACAGCTGCGCGCGTCTCTTAGGAACGGCTCCGTTTTGCGAGGGCATGCAGGGCGAGGACCGACGGGCTATTCTTAGCTGCAGACGTTTCGGGATTAATAGACGGAGATTTCCCATTAGTACAGCTAAATCTGACAACTCTCCCTCTCCACCAACACACCCCTTAATAGACTATAAAACCTATAGCCTGTACAGACAATTTTAGATGAACTATAGTGGCATTTTAGTAATAATAGCAGTATTTGATTAACGGGATTTAAGGATGGTCGAGTAGACTATAGTTTCATTAAAGAGCAAAAGTGTGTCAAAAATCGATAGTCTCGTGCGACCTTAACAGTGCTCACCATCCGATATCACAGGAAGCGGTGATCAGAAGAGGATATAAGTCCCCCTACAAGAGCCTCATGCCAATGCCGTTAGCACACGAGAATTGTCAGTGCTTCTCTCCCATTTGTAGTTTGGATTGACCACATGTCTTATTTATAACATTGACAAGAAACGCTGAACTTAAAAGCAGCGGGTGTCCTTTGCATCTCGGCTCATCCCTTGATCTTGCGCAGCAACATGTTCACAACCTTAACCAGTGCGCGTGTGATCAACCGTACGCGATGCGTTTTGCGTCAGTTCGGTAAAGCCCGGGGTCAAAAGCTCCAGCAGTCTCCAGCCCGAAAGTTTAGTCAACAGATCAACAGTGGCAGGCGAATTTTTCATGTTTCCCTGAACACTCAGACTAAACGGCAGATAAGTGAATGCACGGACGGCTTAGATATTATATGCTATAGCTACACAGTCTGAAACTGCAATTTGAAGATGGAAGTGTAATCATCAGAGTATTCATTTTTACTCAAATGCAAACCGACAGTCAGTGCCTAATGCCATTGTATTTAAATGTTTCCTTTGCAAATGTACATGCCCACTTTATAGTTTGATTCGTGTTTTTCTTTCACAAAGCTTTGCTAGTTTGGTATAACAGCACCGATCCAATGCAGAAGCGTCTCGCGCCAAGCTAGCTGTCCATGGTCCTGAAAAAGTGTTCACAAAATAAATCCCAAATTAACACAAAAATGTATTAACGATTGATCAAAAATAAATATAGAAATAAACATTTTAAATGTGAATTCTAGGATCTGTTACTCTTAGACAAAGTGCAGCCATCATAAACATAAAACTAAAAGGGTAATGTTTATTAGCGCTCCATGGACGCCAGAAAAAAGAAAAGGTTTTGCATGTCATTTTGTACCCAACCTGTAAATTTGCAGTATAGTTCTGTGATTTTACAGAATTAAAAAAATGCGTAAATTGTTTTAAAATAAAACAGTAAATTACACTATTACATTATACATCTTGCCAAACACGGCCGTAGCCAGCTATGAGGTCAAAAATATGTTTTCATATTCAAAAATAAAATGTGAACCTCTGAATGAATAATCAGCAGTTTAAAACTCTTCTTTCTGCTTTAAATCGTTTAGTCTATACAGTTAACAGAGTTGTTTATTGTCGGTGGTGTAAAAGATGGAATCATTTCACTTGACGCGGGAGGCTGGTGGTGTCATCCGATTGAAAGAGTTGTGAGTGCATTCGTGGCAATCTCGGCAGACAGCGTTTTTTTCACGCAATGACATTTAGGAGTTATATGGAACCATTTTAGGGCAACATTAGTAAAACACGAAGTAAACAGGTCTGTAGCCTATCGTAAGCGAGCCGGTTTCTCATTCGGGAGTGTGGATCGACGATGGTTCGAGGCCCGCCCTTCAGGGAGCGAATTTAACAAGTCACGTCATTTTATTCTGAAAAACGACTATCCGCAAATTTAGAGATTTGTTAACTTTTTAATAATTATGTTTCTTAAAGTTTAATGATTTATAGCATTTATTGGTAAAATAAGGTATATTTATTGACACCCCAGACCTTACTACTTTTCAAACCCCAATACAGCAATGTTAGGAACGTGTGTGGACATTTACTTACTTCCTTTATTTGTTTGTTTGGATATTTTTTGTATCATTATTATCGCGTGTTGTTTTGTGTATTTTCAATTTAAAAAGAAAAAAGGACTTCTAAATTAAACCGTCTTAACAACTTCCTTGCAAAAAAAATTTTCTTGTTACTTCAGTGACTCTCCTACTCAACAAGTCTCATCAAGACATATTCATCATCACCTCTTGGATTTGACATCTGCCTCTATCAGGAATCTTGTACAGCTGTTATTTTGGCTTTTTTAAAGAAAAGTGCACTTTGTAGGTCACACAAAGAGCTATGTTCTGCTTTTCCTTTCACCCTGTGTAAAAAACACTGTAGATTCAAAGACAAACAATTACAAATTACAAAGTCTAAAGGTACAATCCTTATTGCAATGCATATATAAAACCTACTGGAGATAAGAATAGAGATTACGACCGATACTCCAAGTAGGCTTATAAACATTATTATTTAAACACTCAATTAAATGAATTGTTTTTGGATATTGTATATATGTGCAGGTATTGATTATGAACATGGCATCGATATGTGCTGTAGTCCTAGTGTGTCAGCCTTGTCACACAGCCGGAGTTCACAGGGCGATTGCTTTTGAATGTCAGAGGCTCTTACACACGGCCCCTCCCTCAGTGCATTATTAAAGCATAGCACACTAATCTAACACAGCAGTACACAGAAAGCACACAGTCACTAAACGATATCAAAAAGACGTCTCACTGCTCTGTATATGAAAGTGTTTCATGCGAGTCTCTTAACAAATCTTGTGACACATGTCACATGCGAACAGGGTAGATGAAGAATTTAGAGGTTATGTTAATGTGCATGTTCAGCAGAAGCTTAACCCAGTGACTCATAAAGCTGAATAATTCATAAACATCATGTATAACGGGTTCTTTGTTCCTTATTTAACCTTTATTTTCTAGAAATAAATACTTCTGGTGACAAGAACAGGCAGCCACCAACGTATGTCCCAGTTGTATGTTACATGTTGAATACAATAAATAATAAAAGAGGAACAGGTAAAAAACTACAGAGAAATGATCGGTTATAAACTCAATATTGCAAACTATAAGAAAACCAACCTTTCAAAAAGGAATCAAAGATGATCATATTGGCACACATAATGCTGTTATACAGAGTCCACTTTAACATAAAGTGGGACATCTTCCCTTGAATGGAGTGTTTTATTTTGGGAGGAGCCTCGTGGCACCCTGGTCATTTTCACACAGCCTTGCAGGGAATCGCCTGATGTAGGTACAATACATTTTAACATTGTAATATTATGTGTGTAAAATTATTAAAGGCTTCAAATCAGAGTAGAAATGCATGTAAAAACTTTTGTATATCAGATATGCCGCCTGCAAACAAACATCTAAAGGACAATTTCATTTACTCCCCCTTTTAACACGGTTTCTATGTAATTTACATATTGGGTACAAACAATAGCAACCTCTTTTTGTGAACATTCTGTGTCTTGTACCTCCCTTTTTCTACTGTGGACGAGCAGATCCAAACTCATTTCTAAGTCTATATTTACATTACAATCAATTGGGCAATATATAGTCACTTGACAAATGCTGTGAACCTTGGAGACTTCAACGATTTCCTGTGTTCCTTAGATCAGCTGCTGTCAATCATGAAGCCCATTGAGAAAAGATGCTTGAAGTAAGACATGCTTGGAGAGAAGCCAGACTAGCCTTTCAGGGAGCTAGGTTGTTGTTTGTGAGTGTATGTGTGTAAATGTTCTTGTTGTGTAAGATGAACAAACATCAATCACCATTATGTCCATGATACGTGCATTCGAATTCCCCTCATGCTCCAAACGCTTTCAGACAAAACAACTTATGTATAAATCTGTATAGCTACTTTGAGGGGAAATCTGCTCAAGTCTTGATTTTCGAGAAAGAAATATTTCAAAGTTACAATGTAAAAAAGATATTTAGAAAAAGGGCTCTATTGAAAGAACCTGACTATTCTAAATGTTATGTTACAACATGACATTTGAGCAAATATGTAAAGTAGGGTTTGCCTGTTGTAAAATGTTTACAGAGAAACAAAAAAATGAGCTGTTTCATGAGTGTATGTTCGGAGTTGGTTCCGTCTTTGCAATATTGTAATGCTTGCAGTAGCGTGGACATATGGCACATTCCCCAGAGCCATGTATCAGCACTCAATGTCTTACTGCCTATTAATCTCACTGACTTACAGACTGCTTAGTGCCCTCTTACTGCCACAAACAGTGCTGCCTGACCATTACAATTACAAATAATTACCTTCATTACAGTCTTTTAGGCTAATTGATGAGGGAAACCAGTCAATGTGGTGCCTCTGTGTGTGTGAAGAGAGGGAGAGATAGAGAGAGAGAGTACAAACAAATATACCTGTAAAGGAGCAACGCCATAATGCTGTGGAAGCATGGAAATCAGAAATAGATGAAGGCGATATTCTCACATATCAAGAAATCAATACACACTTTAAGTGATACTTCACCCAAAAATGAAAATTCTGTCATCATTTACTCACCTTTGAGTTGTTTCAAATGTGTATACATTTGTTTGTTCTGATTAACACAGATAAATATATTTGGAATAATGCTTATAACCAAACAGATCTCAACACCCGTTGATTCCCATAGTATGAAAAATACTCTTTTATTTGTTTTGCTCTGGTCAACACAAAAGAAGACTTTTTGAAGTTGTGGGGCGCTTTTGACTATCATTGTTATTTACTACTTATGGTAGTCAATGGGTGTTGCGATCTGTTTGGTTATAAGCATTATTCCAAATAAATTTCTCTGTGTTCATCAGAACAAAGAAATGAATACACATTTGGAACAACTCGAAGGTGAGTAAATGATGAAAGAATTTACATCTTTTGGTGAAGTATCCATTTAACATGGGAAAAGGAGGAATTATATTTTAGTTTTAATACTCCTCAAAAAGGCAATACCAGAACCAGGGTCATTAAAAAAGCATGATTTTAATTGGTGTCACATGGGTAAAGAAAAAATATTGTAAATATATTGTTATTAAATTTAACAATATTATGGAAATATTGTAAAATGACTAGTCCCTATATAAAAAGCAATGGTCGAGCAGTGCTCCCTAGTGTTAAAAAGCGGTATTGTTGGTGCAGAGAGTTTGTCATTTTATTTTATTTATACGGGTATTTGAATAGAGACAGAACCAAAAAACAAAGGGAAAATATGCATTTTCAAGTTAATAGCTGGAAAATATGCATTTCAAAGAAAGGATATCATCGCAGTAAATTGGCTATGCTAAAAAAAAACAATATAGAACAAATGACAAAGGCATTCACACGTTTTATTTTTCATCAAATGTTATGGAGGATTTCTATCATTACCTAAAAAACAAATAGCCCTCTATCGTGTGCCCATTTATGTATTTGCAATACTGGAAGTGACTGAATCAAAAACGTCAAGTCCCAGAATCCTTAGCGATTTAAAAATGGTGCCTTGTCAATGACAGCATGTAACCGAGAATAAACTGCATATTAGTGTGGAGATCCTCACTGTTTTAAGGTGTCATCATTTTCTCCACGACGGAATGAAACTACTGGTCAAAGCAGCCAAACAAGCCCAGAGGACATATTTTCAGCGAATTTTATTGTATAGATTAACGTCAGACAATTCACCGCACAGAAAAGGCCTGCAGTCAACAGAGGAGTGTCGATGGTTGTGCGCCTCGTCGCGGGAGATTTTGTCCGCCGTGCGCGGACTGGTTGAAGTTCGGCAGAACTTCATAAGCGAGGAAGAGGAGAAAGCCCTTCTTAAAGAACTAGAACCAGGACTTAGGAAAAAACGATACGAGTTTGACCACTGGGACAATGTAAGTAGAACGTATTTGTGTTTTCGTAACATGTTTATTATTGCTACTTTAATATAGTTGCGGGAAGAGCGAGGCTTCGGGAAAGTACTGAAAGTACTGAAACAGTTGTATCAAATGCGCCGTATCGTTTCGAGGCTTCGAAACAATCCGACACCCGTCTCCACGGTGACACCTAGTGGTCTTTTGCGCGCGTTGCCGTAAACTCCTATGTAATAACGATTGATACAATCGGTGACGGATTACAATTTGTATGTTCGTGAATGTTCTTGTTTGAATGCCTGGGCGAGTGGTTAGTGCCCTTGCCTGACTGTCGGAGATTCGAATGTTGGTTGAATCGTTCGTTTCATTGAAAATTAGTTTTATATTTTAATAGGCTAACGTTATATGTCTGTCTGACAACTGCTTGAGCATTTTGTAATCTTTCCTGTAATGGATTTCCTGTAGCTCAGTGGTAAGAGCAAGGTTGTGGGTTCGAACCCAGGGGATTGCAAATACCTATGTAAAATGTATAGGATAAAGCAATGTAAGTCGCTTTAGATAAAAGCGTCTGCCAAATGTAAATGTAATCTGTAGGTTCTTTATTGTAAATGATATGGGCTATTTTGAAAACGAAGATAGACCTAATAAAAGAAATCAAACCATTTGTATTTAAAAATGTGAATTGTCTTTTGTTACATTTATGCATTTGCCAGGCGTTTTTATCCTAAGCGACTTACATTGCATTATGCTATACATTTAAGTTTTGGAGTATGTAAAAACCCTGGGATCGATCCCATGACCGTGACGTTGCTAGCGTTAGGCTCTAACCACTTATCTACCGGAAAGATGTAGCCAACTTTTTTTTACATCAATTAACATATACCATAAACGTGTACTTCAGTATTTAGGAAATACTTTACTTTATGCTGGATCTTTACAAATGTCCTGAAACCCTGAATACTGAAAAGCTCAACACTGAAAAGGCTGTAAATGTTTGATCATGTCCACTTAAGCCTCTTCAATGTCCTTTACACTTGCTTAAAATGTAAATAAAAATGAATAATACATTTTTATAGGATTTAATGGCTTAAAAATGTTGTTATTTAATTACTGGGCACGAGATTGTAGCCTTCTGAGATGAGGCCACAATTGACCGTTGAGTTAAATAATGTATGTCAAATGTCATTAAACATATATCAATCACACAACAAATGGCTCTGTTTGTTTAGAAAAACTTGGCGAGATTTCACAATAAGTGATACTTATCCCGTGATGATCAATGTCTATGGACACTAGATCACTACAAACATATTTTTTTAATTTCTTTATTTGCAGTTAAATCAGTTATATACACTTGTTTATTAGTTACTTTGAGATCAACACCAACTAGTGGCGAAATGTCGTCGAGTTTTGAAACGTTTTGAAACAGTAATGAGGTAATGAAGCCTGGTTTGCTTCCTGATTCGAAGCTTCATGAAGCCTGTTTCGAAAGCGCCCATGATATAGAACCTCATTCTAAACCTGATCTTACACACTTACCTGTAATTCTCAAGGAAACCGAGACCTTTAAAGCTGCTGTTAGCTCTTTAGGGTGCTAACAAATTAAATACAAGGAAATCTTAAAGGCAGATTTCTCCCAATATGCTGAGGCGGGCTATAAGATTGTCTGAGCAATGAAAGTGTGTAGGGAACCATATTTTTTGCAATTCCATTTGATTCAACCGCTTGCCCATAAATAGCGTACAACAGCAGGAATAAAAAAATCCAGCGTCCAGACATTTTTGCTTCACCTTAACCTTTTATCTACCATTGTCATTGCCGTTCAGGCCATCCACGGCTTCAGAGAAACAGAGCGTCTTCAGTGGGGAGATGTTTGTGAAAGTGTCTTCAGGCGGGTCAGAGAAGTGGCATTTCCTAAGGGCAGTTCACTTCTTGGACCCGTTCATGTTCTGGACCTGGACAAAGCAGGCTACATCAAACCCCATGTCGACAGTGTGAAGGTCTGCCTTTCATCCACAGTTTTATGTGTTTACACAGTATTCCTGTTCTTCATGTCATTTTTTTTTAACTTGTTTCAGTTTTGTGGAAGCACCATTACAGGACTGAGCCTGTTGTCTGATAGTATAATGCGTCTGGTTCCAGAGAATAACTCTGCTGAGTGGCTGAACTTGCTTTTAAGTCGTCGCTCACTCTATATTTTGAGGTATATTATTTTCTCTCTTAATTCCCAGTACTGTGAATAGAATTGAAGCTACTCTGTACTGGAAGACAGCAGCCCAAATTGAGTACTTTATACAATCCACGGATTGTAATGAAATATTCACTCATTTTATTTTTCTTGTCAACAGGGATGATGCTAGGTTTAAATACACACATGAAATCCTAAAAGATGAGGAATCCTTTTTCTCAGGACAGAAGGTTCCCCGTCATCGCCGCATTTCTGTGATCTGTCGAAACCTGCCAGGTTAAAAGTGTTGGGACTTGATTGCTTCTTTTTTGGAGATTTAGTGACTTCTGTTGACAGCAATTTTCCATAAAAAGCGAAAAAAACAGTTGTTATCTTTGCTTGATTAAATCAGGAATAAATGAGATTCATATTCTTTACACATGCAAAATAATGAAGACTTTGTCAGTAAGACAGTTTTTCTTTATCTAATAAATTATTTTTTTCTAATCTTCTACTGTGGCCCCTTGTCCAAGAAAATAAAAGTTTGTACCGAATACAAATGAGCAACAACACTTTACTGTTTTCACAACAAACTGAATTTAATACTAAAGGGAAACATCTGCAAATGAGATTGTACATTTTATACAGAATTTTAAATGTACTGTAGGAAATGAAGTTCATTACAAGTGTGGAAAATGCTGTTAAACCTCATTAAAAAAAAAAGAAGATATTTTACTTAAAACCACCCTCTCCCTGAACATGCATCCTCAGTGTCCTTCTCAAGAATTCAACAGATTTTGCTGAGAGACCAGTGTGTTTCTCTGTGATATTCAATTCCCAATGCTCAACACTAAGAGCCATAAATCTGTCTTAATTTTCCAACATTTTTGTATCTTTATATAGAGTTCTACTCTCTGTTACTATTTCCTTTGTCTTTTGTCACTTTTCTGTGCACTTCTCTGTTATTGAGTTACAGAATTCAAGCACTAATTTTACAATTGCTTGGTGGAAAAGCAAAATGACACCAAGAAAAGTGACTGTTGACCAAGCAGGTCTTAAACTAACTGTATTCTTAAGGGAGAGGCTGCTGGTGATGAGCTTCAGCAGCTGAAGTCAGTGACACCCCTCTCCTCTTCTCTTCTTTGCTGAGCTCATTCTGTGAGGTAGAAGTGCATCTTCTCGTTGATGTTCTTCCTCTCAGGGTTCAACCTCTTTAAGATCTGAGCGAGCACATTGACTGTCTGCTCACTGCTGAGGCCTGTACGCTTAGTCTGGAACTTCTTCAGAAGGTCTTTAGTGGTCATGGGCTTTCTGATGAGATATCTGCGTACGGCATCTTCGGTCAGTTGCACGTCACTGCCAAAGAGAGATGAAACGGGTTTTAGACAGAGAACAACTACAAAACACAAAAGTGGTTACAAGAGATCAGAAATAGAGAAGGTACCTGGAGCAGGGGGTGGATTTTCCTGATGCGGGCTGTGGAGTACTCTTTCCTGAAGAGCTCTGTGGACTGGGCTCCATTTTCAATCTCTTAGCAGCTGGAGTTTCTGCGCTGGGCACGGTAGTCTGCCGCTTACCTGAGACAGAAAAGTCAGTTAGACTTAGAATGACTAGATCTGGAGCAGCGGAAAAAAAATACAGAGAAGTGGAAGGCAGGCACACAATATCACTTGCGAAGAAGCACAGAGAAGTGGTGCAGTACAATTGTGGACAATTCAATATGCAGAGCTGCAGTGTTTTCTAATGTACCCTGCTCCAGTTTGTTGGCAGCGGCACGGAGAGTATTGGAAGTGGCAGCATTGTCAATAGAAGGTGTCCCAGGTCGACTTCCTGTTTTTGAACTACCTGCTGAGCCACGGCCGCCCCCTCGCTTGGGCAGGTGTGCGTTTCTTCTGAATGATAGGGTACAAAGAAAAAACACTGTACCATATTCACATGCAACATGTTATCTCAAAACAATTTCACACTCTCTCTCACACACATGCACGTGCCCAGTCACACAAAGATATAGGCCACAACCCACCATAAACAATGCTGAAGCTGCCTCTCCATCAATATCACTTTCCTCTGAGCTGTCCGATTCGCCACTACTGTCTGAAACAACATCAATCATGTTTTTTTAACATTACCCGTGTGGACACAACCACAAAACAATCATTATGAAAGGCAATGTGGTTGATCTTACCTTTCTTTTTCTTCTTTTCCACCTGAACTGGTGTCTTCTTCTCATCTTCCTCCTCTTCTTCCTCCTTGGCATCTTCCTCATTCTTGTTCTCCTCCTCGCTCTCTTCCTCACTATCTGAAGCTTCATCAATCCCTGAAAAAAGAAAACAAGAGCTCATTAAATATTACTATTAGAGGAAGTTCCAGAATACTTTTAGAATCTGGCTGGCCACTTACCTTTAGGTACATCTTCTCCTTTATTTGGCTTTGTCTTCTCTGGCTCCTCGTCTTCAGAGCTAAAGCAATGAAAGAGTTTTAGAAACCATGAGATATGTTTTTTGATGACAAGCTGTTTGTATGTACCAATAGTAATTGTTCTTCAAGTCACCTGCTCTCATCAGACATGTAGTCCACTTCCAATCCCTCAAAGTCCCCATCATCACTGTCCTCAATTCCTTCTAGATCACCGCCCTTTTTTTTCTTCTTTCCCTTGCCTTTGGGACCCTTCTCCTTCTTGGCTTTTGTTTTGCCCTCACCATCTGCGTTCAAACATTGAACACTGGTAGCTCAGAAAATCTGACACTACCGTTTCTCTCACAGGCAGTTGCATCCCGGACGATAAATGCAGCACACAATGTAGAAAACACAAGTCTTGTTTTGGAATACATGTTATTTCTCATTAAGCTAACCTTCTCCCATGCTGCCGTCACTGTCATCGCTACTCATCTCCAGGTCATCCTCCAAGTCATGTATGCGCAGGTCTCCTCCCTTCTTTTTCTTTTTCTTTCCCCCTTTCTCTCCCTCTTCCTCATCCTCGTCTCCTCGCTCCTGCTCCCGGAGACGACGCTGAAGCATGATACTGAAGTGGTTTACCACTTTGTTTCTCCTGCAAGGAACATGAAATGTAAAAATGACGTTTGATCTCAATTACTTGCCCTCCAGTAAATTATTTATGAATTCTATTTCAACACAACCACCTAAAACTGCTCTAACCTGCCCCACTCTTCCTCTGCCTCCTCGGCTGTGAGTGTACGGTGCTTGGCCTGTGGTGTGAAGTTGTACCAGGCATGCACGGGAAACGCCTCAAAGGCACCATCTGCAGACTGCGTGAAGATGTAGTAGGAAGCATTTTCTGTGACTCCGCCTTTTTTCAGACCCTTGAATCTGAATGAACGAGCGGAGCAATATAGGCAGAGTTAAGTATCCATATTTGGAAACAATTTCAATGTACAATAAAATATAATACTTAATGAATGTATATTAGATTACACATAAGAAGCAACTAACACATAATAACACTTTATTCAATCTTGTATGTGTATTGTATGTTATTACAACGATCACAAAGTCACAGGCTTAATTCTGTGTTTGCTGGTCGAGTTTTGCTTTAACAATATATGACAATTATCTTTGAAGAACACACTGTTTTCATGACTTTACAAAGCATAAGCTTTCCAAGAGAACAAAATTGGCAATAACTTAGCACTGTACCTTCTTCCTGCCTTGCCATTCACTTTAAGGATCCAGGGCTGGTCCTCCACTTTGAACTCCTTTGTAACAATGCCGTACTTCTTCCTCCGTGACTCCTCTCTCTGTTTCTTTCCAAACTCACTGCCAGCTGCACCGTCCTGACTCTCATCCTCTCCGTATATCCGCCGATTACTCATGTCCCGCTCCATACGGGCCTAAATGCAAAATACAGACAGATAGGCAGATATATTCAAAGAAAAAGATAGGTAAGATATGGGACAAGAAAAAACATGCATGTCTGATTATACTTGTACAGTGAGCGCCTACCTGAGTCCATGTGGAACAACTGACTTTGTCACCTGCATTGAAAGCCATTAAGCTGTATTTTTTATTGGTGTTTCTGTTGGAAAGAAGGCCCAGATCAGATATTCATCTATTTCTTGAAAACAATTACTTTGAAGGACTATTTGAAATTGTAAAGAACGAAATAGGAAATATGAAAGTAACTCATACTTAGGGACTCGTACAGTGTACTCCGTTGTGGAGGAACTGCTACTTCCCTGTAAACAGCAAGATAAACACTTTATTTTCATGTGCTTTTTGAAATGCTGAATCGTGTGGCAGTATAAAAAAGAAGTGCTATATCAGTTTTCAAATGACAAATGTTCCTTTTTTAATTATTCGCCTTAACCAAACCAGACCTGGACCTCATAACATATTCACAGATCATAACGTAAGATGAAAATGCATAGGAAAACTTACCAACGACGTCATCACTGCACGCTTAATAACCTGCCAGAAAAGAGTGTTTTAAACAATACGAAAACACACATGCACGCTTTGACATCTTTCCAATCCACTTCAAGTGTCTGTCTTAAAGCCCACGAAAAGCAAAAGCTGAATATAAACAATTATAACACAGTAAAAAAACTCAAAGACACCATTTAAACAAGAATGAAACGAGACATTTTCTCTCGAGCCTTATTATGTGAGCTTTAGTCTCTGCTATTCTTTTTGCCGTAACATTACTCCATTTTAATTTAAAGCCGAGGCAGAAAATTAGTTAAATACATTAAATGAATATTGTAATGTACAGAATTTAAACAGCATTTTACTACTTGACATCTTAAATCGTTTGAATGCGGTTCGTTGTAAAGTGTGAAATGAGGGTTACCTTCTCCGCTTAAGTTAATCGGCTAAATGAACTGGAGAACATCCGATGCACGTTTTCAATGCCTAAATCTTAAAAGACGTCGTACAGACGGTCAGTGTATTTTTATTTGAGTATTAAAGAAAAAAACTGAATTAAATTCTCAAAGAAACTAATGTATTTGAGCCGAAATAAAGAAAGCGTGAACCCAGATCCCACCTTTCACAACTATACTCTTCTTCGGGCTATGCGTGCTGTTATTTACAATGACATTTAGCGCCTCCCACTGTTCTGAAGCGCTCCTGCAGCTGTCTGCGCCGACGTCTGTGAATGCATTTTTTCCCTCAGTTTGGAATTTCAGTAACCAATGACATTACAATATTACTATACAAACTGTTTTAAATTGTCTGCCTTTTTGATAAAAAAAAATATTTTGTATAAGGCTATTTACAGACCATTCTGCAATATCTAAAACACTGGTCCAGAAGCATTTTCTATATCTATTCAGGTCTAAATATTCTATTCAATGTGTTTTTTTCTAACCTTTGTGTAGTGTTGAAAAACTGAAACAAGTAGCACTTCAATTATATGAAAGATATACTGAAGTTATGCTTCCAATAGATCTATAGTCGGTGGCCTCATAAGCAATGGACTTCAGTTTTAATAGAATGAGCTTAATGTGGGACTACAATTTCTACAATTTTAAATACACTTGCCAAAAATGTACTCCCCCTTTATCTCAGATTAATATGATCACAGGCACGTCACATATGAGATAATGGCACATCTTAACATAGAGGTTGTGCCTTTAAAAGCATTTGACTGTAGCTTCAATATGGTGGGTTTACTGGGGGGGTATAATTTCTACAATGATAACCAATATACCCGGTAAAAACGTTCTTCCCCCTTAATTTCACTTCAATATCATCTCAGGCACGTCACATAAATTAATGATACATCTTAATGTAGAGGTTGTGCCTTTAAAAGCATTTGACTGTAGTTTAACTGTACTGTAGACAGTTCAAAATACTGTATAATTCTATTTATATTTTCATATATTGGAATAAATATATACAGAAAGATGAGACCCCCCCAGTAAACCCACCATATTGAAGCTACAGTCAAATGCTTTTAAAGGCATGACCTCTATATGAAGATACGTCATTATCTTATATGTGACGTGCCTGTGATAATATTAAAGTGAGATTAAGGGGGGGGGGGAATTATCATCCATATAAAATGAAAGGATGGATTATTGTTGCAAACAAGTAGGTCTAATTATTTTCCGTTATCAGTTTTTTTTGACAAATATACTGTATAAAAGATGTTTGAATCGAAAATTATTGTGTGCAACTGGTTCAAAACGCGGCAGCTCGAGTTCTTACACATACAAAAAAGTATGAGCATATAACCCCGGTTCTGTCAACCTTGCACTGGTTACCTATAAAGCATCGCATTAACTTCAAGATCTTGCTTATTACCTATAAAGCCCTACATGGTCTAGCGCCGCAGTATTTGAATAAACTTCTATTGTATTACAGACCTCCACGTACATTACGCTCTCAGGCGTCCTGTAAGTTGGTAATACCTAGAATTTCAAAATCAAGTGCAGGTGGTAGATCCTTTTCTTATCTAGCGCCTAAACTTTGGAATATTCTTCCCTGCACGGTCCGGGAGGCAGACACACTCTGTCAGTTTAAATCTAGACTAAAGACTCATCTTTTTAATCTTGCATACACCACACCTCCATAATATTAATCCTCAGAGGATTTAGGCTGCATAATTTAGACCAACCGGAACCAGGAACACATTCAACAACAAATGATGTACTTGTTGCATCAAAGAGTGCTCTCAGCCAGTCTTGTCTCTTTGTTCCAAGGTTACCGCAGGGTGCAGTTCATGCCCAGACCTGATGGCAGAGCTGAGAATGGGAAGCGGTGACCTGACAAGAGCTAAGAGGATAGAGCTGGATAAAGGGCGCGGCAACTTTGATTTTCCTACAACATTTCAAATGCTATTAGATTGTGATGATAATCTTAAATCTATCATTTTTTATTATTATTTAGCCTTGTTGTGCAAGCACTGTTGAGCTTGTGCAGAGGCAGCAGCTTTTGCCAGAGGGGAACTGGAATCCCCTGGTTGGGCCTGGGTTCTCCTGAGGTTTTTTTTCTCTATGGGAGTTTTGGGTTCCTCACCACCGTTTGCATATTGTTTTGCACTATCTGCCTGGCCGGGGGGGCTGCTTTAGAATTCAGAAATTAGACATAATTAATATTGCATATAAGAATTTATAGTCCGTTTAATATTTGACCTGTGGTTCTCTCTCCTTTATCGCCAATGTGTGCTTTCACTGTGTGTGTGTGAGCTTGTGTGTGTGTGTGAGAGTGTGTTTGTGTGTGTGTGCGTCTATGTCAATGTGTGTAAGTATGTTTGCATATTGTGTGTGTGGAGCATTTGTATGTCTGTCTTTGTTGTTTTCACCATTTTCTTGTTTTTACAGGTATATGCCTTTAGTTGTTTTACTTGTACTCAATTTGTCTCATGTACACCTGCTTTGTAACAATGAAAATTGAAAAAAGCGCTATATAAATAAAGTTGAGTTGAGTTGAGAAGTGACAGAATTAACCCGGGCTTCTTCAATTGGAGACTATTGGTGACACCCAGTGGTTTATTGGCAGAACTGCTGGGGTTCCTCAAATTATTGTGTGATCTCCATCTGTAGAACAATATTTATATTCACTGCTGCTAAGGTTATGTATACACTTATTATAAGTGCATTTTATTTTTACCATCAAGACACAGATTATAGATTAAAGAGATACTTCTGTAAATATATTTAAAATAAAGCACCATGAAATTCATTTCATCTGTTTATTCTCGTGTGTTGTTTCATTAGAAATATTGAGTGACCGAATGAAAATCACAGTGCATGTGTGTAAAAAAGAGTGAACGATTATAGCGGTTTCAGACACAGTCTACACATTGGGCCTCATTCATGAAACATTCATAAATATATCAGTAAATTCCCAGTAAATTGCGCGGAAAACAAACCTTCTCGTAAACTTTCCTCCAGATTCACAAATACTTCGTAAACGTCAGATTTCATTGTAAAATGTTGGCATGTTAATAAATTGTAATTATTCGTAAACAGTGCGAGCATGCGCACTCTCATTCACAATTAGCATAACCCCCGTCTATGAATTACAAGTACGCAAATTACGTAGGAATGCTGGAATCCTCTGGGCCCATTTTTCCCAAAATGTAGTCTGGAACAAATTGATCCGGATTTGGAATATCCAGGATCATGTGATCCATTTTACCTTCATGCCAGTTTTTTTAAAGGAACATTGGATTGGATCACTGTGATCTAAATACCAAATTTCAGGATTACCAAATCCTGTTTACCAGAGCCTTAAATGAAACCAACAGTGTAGCCTACTGGTTTAACAAAAAACAACAAGTAGGCAAAATACCGGTGGCCACAAATACGAGAAGGGGGAGTCTGCAGACCTGGAGCATGCAGTTTTGCTCCCCAGGCAGTTTTACGCCCCATGCAGTTTTAGGACCTTGTTGTTCCTTATTTCTCCAGTAGGGGTTCGCTGTTCATTATGAACCACCAGAACAGACCTAACAGATAACTTCGTCGTCAATCGCGAATTAGAGGTATGGGAAATAATCGTTTTTCTTACTAAGAAATGGTCCAACATGCATCGTTTTTTGACGGTTAATTGATATTGTTATGAATTAATTTAAACATCTTAACATATATATGTATATAATATAGATATTGGTGAGTGTAATTTAAACTCAAAGACAATACAATTAATACTTATTGGGGACCAGCTCAGTGTTGTGTCTGGATGAACCTTAGCTAACCACGTGTATGCCAACTCGATATCTCTTACTCATTTTCATATTTATTTTCTTTATAATTTATTCTCATTTTGTCTCCGTAGTCAATGCGAGATGGCCTGTCCTGGTAAGATATTCTTCTGGCCCTGTTAACTTGCATTCTTTATTATATATAAACTATTTCAGTTTAGATGCACACATACTCAAGTTTTTTATAAAAAAAATCAATAATTGAGCACCAACAACCAAAAACATGTTCAATCGCAAATTGAGAACATAAGTCCCATATGGATCTTGATTTGAGATGTTAAAGAGATGATCCAATTATCTACAATATATCTCTTTGATATTTTCCATTAAATATTTTAACTTAATGATCTGAATTAAAATGTATGAGCACCTTATGTGGGTTTTATCACGTTTGTGATTGTTAGTGCTCAATTATTCGTGTATCTTGTTTTCTTAGTTGTTGGCTGGCTAATAGGCTAATGTTCAGTGTTGGGTAAGTTACTCTGAAAAAGTAATTATTTACTAGTTACTCATTACATATCCAATGGTGTAATTAGATTACTGTACAAGTTACTCTGTCCAAAATGTATTTAGTTACTCATTACTAATTACTTTCTATATCCTACATCAACGTTAATAAGTAAAGTAATTTAAGGATAGACATGAAACGGCTTATTTAATTCCTTCAAATAAATAATATTATTAACTGACCAAAGTATTACAAATGTGAGAATTATACATTAAAGCTGTCATGGTTTCACCTCTCCTTGTCAGGTATTTCTTGGTTTAGAGGTGGAATCAGAATCCCTTGTTTCATGTGGGGAGAGCTGTTTTTGACCCTTGTGGCCTTCCATACTCTCCCCGAGTCGCGTCATCGTTCCTTCCCTCCTGTTTCCTAGTTTGTGTTAATTACCCTCCCTATAAAACATCCTCTTGTTTCATTGTCCAGTGCTGGTTCGTTGTATTTAGCTGTATGTTGCTGTATGTGCCTGTCGATGTGCCTGTCGATGTGCCTGTCGATGTGCCTGTCGATGTGCCTGTCGATGTGCCTGTCGATGTGCCTGTCGATGTGCCTGTCGATGTGCCTGTCGATGTGCCTGTTTCTCATATCTTGCTCTGTGTATGCCATACCCTGTTCCTGTTTACCCCTTGTCAAAGTAAGTGTTAGTTCAGTGTCAGATCCAGTGTTTGTTTTGTTAGTTTTAGTTAGTCAGTCTCCTTGTATTCGTTATTATTTACCCTGTCCTGTTTTCCCCCTCGTGGGTTTTGTTTTGCCTTTTGTTGTAGTGTTCTTTGTTTATAATAAATCCCTGTTACCCCTACCTGGCGTCTCGTGCTTGCCTGCACTTGGGTTCTACTGTGCGAATCCTGACAAAAGCACAGATTTTAAAGTTAGACTTTGAATTTTGATGGCAATACACTATTGAACATGCATGTATTGCACAAAGTATTTAGTTTAATTACATCAAAAGTAACTGTAATGAATTTACAGTGGAAATAAGAGTAATCCTTTACTTTTTCAGGGGGAAAGTAATTAAAATACAGTAACTAATTACTTAGTAACTAGTTACACCCAACATTGCTTATGTTGTGATATCATTGATCTCGTTTGTAATAATACTTGGAAATAATTAAAAAATATTAAATGATCATGCAGTTGTACTGTCTTGTTATTTCCAAAACGTTTTAGAAATATAAATCTCTATGAACTTGTATGATTATACAGCGGCCTTTTTAATTGTGAGAAACAGAAACACTGTAATAAACAGAAACATTTAAAATTCCTTATTTTGTTAAAATGTTTAATAACAAAACAAAAATAATACTATCCAATAGTCAAAAATAATTTGCAGGACAGATAGCAGCTCTTACCATCTCTGCCTTTAGGAGATGTATTTCCATCTGCACTTTTTTCTAGATGCAACTCATAGCCGTCACCAGCCTGTTTTGTAGCTGAGGAACGTTATAAGATGTATATGTCATCAGTAAACATTGGTTTATCATTCACTTAAAAAAACCTCTCTGATTTTATTTGGTTTGAAAAATCACAACTGAATCCACCCTTCTGATGGGATCAGGATAATCCTTCTTTTTTGTAATCAAATAGATCCCAAACCGAGTCAGAAGTTTTGAAAAACCCAAAGGGTAGGTTTGATCCCGATCAAATGTCAGATCAGATTACATGATCTGAATTAAATTCGGAATCCCTCTTTTGCTTTAAAGGAAAAAATACATTTCCAAGAATTGATCCAATCCGTGATCCAAAATCCCACTGGATTTTTTTTTAAAAACTGGCCCCTGGACATCGTTCTATGGTTTGGCTACATTATATTGCATAAATGCATATGGGACTTATAGGACATATGCTAACCTATAAAACTGTGTCGACCAAGCTTTTTGGCCAGCTAAAATAATATTACCTGGTGGTCATCTGAAAACGACAAGCTGGTGGCGCTTGGGAACGCTTTCTGCGCATTATTCCGGAGATGGGTCGCTGTGATTTGGAATATCCTCTTGTTTAAAGAGATTTATCCAGCAGGGGGGGGTGTCGCATTGTGTATGGGTTGGGGCACTATTTAAAGGCTGTAATGAAGCGCATGGGAAAGCGCTATTGCCATGCTGAACTGTATGTATAATCTGTTTATTGTACTGATCTTAATACAAAAAGGTTTATCTATCATATTCACTTAATCCGTGATAAAGAAATGAATATACCATGGTCTGCTGTAGGTTTAGCTCCCTACGGGAAGCACGAAATGTCCTACCTGACGGCCATCTTTTAATTCATCCCCAACCCCTAACCGTTGGATCTTGCCTGTCGGTGGAAGGCCGGTAGCATGGGTCAACTCGAACAAGTCTATTCACTACTTCATTGTTTTGTATGATGGTTGGTCAATGTAGTGTTTGTCCGCTTCTTTTCCACAGTGTTAAATAGGACAGTGACAAGCTTTGCGTTTTACCCAGTTAATAAGTAGAAAATAATAAAAAGACATTGCAAAATAACTCATTATAATAGGCCACAAGATCCGACAGGAGGATGACATCATAGTATCGCGAGAGCGAGTCGAAAGCAACCTTTAAATGGTTTATCGTATCGCTCTCGCATGAGCAGTACTTTGATGTCTTCATCCTGTCTGATCTTGCAGCGGCACATCAAGTCGAACAAGCCTTATTTCTTATTATGAAAATATTAATTATTCCGAAATTTACTTTAGAATAACTTTACAAGCGATTTACACAAACATGTGTACTGCTCAAAGGCGGGATGTCCGATTTCTCATAGCCGTTGTTGATGTTCAGATCACCAAAACAGATCAACCCCAGTCCCCATCTTTCACTTTCGTCAGCGCTCGGCTCGACTAATGTCCATTCTGTGCACTGTGCACCTTTCTGCTGATTGGCTACAAGGTTGTTTTGGTTCTCGGGCTGACTTTGTCTAAACAAGCGTATTACGGAATCGGACACCCCGTCTTTAATGAGACCCAATGTGTCATTTTATTATTCCTAATCTTACAAGGAATAGACACATTCAGACCCCTTCAGGGGATCGTTTACGAGGATGTTTTAAAATGCTTTTACTCAAAACGTCTCCAATCCTTTTTTCAATCAAGTATGCGAGGGATCAAACTGTTACACAGTAAACATGTTCCAAGAAACTATTTTGTAAACAATGCAGTCATCAGGGGCCTGTACCATGTAGCCGGTTTAGGTGGCTAGCCAGGTAAGTTTAGGATTACTTTGCGCCAACCCTGGGTTTTAGGTACCATGAAAGTAATTCAGCTTTAATCGGTGTTCATCGCCATGGTAACTTACGCTATACGGCTAACCTGCTCCGGAGCAGGCTATGATCTAGATTAGAGATCTCACATCGAAAATAAACCAATTAGCGGCGAGCAAATTTACATATAAGTGAGGCAACTAACTCACAATGCGTGTTACAATGGTTAGTTATTTTTAATAATGTTTAATAAAATAAAAATACTAACATAAAATGATGTAAATATATATTACAAATACAAAATCAAAAAATGGTGACTATGTAGGTAAAATCTGATTTTAGAGCTTACATTTGCTGGCTTTCCCTTACTCATGAAATTAAATGTATTTATACTGTTATTGTACTACATACAATATGTATTTCTTTGCATTGCATTTTTTACATTCCTGTCTGTGGGGCAGAACATTTAGGAACACTTCCAGTTTCACTGTGTTGGGTGAAACATTTATCTTCTTTGTCCACTGAAACCTTCTATTATACAGCTACAGTAAGATACAGACAAAACCATAAATTGACCGGTGAAATCACATATTTTTAACACTGCTATTTTAATCTTTTTGTTATCAAGTTACACTTACAATGAACCTAAATAATGTATCATAGAGTAAACCTACATTTTTAAATGTTTAAGACGTTTTTAATACTTGTAATGCCTACAACATTCCCTATGCATCTGTGTTTTTGTCAGTGCTTTAAGGAAGGGAAAGTATAACAGGGCTGTTTGATAGGCTGTTGGTGGGAGACGGGGGTCCCTATGTATGCCAGAGGTTTTTGCTATCCTGACCGCAGAACCACTTCAACATGGCCCTCAATCAAACCAGAGTCAGGATTGAGATGACCATCGGATTTTTAAATGAACACTTCAACTGACAACTAAGTTCACATACTGGTATTTTTTATTTAACCTTCTTTATTAAGAGTAAGCTTCTCTAGTGTATTTTGTTCACAAAATACATGTGTTACTTCTGTAACCTTTGGAGGTATCAGTTTCTGGGGAAGGTTGTGAAATGTCCTACAATAAAAGAGACACCAGTAACATAAAATATAAATCCTCACATTCTAACTTGTGCCATAATGAATAGTACAGTACATTTATCTCTTTAACTTTGTCAGCACACAGATCGTTTCGCTTCATCATGTGCTTCATCCTCATTAATAAAGGTAAACTAAATGATAACTAATGTTAGCAGGGTATGTTCATCCACTGTGGGGGCACGTACACACATAAAACACATCATATTACATTACTGTAATATTTACCTTACTACAGTATACTACAGTAAATGTGTGTACTATATAGTCGTTCAACTTGTGCATTAACTCAATCAGCAGTGTTTCTGAAACCCTTCTCTCTTGCGTAAACAGCAGAAACAGTATTACTCCGTGGCTGAAATACATTTTTGTGTTACTAACATTTGCGCATAATTATTTCCTAAGAAACCTACGTAACTCCCTCTATCCATGTTGAACGCGATTGGTTTAGCGATCCCGACGTCACTCGTTCATGTGCACGCGCGCACAAACTAATCTTAGCTTCAGGATCAAAGCTTGAGTTGACAAAGAAACTCCTGGAGCTGCTTCATGGTACCAACAAAGCTTGATCACGTTGGTTTGGTTTTGACAACCCAAAACTAATCCTGTAACCCAGAGTTTGTTCAACTACCATCATGGTACAGGCCCCAGTACTCTTATGCTTTGATTTGATAAACTTGGACTTGAACAAACACTCAGTTTATTTTAACATGGTGCAGTTTTATTTGACAACCAAAATGTTATAATTCTAACATTTAAGTCATTATATTATGTTTGCAAAGCTTAAACATACTCATCATCATTTTACTCAAAATAAGACAGTAGTAGTAGTAGCCTAATCAAAATAAGTAAAAAAGGACACAAAAATGTCCCTCTCGCTCATGTCGTCTTCACTTTGACCAGAGTGACTGTGCACCCATAGAGGAGAGATAAGAGGAAAAGAACGAGGAAGGAACAGGCCATTTTCCACGGTTCCTCGAGAGACTCGTGTGGAATAGATTCGGCTTTGTTTTCATTCATAAAAATGGCCTCTTCAAATATTTCTGTAAAGAACAGAGAAGAAAAGTGCATTTTTCTATTTCAGATAAAATTAAGGAAAAAGGTCTTGTCATTAATAAACCCCAATTCTTTGTCATTTTGCAATGCATTACCAGACTTTAACCATACCACAATTCAATTGTAATTCATTCAGGACTACCGCAAGTTTGTTTGATTTTTAAAACTAGCAGGAGAATTTCATTACCTGGCTTGGAGATGTTAAGCAAGAGGACACCAGTAATGTGAGTAACCCTGCATGAGTACACCTCTCCGGGTGCCCAATTTGTTGGTGGTAAATGCAGGTGACTTCGGATGCTAAACTTTCCATCGGGGTCTTCTGAAGGGCTGGTGACCCTATGGTCAGACATCTCAGTCAAGCCCAGCAGCCAGGTGATGTTGATGGCAGATGGGCTAAAACCAAATGCCAGACACACCAGCTCATTTGAACCCTGCAGCAGCTTTGCAGTTGGAGCAGAGTGGGTCAACGAAGCTGAAGCACAATAAAAAATAGACGTCATTTAGGGCAAGAAAAAATGGTTCATTTAAATGGTACATATGTTGAGACAAATTTGGATTGCTACATTTCTAAAAGGGATAGTTCACCCAAAAAAAATTCTCATATCATTCCGCAGTGTATTTTTTTGTGTTACACAGAACAAAGAGTCATGTACCTGTTTTTGAATAACTTTAGGGTGAATAAATGTGACAGACTTTAAACGATCTCTTTAAATTCTGTAAAGAGGTATTATAGAAATCATTGTTAATAGGACAAACAGTTTGGTGGTGAGACCACATCCTCCAATAAAAAAACCTTTAGGAATAATTCTACAATTAAATGTCACTGTATCTGCGTACAATTTAGACATATTTGTACACAGTTATTTACAAAAATAAAGTAATTTTAATATAATATGCAACTTAAAGACCTATTTTATGTTTTTATAATGACACCCACCATACAAGTTCTCCAAAGTAGCAATAATTGGATTTTGAGATGACTCGTGAGAAACAATACAAGAGTACATATCCTCCTTCCACTGTGACGCAGGCAGTATTAAGGCGCTATATATTGAATAACCCTCTGCTCCAACATGAGAAACCACAGGACTGTTTGTGAAGCGAGACGCATCCAGTTGCGTCACATTCAGTTGCCAATGCACTGAGATTTCAGATGGGAAGAAACCAGTGACCATGCAAAGAAGACTGGTATTTTGAGATCCACAGAGATCACTGTCAGAGGGTTTGAAGATCCTCACTGTAGGCCGTTTGGGGTCTGTCGACATGAGACAAGATGTAATACCTAAAAATATTTTGCAGGTTATAGGAAGAAAATGAGCAGGACTGAGCTCACCTCTGGTTTTTGAGATGTGCTTCTTCTGTGCGTCTCCAGAGCATAAAGGTTTAACTTCACAGGTGAACACACTATATGCATCCCATGTGCGGACAGGCACCTTCAAAGTACTTTGTATGCTTTGAGTCCCATTGGCATGAACTTGAGGACGTTGGGTGTTATGAGTTAAATTGGAATCGGGTCTGTCCATTTTCCATTGGACAGTGAAGTCCTTGACACGGTGACCAATAACCAAGCAGGTCAAGTTAACGTCAGTCCTGGATCTCACATCACTGAGGGAGGGACCCAGCAAGTAGACATCTGCCAGCTGACTGCTACGCTCATTCACTGATGAAGAATAGGAGGACATGAGTGACATGAGTTTATAAGTTAAATATATTTGCTTGAGAAACAGGGAACACACAAGGTTACCAAACATAACATGATTGTCACCATAGTCACCTTAATTCAAAAGTTTTTTTTGATAGAAAATTTCTTACTAATGCCTTCTTACCTGCACAGATACTGATGTTTTTATGAATAGTTTTGGCATTTAGCTGATCAGTGATTTCACATGTAAATTTTATTCCTTGATTCCACTCTTGCTGTGACACCAATTTCTCACTGTAAACTTTAACACACCCATTTTCCCCAACTGTGACAACTGGGCCAGTTTTCGCTTCAGAGTCTGGAATCCATCTGATCTTTGGGTCAAATCCTGTCCCATAACACACTAGCTTCTCAGGATTTGAACTAGATCCACTCACATTGGGAACAACTGAGAGCTCAACCGTAGGATCACCTGGGCAACATATGTCAAATGTTTTATGAGAAATCAAAACCAATAGATGATAATTTTGAAAGGCTCACGTATGTACATTATTAATTTAAATGGCTAATATGGTGCTGATGCAAATCTGATGTTCTTTTCCTACCGAAAATGTTTCCAGTAGGTTTTGATGTCCAACTTTTGGAAAGACTGCGAACTTTACAGATGAAGGTTTTGTCTTTCTTTTGGTGCTCCTTAGGTATTGTGAAATCTGTGGTCAAGGACTGAATGTTTTCAGATTGGGTCACATCCACACAGTTGACCTCTGAGATATCAGCACCGTTGGCCTGTAAGGTGATGCACACCTCACTAGAAGGAAGATCTCGTACAACACACTCTAAATCAGCAGTTTCTGATTCTCTGAAAGGCCTCCTGATCACCACAACAGGATTTTTCAGTATAGTTTCTGAGGAGCAAAAATGAATTAAATCTCTTGTGTTTTTTTCTGTGAAATAAATTTGCACTGTTCATCGTGTATACTACAACTTACCAGCCTCAATTGCAGCCTTCTCTGCTTGGACGCATTGATGTCTGGCCCTACAAACAAGGGTCTTAAGCTTCAGCCAATCGTCTCTGGAGAATGTCAGGTTACTTACAATGGTCTGTGCTCTGCTAGTGGACAGGTCTGTTTTTATTTCTCTGGTTGCTTTTTCACTTGCACCGTTTACCAACCATGACACTTCTGTGTTGTATGGTGCTTCAACAACACAAGTAGTTGTTACTCCCACCCCTTTCATTATGTCTCTGAGATGGGGTTTCTTTAAATGGATCAAAGGTTTTGGCAAGTCTGTAGAGGTAATATAAAGCTTTTTCATCAGTCATAATATGGATATGGTTAATTGCATATTTTACACAGATATGTTCTGAGATCTGTTTAATAAATTGTTTCATATAGCCGTGCTAAACTTACCCGTGCACAAATTATAGCTTTGTGTGATATTCACAGAATTGTGGGTGGCTATACAGGTATACAGTGTGCCCGGATCCCGAACACTGATAGGTAACTGACTCATGAAAGTAAAGGTTTTCTCTTTCCCATCACCATTCTGAAGCTTTTTATTTGGTAAAGAAGTGCTGATGGGCTGCTCATTCCTAAGCCACTTGACAGTAAGTTTGTCAGGGTAATAATTATTCACCTGGCACTCTATCAAGATTTTATCACCATCAGCTCTACTCAGCAGAGTGACATTGGGCTTAGTGACACGATTTGCTGTTGAAAAAGAGATAAGAGATTAAATGAAATCCAGTAATGTAAACATAACATGAGAAATGTACAAATTTTAAATTGCATCATAAAATTATACAAATATGACTTGTTTCTGGGAGTGGTTGTCTTTTTGGTTTACAATAGCGGAAAACAATGAAGGTGGACAGAGGGGGAAATTAGAGACGTGCTTCAAAAAGCAGAGCACATAGCAGATAGAAGCGTTAATACCCAGGACCGAAATAAAGATGAAAAAAACACCAAAAGCAGAACCGAAAACCATCTGCGTCTCTGGGACATGGTTTAACACATCTGAACAGGAAGACACCTGACCATTTACATAAAATGAACAGCCTGTTATGCAATTTACTGTATTTTCCTTTGAAAGAGGTAAATGATTCAGAGTTTCAGTTCAAACTGAACAAAGCCTTGCAAGTCATTAATCTGAAAATTAAATACATAGATTATTGTAAGTAGATATGGGTATTACATTGAGAAACAAGGGAAACATGTCAAAAACTGAAGCGCGGTAAACTAGAACGAAATGTTACAAATTTGGTGGCTTATACATACACAATTGGTGCTCTAAATTGTGGAAGGAAAATCATCCATAAAAAATGATAAATGCTCATGCTGTTAAAATTTTATGTGAACAGATTTAAAAATGAAACAATGCAAGACTAATTAAATGGTTTACTATTTTTGATTTTATTAAAGCAAAAGTTAAACAAGCACAATCACATATTTACAAGAAAATTATCTGTTACATTGTTTTTCTGAGAATCAGAGGGAGTTATTCATGCAGGTCCATCCTCACAAGGATCTCTTATTTCACCTGAAATTATAGTTTGACAATAAATGGTAATTATTATAGTGTAACAAAATCTTATGAAGTCAGGCAAAAATCTCTCCCAAGAGCTGAATGATATAATACAAATTATCGAATTAAATGCCCATGCCCTTTATAACCTCAAACGCTTAACGTATCCTAAACTAAACACATTCAAATGTATATACCTTAACAAAAGTAGCACCAATGCTGTAGAACAAAGTAATGAGAAAGAGGAAGACAAAAGTTACGGCAGCGTTTCCAATGCCGCTGTCGTCTGTTTCAACTGGATCATAGAGAGGTTGCTCTATCCACACAAGCCATGCTAAAGGGACACACAAAAATACAAAAACAATTTAGGGTAAGGATTATTAACAGGAGCTATGTAGTAAGACATCTTAGGGCACCAAGTAACTATTTGATCTCAAACTAAGCTTTGTGTAAAAATAAAACCCAGAGTCGAACCAAACTACGATATTAAGTTAATGAGTATGTTCTGTACAAGTTAACTAAATTAACTAAACCGTATCTCTTACCGTATGTCTGACACATAATTTAATATAATCAAAAGTATACAATGGTGACTCTGATAACATCAAAGGTTTTGAATGTGTCTTGGCATGCCACTGATGAACATAGATGTGCACCAAGTATTAACAACAAATAGTTGAAGCTTGATGTCTTGATGATTTAAGATTAAACAGCTTTGAACAAATGATGAGCATACAAGATCATGTGCAAACACATTGATAATTAAGGTTTTCCAACTCCCAAGATTTTATACACTGCGTATTTTATTATTTTGCCTAGCAAGTAATGTTTTCTTCATCCAAACTGTGTAAATGCATTTATTTGAAAGCAATGCATTTTGACAGGATTTCAGAAAATTGTATTTATAATTTTATTCGACTACAACTAACCTTTAAATGTCATGAAATATAATAGAATATTTCATTAATCCAAGTAAAATTTTGATTTCTAATTAGCATTATATATTATAGATCATTATAGATCAAAGAAAGTGTCCTTTATAATTAAAAATGCCACAAAGACTAAATATGTTGATGTATTTGACACTCTAAGCTTTAAAACACTGAGACACATTAAATGCACATGATAACATTAACTAAACAAACAATATGCTTAGGATTTTTTATTAGCTTTTTTTCTCAATTTGATGTGCATGACAAAGTTTCAAGCAAACATTAATGACAGAGACTTTTACAAGACAATATAGACATGACACTTAAAGAAAAGAATAAACATTTAAACGTCAACATGCAGGCAGACACCACATGACAGTTTACCCCTTGCAAGCAGGCGTATTCAAACTTAGATTAAATATACTGGGTTTTTCCGAATTATTGTTAATAGATCTTGTCAATATTTGCATAGACTGGTCAATGCTTTCATGGTACACAACACAGCTAAACACTGTACCACTTTTCCACATAGAAGACGGAAGTGAGAGCTGACTATAGACACTAAAGTATTTATTGTTCAACATTGGCACGCCAGTGTTCTGCATGTACCCCTTCCCAGGTTTCAAATGGTCATCATCAGCAAGCCAAGACACAAACACCTCTTTGGGGTAGAAGTCCTTCACATAACAGGTCAGGGTCACCGTTTCATTCTGTATTTGTTCTGGGGGTGCTAATATGTAAACAGAGGGTCTCTTCACATTTCCACCTAATAATACGAGATCACAATCAGGGTGAGAATGCAGCAAGTCAAGAAGTTTTTCTCATTTTTCTAATTTTGCAAGCTTAAATATTTAAGAATGAAAGGTAAGTCATTAAGGTAAACTTTGTGGTTAGGTAGTTAAAATCACACATAACAAAAAGAGATGTTGAAATGTTGAAGTTGAAGAAAAAGCATACCCTTCTCTCTGGAATACAAAATCTCTGTGGGGTCTGCTTTTGAATCGTGTTCGATGCTACACATAAATTTTGTTCCATTGCTCCATTCTTCAAAATTTATTCTGGCCTCAAGCTCAACTGTTTTCTCATTTGTAAGGATTTGTCCTGTTGTGTTGATGAGTTTCCCAGATGCTGTAATTTCCATTTTTTTGAACCCTGATTCTCCTGTAGCTCTGCACTTTAGACTCCCACTTTTTTTCTGGAACATGTCCTCCCAGGAGGGAGGGATAAAATGAGCAGAAACACATGTATCTGCTGAAGATTCTATAGAGACCAGACAGACAATACATTAAGCAGGCAAAGGATTAAGGGAAACAATAATTAAAATGTTTACAAATCTCAAATAAATCAAACCTGTGTTAGTTGCTTCTTTTGTATCACTTCCAGCTATGTGGTCGAATGTGCAGGTAATTTTGGTTCCAGGTTTCTTGGTCCAATCGTCAGCTTTCAATTGCAAAATGCTTGTGGCGGTATAAACAGTGACATTGGTTTTCTTCTTACCTAAACAATCATCAGCTACCTCGTCTTTTACCACCACACCATTCTGAAGCCACTTAAATGAGTGCTTTTCAGGGGAAAACTCCTTGGCTAAGCAAATGAAAGTAGCTGTTCCATTCTCTAAATCCGCTTTTGTAGGAGTTGTTAAGAACACAGATGCTCTCTTATTTGGCGGTGGGGCTGCAGGCAACATACAGGAGAAGGCAGAAAGGGCATGAAAAGCGACAGAATGACATGCTTTATTGAGCAAGCAAACATGTAGATGAATTTATATGCAGATCCACTCAATGGCATGGGACCTATAACATATCTGGTTTACATAAATATTTCCTGGCATAGATTTAGTTAAACCAGTATTTCTGAAGGCATAGATGGAACTATTGGTTGGAATTACTGTGGAACATTATAATAAGGAATTATTAACTTTGATGCTGGCAAATCTGCCATAGCGATATTCAAACACTCTACATCTCCTTTTTTGCTTAATACAAGCATAAAATTGTATATATAACTGTATATAAAAAAATTAACAATATGACTGCAGAAACAACAAAGTTGACAGCAATACATAACAGATAGATAGCTATTAAATGAAACTCAACTCTCATTTAAAAAAAATATGTTACATTTAGGGCGTAACTTACCTGCCTGAAGAACGTAAATTTTCTTTTCACCAGCAGAATTTGCAGCTTTACATCCGTACGGGCGATTGGGATCCATGACGCTTTTCTGCACGCGCAGGTGGCTGATCTTGGTGTTTTCTCCGCCATCTCCGACTGCTGGATACTGCACGAAATCATTCACCTGTTGCCCCTCAGGATTGGTCCATACGAAAGAAACTGAGTCCGCGGGCGAGAAACCTCTTGTCAAGCAGCCAAGATAGAGGAAGCCATCAGAATCAGAACCGCACTGAGCCAAGCCAAGGAGAGACTGTGGCGCAGATGGTTGAGCTGCAGAGACATTCATAATTCATTGAAACACACTAACAACCTGTACAGTGTACATCTTTGAAAAAAATGCATAGGGCCTTTGTTTGTTAATTCAACCCTATTTTAAAATAAAAAGCACTTTTTTATTTTAACTGTAGCTTTTGCACTTTTACACAATTAATCTATTTTTCTTTTCTAATAGCTATTTCCTTGTCCTTGCTATTTAAATAGTCTATCAATATTCCTATTTGGAGCGTTCTTATTGTTGTAATGCAACATGACAAATTCCCGTGTAAACAGAATACTTAACAATAGAGTTGATTCTGAGAAAAGTTCAATAATTTTAATGCAGAGTGAATTCCGTTACGAAAATGAATCACAAGTTTAGTAACAGTATTCTGGCGCATTGGTTTAGCTTATTTTTAACAGTAAAGCTGTTCTGTAAAAGATTAAACTAAACCAATTCGCCACTGTTACTAAACTTGAGATTCATTTTTGTAAGGGA
Source organism: Triplophysa tibetana (assembly GCA_008369825.1). Lineage (NCBI taxonomy): Eukaryota > Metazoa > Chordata > Actinopteri > Cypriniformes > Nemacheilidae > Triplophysa > Triplophysa tibetana. Next base: position 12,445,293 of record CM017913.1, on the reverse strand, counting down.
ATTCACTCTGCATTAAAACTATTTATTTAAAAACAACTAAAATAATTTACATTTAATAATTGAATAATAACTTGATTTTACAAATTAACATATCGCAGTTTGCAACCTGATTACTTGGAACGTTTAAATAGTATTTACAGGTGGGTTTTTTCATATTTTTAACGCTGTTTTACTGTAAACAACTCAAATATTCTTTCATTTATAAGGCTTTACTTATTGTCTAACAGAAAATTACATTATTAAGTATATTTTTTATATAGTTTAAACCTTTGGAACGTTGAAATAATATTTACACGCTTTGCACTGCAACAAAAAAGTAGCAACAAAACCATTCAAATAAACGAGAAATCACTACTGTTGTTAATGTAGACAGGACACAGTCAACGTGTAAGGAAAAATAGACTAAATATACAGGCCTACTAATTATCAAAGTTCGAGTCCTTTAACATTTTAAATGTTTTAATCAAAGGTATATATCGGTAAACTACAGCAGTGTTTGGGATTTTTCTTTTAAACAACCGAGCATACAAAACAAACTTTCTTCTAATATTTTAATCAACTAGAAATATCGAAATATTACAAATAGCGCATGTAGGCATTAAGTGTAAACGCACATTGAAACCTAATTTAACCTTGATTTTTGCTCTTCTCCTTACATAGTCTGTACTGTTGAGATTAAGTCGCAAAAAAAGAGAATAATTATTTGCCACATTTTTGTTATCATTAGATTTAAGTGAGAATTTTTGAACAGGTATTTTTGGGTGAAATTACCATGCAATTAAAACATCTAAATAAATAAGAGCAGAAGAATAAGCACAGAATCAGCCACATTGGCTATAAAGCAAAAATATTACACCTTATTTAAATATCAAACGTTTAATACGCATCTTCAAATTCAATGAAGAAAAGGATAAGAAACCTACTGTTTGTTACGGAGACTTTGGTGCCGCTACCCCAGTAGTCGAAAGCCCAGTTACACGACATGCATTTATAACACTTAATGTCGCACAAAATTGTACCGCAATGTAGGAACAGCTTGAAATGTCTAATGCACTGATCCTTACAGTCATAAAGTCAAGGTCACCCGTGCATACGTTTATTTAACGTTTAAAATTGTTCTATCGACATTAATTTAGAAATTAATTATCATTAAGTACATTTATTTTGTAAATAATATTTAGGTGATGTCTTACCTGATGATACAGTGACCATGGTTCCTTTCCCCCAGTAGTCAAAACCATTGTCACAATAACAATTTTACCCCAATATATTGCACAAAAACTACAGGCTTTAACGTGACAAATCACTTTCATCTAATCCCCGCAATAAAACGAGTCGCTGTTTTTATTTAATTCAAAATAGTGTTTGTTGTAAAACAGAGATGGCTAATTTAGGTCAATTTAATCATTTTACAAGTTGCGAAATTAGTAGATATAAAGTTCTTACCTGAGGTCACAGTGACCAACGTGCCTTTTCCCCAGTAGTCAAAAGCATCGTAGTCACAGTGATACTTTTAACACGTTCGATGTACAAAATTGCAAAAAATATTTGCCAGCTATTTAACAATAGACAGGTTTATTAATAGACCTATATATATTTTCTATTAAAAGTTTGAGGAAAAATCTCGCAAAAACCAGCCTAATTTATTTGCCTAGATGTTACCTTTGTCTTAGTCAAAGGAGTACGTTGTCAATTAAACAGGTTTAAGTTTTGTTAAGACAAAATTACATGGCTTGACATGATTTTCAAAAAAAATAAAAATGAAAAACCAACAGGAATGGAAGATTAATAACGACTTACCAGACGAAACGGTAACTTGGGTTCCTTTTCCCCAGTAGTCAAAAGCACCGTAGTCACAGTGATACTTTTAACACGTTCAATGAACAAAATTGCAAAAAATATTTGCCAGCTATTTAACAATAGACAGGTTTATTAATAGACCTATATATATTTTCTATTAAAAGTTTGAGGAAAAATCTCGCAAAAACCAGCCTAATTTATTTGCCTAGATGTTACCTTTGTCTTAGTCAAAGGAGTACGTTGTCAATTAAACAGGTTTAAGTTTTGTTAAGACAAAATTACATGGCTTGACATGATTTTCAAAAAAAATAAAAATGAAAAACCAACAGGAATGGAAGATTAATAACGACTTACCAGACGAAACGGTAACTTGGGTTCCTTTTCCCCAGTAGTCAAAGCGACCGTAGTCACAGTGATACTTTTAACACGTTCAATGAACAAAATTGCAAATAATATTTGCCAGCTATTCAACAATAAAATGGTTCATTACGAAACCTAAATATATCTTCTATTAGTACATTATAGATGATAATTGTTTTTCGCAAACAACAGCATCATTTATTTGCCTATAGATGTTACCCTTGTCTTTTAGTCAAAGGAATAAGTTGTCAATTAAATAGGTTCAAGTTTTGTCAAGACAAAATAACATGGCTTTACATTATTTTCAAACAAAATATACATAAAAACCAACAGGTATAAAATATTAATAATGACTTACCAGAAGAAACGGTGACTTGGGTTCCTTTTCCCCAGTAGTCGAAATAGTGGTCACAGTGACCGAAGCCTCTGGATTATCAACCCAAAACTCATGGAACAATTAATGTTCATGTGATCAAAAGAATTTTAAATATTACACATTTCACTTCTTCACCATCACTAGTTAAAATGGATGCGTGGATGGCATGCATGATAAGCATGGCTATTGTTTCCATATATCGCCTCTCTAAAACCTCCAAATTATTTTGTCACGCTTTATTGTCAACGGGTTTGCAAATATCTAACCAACGAAAGTATAAAGTTCTTGTAAACTTTGACAACACAGTATTATATCATTTAAATAGTACCGTTTTTTTTCCATTTCATGGTAAACAGTGAATTTGGACATCCGACAGCGACAATATATTTTTGTAGTTTAACAATCATATGTGACCCTGGACAACAAAACCAGTCTTATGGGTACATTTTTCGAAATTGAGATTTTCACATAATCTGAGAGCTGCATAAATAAGTTTTTTATTGATGTATGAGTTGTTAGAATGACAATATTTGGCTGAGATATTTAGAAAATTGCCTTTGAAGTTGTTAACCAGGGGCACTGAGGCAGGCCAGCCATTTACAAAAATAAAGTTGATATATTTAAGGTAGAAAATTTACAAAATATCTTCATTGAACATGATCTTTACTTAATGTCCTAATGATTTTTGGCATAAAAGAAAAATCGATAATTTTGACCCATAGAAGGTATTTACATTTAAGCATTTGGGAGAAGCTTTTAACCAGAGCGACTTACATTGCTTTATCCCGTACATTTTGCATAGGTATTTTCAATCCCCTGGGATCCAACCCACAACCTTGCGTTGCTCTTACCACTGAGCTACAGGAAAGGTATGTTTTTTCCTTTACTAAAAATGTTCCGGTGCTACATAAGACTGGTTTTGTGATCCAGGGTCACATTAAATTTTTTTGTAATTTGTATTAACTGTGAAGCACTAAAAAACCCTAAAATGTATTTGATACGTTATTTGTAGAAAATATTTTGACTTAGTGAAAGCTATATTTATAGCGTTGCTAAATTTTATATTGTCAGCAACATCATGAGTATAATCAATCTATCACCCAGCCATACAAATAAAGTGTTGATATTCTTTGTATTTGGGAGGTGTTAAGTGAATATTTCTGTATCATATGTGTACTTGGCTGGAGATTGACTTTGTTTTTCTATTTGCAGGATCAGAAAAGTGCAAGCAGACTGGAAGCACAACTCCATAGCAATGAGATGGTGTTGCAAGATTTTCAGATTTTTCTCACCAAACCAGCCTTAATCACACACTACAAGCTTGAACTCTGTGTCGAGACACTATTTTGATGGTCTTGGTCTTGTCATGGAGTTGTGCGCATTTTGACTCGGTCTCGACTCGTACTCGAACATGTTCGGAATTGGACTTATGCCTGAGTCCACTCGATTCCCATCAATAATTTTAAATACATTGAAAAGATGTCCCTTTTAGGGCCAACAATTTAGTTTCTATGTCTTGTTTCTATGGCTTTGCATGCAGGCGTATCCTGATTGTCTAATATTGATGTCCAGTCTGTACAAAGTAAAAACTGGTTGTAATTTCGAGTTATTTAGACTAGTTTCAATTTACACATGGAAATAAATGAAAGATTTGAATGCAGTAAGAAAGCAAGCAACCATTAAATCAAGGTTACAATGGATGATTTGTCAATGTTCTTTGCATTGAATCAGTATCACTTTTGTACCTGCAAAAATCACCATTATTGTGATCTTTTTTAGGTTTAGTTGAGCTCTTGGCTCTCATATTTTAATGTTAAATTAGGTTTACTTTAGCCATAACTGTGTGTTAAATTACATTAGGTGTGACAAAGAGTTGATGACTTCTAAATGTTAATTCATACATTTTGAAATAGTTTGGATCACTGTTAATAACTGGGTTTGTTTTATTAATGTATCAGCAAGGATCTGTATCTGGATCCGTAATTTGATATAATGTGATTTTCTTCTAGGAATAAACATTCACAATCGTCTTAACTTCAACACACAAACACTTATCTTTACAACTCACTACTATAGGCAACTTACTATGTGGCCTTTTTTGCCCTCAACTAAAAATATTTTAAAACTAATATCAGTCTAAGTAAATAAAACACAGTGTATATGGTATTGTTTAATGCACTCTATGAGCTCGATGCCAGTTGTATTGTTTCCACTATAAATTTAACATATTCTTGAAGATTTCTATGAAGCTATTTACACCTGGTCACTTCATGAGTTTTCTCTGATCTGATAGCTATCCGATTTGTCATAACGTATCTTTTTACATTTGGCCACATGAATGCGTTTGAGCTGAACGGATATGTTATGTTCCCGCGCAAAATGCAGATACATATCCACTGAAGTGAAATGGCAGCCACTGGTATTCTTCACATTCTTGGTTTGCAAATGCAGTCCAAAAAGAAGAAGCTTGCTGCAACGCCTACGCAACAAATAGCAGCATTTCATCCGTGCAGCATTTTCATTGTCCCCCTACTGAAGTAGTTTGAGCGATCGGATTTAAATCTGTCTCGAATGCGTTTTCGATACACCTGGTCTTATCACGATTAGCTATCCAATCTGAGAAAACGCATGAAGTGACCAGGTGTAAACAGCCTCTTTAGGTCTAGTTTCAGACCTCTTGTGAACACTTGTCACGTCAATGGTTACATGTTTTATGTGTCAGCGGACAACTTGGGGGACTAGTCGCTAGCTGGCTTCCAAGAAAGTTCCAATGTTGATAAATTCTGCAGATTTTGCTTAACTAGTCGCAAGGAACTTGACTTGCATGAGGTCAGAGAGGGGGTGTTTCCACCCAGGACGATTGAAACTCACAAACAAACCCTTGAGGAATTGAAGACAAATTCACTGGTATCCCTGGATAGAGTGAAGAGAGAAACGTAATTATTTCCATACAGTTCAAGGATTTCCTCCGGATTTTATGCATGACCTGTAAAAGGTTTAGTACCAACAGATTTAAGTCTTTGCATAAAGTCCCCAATTTCGAAAAGGTACATCACATTAGATGACCTTAATGCTGTCATCAAGTCTTTTCCTTACAAGATTACTGATAAAACTAACAAACCACAACAAATTTCAAAGACATTTGTGTCAAAACATTCCATTTGTGGAAACTTGTCATGGTTCCACTATCATGTCATGTTTTATTCCTGTCTCAAGTGGAGCCATGGCATTGCCTGATGGTTTTATGTGGGAAAGAATGATTCTTTTTCGTGTCTCGTCTTTGGCCCTGCCCCTCTCACTCCTCGTCAGCTTTCCCTGAGTGCTTAATCCCCAGCACCTGTTTCTTGTCAATTATCCTGTGTTTGTTCCCTATAAAGAGTCCTCATGTTTCAATGTCCTGTGCTCGTGCATTGTACATGTTCCTGTTCTTGTACCTGTATTAGATGTTGCTGTTCCTGAATGTTCCTGTTTCCCCGTGTCTAAGTAAGTGTAGTTGAGTGTTAGTTCATTGTAGTCCTGTCAAGTATTGTATTTAAGTCTTTGTTAGTTTAAGTGTAGTTAGTCTAGTTCCAGTGTACCTTTCATTGTTATTGTTATCTTGTCCTGTTTTACCCCATCGTGGGTTTTTGTTTTGTGTTTATTGTCTAATAAACATCCTTGTTACCTCTACCGTCTGTGTCTGCCTGCAATAGGGTTCTGACCATGTCATATCATGACAGAAACTGCCATGAAAACTTGACTCTGATAAGGTTATACTGTCATTGATGAAAGGGGTCACAGAGTACCAGAAGGAGATTTTTATTCGATTGCTAAAACACAATTCATGAAACTATTCACCATTTTCTGACAACTATAAACACATTCTCAGAACAATACACCAACTTGTACAAGCCCCACACACAAACAGCCTCATTTTGCAAAGGTTTAATCATGTTCTCATTCAGAAAATACAAACATACAATATATTGAACTGAAGTGTCAAGATGTAAACTCAAATAGCATAAAATTTTTCCATCAGTAAACATTCAGTAGCAAAACTAACGACTCAGCAATCAGAATCTGAGGATAAAATCAATCGAAGCTCAGGTAGTTGCACTATAAATTTTACATATTCTTGAAGATTTCTATGAGGCTATTTACACCTGGTCACTTCATGAGTTTCAATCATCTACGGCTTTATATTACTTACTGTAAACATACAGTATAATTACAGTACACACTTTATATGAGAAAAAAATACTCTATTCTGTATCTAGTAAACTCTACGTTTACACCCTCAAATTTATGATTGTCCAGTTTACAAATTTGTGATTGTAGCCTTTTTACCTGCTCTGTATTTTTACGAAATTGTGCCAGAGGTCCAGCGAATGCCATATTTTCTACATTGGCTCCTATTGATTGATCTTCTCTGTAAGTCGCTTTGGAAAAATGCATCTGCTAAATGCCTGAATTTAAATGCTATTTTTGCAGTTGTATACTGTATTATGTAGCATGACCAGTTCATTTTGTTCTTTGGTTTTTGAACTGTTCTTGTATAAGATCATCTTTAAAGTATTGAAATGTTTTATTTTATTTTATTTTTTTCCTAAAGCTCATTCTTGAAACTTCTGCACTCTTTTTTGTTGTATATTCTTATAAACACTAGCCTGTCAAATTATTTTTGAATCCCAATAAGAGGTTGTAGTTACATTGTTTTGAATTTATTTTACCAGTGTCTAAGACTGTGTTGTAGTGTGGGTGTTTCAGAGGTGTTTGTCTGGGGGAATTTTTCTTTTTTAAAAGTAACCTAAACATTTTGTATGTCGCAGTAACATCAAGACTGATATGATGAGTTTAATTACAAAATTAAGTTATCTTCTAAAAACTGTCCAAAATAGGAAACATGACTTATCCACTTATTTACTAGATTTTTTAGTGCTGACTTGTCCTTTCAAGAGCTTAAGAGCCTTGCCAATGTTCATTTTCATTGTATTGAATGAAAATATGAATATGTTGGCATGTGTTTTTGCATGTTGTTCAACACACCATGTTGTTAAACACACTTTAACCAGCTAATCGAGATGTTCAGTATCACTACAAACTTCCAGGCAATGTGTTGAAAAAGGTTTGTAGTAAACTCTGCAATACATTTTTGGCCCTCCAGGAGCAGGAAAAGACACCCCTGATTTAAGTGGCCTGAGCATGTTACATTCACTATTAAATATTATTTTTGTGCTGAATAAAAAGGTAACGTACAACTGTTGTTTGCATCCCGTCACTGGTTATTAACAATTTATTACAAAAAAGTAGCCTATACAAGTGTTAATGTGCAAATTTGAAATTGTTTTAGTGTTTTAATTTTTTCCTTAAAGCATCAAAGACGGGGAGGGTTAGAAAGGATAAACAAATAAAGAAAACATAGGATTGAAGAAAAAAAGTTGGTACTGTACTTTAACTATTTTACTATTTTAAAGACAACAAACCGAAGGATGAGGACTATATAGCATTGCTGGGCCTGCCATGGTACATGAGAGAGATTCCTTCGAAGTTCATGAAGATTTGCGGGGTAAGCTGGACCTTTAAGGAAAATTGGAGGTCTGGGAACTATATTTGTGTAATTCCTTTTAAGTAATATTACCTTTTTTACTATAAAGCCCAGTGACCTTGAAGAGGATGTGACCAAGGGTGTGGTGATTGGAATCCTGGAAAATGTGACGTAACCTCTCCCAGCGTTCTACAATGACATAGCCCTGGTGATTGAGGAAGAAGGTGTAATGCGTCACTTAAGTGATGAACCCAATGCTTTTCTTAACCTGATGGGCCTGGTGTTTGTTTTAAACCTTGACTACCCAAACAAATTCAAATTCACTTGTGAAGTGATACAGCGCCTGTTTATTGGACTTGGGTCAGACTCTTGGACTGCAAGAGTTCACTCTTTGAAGAGCAAGTTGCTGCGATAAGGTAAAAACTTCTGATAAATTGTTGTCCTGGTTTAAAGTTTAAGAGCATTGTTGTTTTAGATCTCATTGTTTTAAAGAAGTAGTTAACCTTGAAAATAGTAATTCAGTCATTTACACGCCCACTCCTCATTTCAGACCAGTATTACTTTCTTTCTTCTGCTGAACAAAAAAGGAGATATTTTGAAGAATGTTGTTAACAAACCCTTATTCACTTGCATTGGTTACAATAGAAGTGAAGGGGTGCCAATGCGATTCTGTAACCAACATTTTTTCAAAATATCTTCTTTTGTGTTCTGCAGAAGAAAGAAAGTCATACAGGTCTGAAATGACAAGAGGGCGTTAATCTGTTTAAATTACTGAATTTTCATTTTGAAGGTGAACTATTTTAAGTAGAATGTTGTTATTGAAATGTTTTTCTAACTGACTGTTAACTTAACTTGTCATGCATCCTCATTCCCTGTCATGTTTCTATGGCTTGGAATGTGGCAATTTTAAACATTTTAATTTGAAATATTTCTCAACACAACCTATTGCACATCCATCGTGTACTCTTGTTTCTGCAATGAAAATGTCTGCTAATGACAAGCAGAGTTATTTGCACTATTTTGTCTCTAAGATGGATCTGTGCAAGTTTGCAGGTGTTTGTGTGAGCTGTTTGTACATTAGTTTTTTCTTGTATGTTTATATAGTTGCAAGAAAATTCTTTGTCTTCGTTTTTGGATTTAATGTATCCAAGGGGCAATAGTGGCCTAATGGTTAGAGAGTCGGACTCGTGACCACAAGGTTGCCGGTTCGATCCTCAGGGCTGGCGGGTAACGATTGCGGTGCACTTGAGCAAGGCACCTAACCTAACCACACCTAACCCCTACATGCTTCCCAGTGATAGCTGCCCACTGCTCCGGGTGTACGTGTGTTCACCACTTGCTGCGTGTGTGCTCACTAATCACTGGATGGGTTAAAAGCAGAGGTCACATTTCGGGTATGGGTCACCATACCTGACGAATCGGTCACTTTCACTTTCACTTCATTTGAAAAATAAATTCTGAGAGGTTCAATTTAAAAAATCTGGTTCCAGGTAAATCCAGAACTTCTTGTCAAGACAAGTAAAGTCCATTAAGCTCAAATAGTTAAGGTATGGTGTTGAAGAAAAAATAAAATTTTACGTCAATTAGATTTGATTCACGGTTGTTAGATCTGTAGTTCGTACATTAATGGTTCCAACAGTTTCTCTTATCTGAAGGTATAGTTGTGATTTGAACGCCGCTATTCTCCTTCATTTAGAATGATTTTTAAAAACTTACTTATCATTTATAGGTATAGTGTTAACGTCCATTAAAGCTTGGTTTATATATCTCTGTTTACTAGTACAATAATGAAAAAGCTATTTTTTCATTTTAATCACCAAAGCTCTACTACGCCAGCTTTCTCGTACCTGCAACACGTGACAGAATAGCAGACCTTAATATGGATTATCTGCGGCGCAATGTCTCTGTGAGGTACCATCTCAGCCAGGATGGCCGTCCTCTGGAGAGATGCGTGGAGGACTTCCTTGTTCTGAGTCACGAGGTAAGCTGGAATGATTGCTCGCTTAATGCATGTTTTTTGATGGGGTTGGATGAAGTCTCCCTTCAGGGTCTGGGTCCTGAATTCAGGGACCCAGACCCCGATGTCAAAGTGTGTTATGCTCCTGGTTTCCTGTGAGTTGCTTGTGCATTTTGTTATTAAATCCATAGGCGTAGATCCCGGGGGGGCCCACGGAGGGGACATGTCCCCCTCTATCCGAGAGTTGTTCCCCCCCTCGATCAATTAAACTCGCATTCGCTATTGTCATAAATATATTTATGTTTACCTAAACTAATTGTGTAATTATAAGAAAATACAAACGCAAAAAATACATTTAGAGTTTAAACAACTGTTGAGTTCCCCTCCCCTGCCTCTCACAGTGGTTTGGCCCACTGCCTGCTCTCCCCGTTCATCTCACCTGCGCTTTGCGCAACACATTCAAGTCAGGTTCAGGTAATCGGCTAAGTGCATATGCGGTTGTTGAACTCCAGTAAGAAGTCTATTTTATTCACTTTAAATGAAGTGATTCTCTTCAATGCAGTTGATACTGATTCATTAATAAACTCATTAAAAAATTATGATTGCCGATGTATTTTGTCCATGAATCTGATATGTTTGCGATTAAAACGTTACTTTGCTTGTAAACGTTAGCTAGTTAATGTTAGCTTGTTACAGAGGACGTCACACGCTGCAAATAACACGCCGAAGCCGTTTCCCATGCATTGTTTAATTTGATTCTGCCATTCAGGTCCCGTGACACATACAGCCGCGAACATACCGGTTACAATGTTGTGACGTTGGCACTATATTTAGCGTCCACAAAAGGTGCACAGCTTTCATTCAGTTGGAGAAGGTCGTTTTCTCAGCATCTATTTTGTGCAGTATGTACGCGGCGGATAACACATTCAGTTTACTGAAACTCGGGCGATTCATCAACGAGCACAACACAGAATTTAAGACGAGGCTGAATCCAGCTTCTTATTCGCAGTTTCTTATTGACGCTATCCGTTCCACCTTTAAAACGTGAAGCATCCGCTTTTCCCAGTTTCTTATTCACGCTTAGCTTAGGGACCATCTCGCGTTTCTCTTCTTCTACGTTTTAAAAAAAAAACTTTTTGTGTGTGTGTGGGCGTGTGTGTGTGTGTTTGTGTGTGCGTAAGTGCACGTGCGCGCGCGTGTGTGTGTGTGTGAGAGTGCACAGAGGATGGGCTGCTGCTTGCTGTCTAAGTCATGACATGCTGAATGCCCCTTGAGATGACCGTGAACTTCACGTGGAACCTCCATCACCCACTCCCCTTACCATCCTCAATATTACTTTGATAGTACAGTTTTTTAGGCAGCCTATCTCCACCATGAATATTAATCACATCCAAAAGTACCTCCATGTTTGAAAGTGCAATATTCTAGTGCAGAGCATGCAATACGGTTTATGCATAATGAAGTTATATTACGTGTATTTGTAAAAATCATAGTATACACAGTTTTGTTATACTTTGCATTTAAATAATTAACTGTCCCTCTTACCTGCTATGTAAATTAATTATTTTCTTCACTGATGTATTTTATTTTTATTCTATATATATTTTTTTCCATTTCCTGTGTTTGTCTTGCTGTATTTTTTCATTCTGAGCTCCTGAAACCACAACACATCACTTGTCTGTGTGTGCACAATTGGAAAATAAAGCTTATTCGAATTTTTTTCTGAACAATTGCTCTTACACAATTTATTATACTCTTGTTGGTCTTAGCCAGTGCGTTATACACACATTATATTACAATATCTATTACATGTATATAGATTTATGTAAACTTTGTCACTTGTTGTATGTACAGAAAATGTCTAATGTCAGAACTGTGTTTTTGTACAAGTATGTCTTTGATGGTGCGTTAAAAGTTCCACAGCTAGGTAATACCTTGTCCTGATGTCTACCGTCATGCAAGAAAACAGACAGTTTTACTGTAGCATTTCGGGAATCAGTATATGTCACAAAACAGTACGATGGCCAATAAACTTTTGGGACATTTTAGGGTGCCATATCTCGACATTCTTTGGAGTTATACCCAGTATTCCTGACTACCATCTTGCCAAAAAGCAGACAGTTAATAAATCAGCATAAATCAAGATAAAAAGTGACTAATTGTCAACATGTAGTATCATGGGTAGTGTGTTTTTATATTTGTTCCTGTCATCAAAACAAAGACAAAAAATATATAAATGGAAAAAAGCTTTATTGTTCACTTTTATTACTGTATTTGACAGTTCAGTTATAATTTGACTGCAAGTCTGCATGATGAACCTATAAACCTTATGCAAATTGTCGCTTAGTGTCGTAGTAAGTACAATTTTGACTGTATTATTTGTGTCCCCTTCAAAATCTGCTCTTGAGAAATGTTATAAGTATTGTCCCCCCCTACTGTCAAATGAGATTTACGCCCATGATTTAATCACCTTTTGGATTCTACCCGTTGTCATACGCTCTTATGTACCCGCAACACGTAACAATAACTTTATCAACTCGTCAATTATTCTAGGCCATGTCCCAGAACCCTATAAGCTGGATGTCATTAAGCCTCTTATCAAAAAAACTAAATTAGACCCCAATTAACTTGGAAGCTATAGACTGATTTCATGCTTGACCTTAGTGCTGCTTTTAATACTGTAGACCATAAAATACTTTTAGATCGTTTACACAATTACACTGGTATTGAGGGATGTATTCTAACATTATTAGAAAACATGGAATTAGCTTCCTCTGTTATGTAGATGATACTCAGCTACTGTATATATCTCATCAAGACCAGATGATTCCTTCAAGCTATCCAAATTGGCAGAGTGCATCGAAGATTTAAAACATTGGATGACTAGATATTTCCTTCTTTTAAACTCTAACAAAACAGAAATATTACTTATCGCACCAAAAACACTAAAAGAGAATATCTCAGATTATAACCTGCAAATTGAAGGCTGCACTGTTGCCCCAACAAACACAGTTAAGAACCAGCAGACTAGAAAACAGCTTTTTTCATTATTGAACTCTGCTCCCCACTTATTCCACTACCCCTCATAACTTTAACTGTAATGCTGCTATTACATTGTTTACATTGCACAACAGGGCTGCCAGCATGACTGAACTGTACACACCAGTACTTCATGTTATCTGCTCTACCGGACTGTTTACACACACATAGCATCATTTGCACTCTATACTGCTCACTTGCACACCAGGAATATTACACTGAATGCAAATTTGCACTAATGGACTACTTTCATAACTGCATTAACTCATCTACTGCACTGTAACTGTATTGACTCCATCTACTCATCTACTTATGTATTGCACTATAACTTTAATAACTGCATTAACTCACCTATTACACTGCAACTTTAATAGCTAATGTCTGTAATTAATGCACACTTAAGTCACTTGCACTATTGAATAGTCTATATTGTTATCTGTTCATAACCACCTGTACATTAATGTTCACAGTATATAGCCTTCTATATTGTTCATAGTACATACCGACTGTCATATTTTCATAGTACATGCCCATTGTAAAGTATTCTCCTAATATTGTATTCTGTATTTATTTACACTGTATATCTGCACTTGCTAATTACACTTCTGGTTAGAGCTAAACTACATTTCGTTACATTGTACTTGTATATGTGTAATGACAATAAAGTTGAATCTAATCTAATCTAATCTAAAGACCTAGGCGTTATATTATGCGAGAATATGTCATTTAAAAATCACATCTCAAATGTCACAAAAACAGCCTTCTTCCTCTTTACAAATGTTGCCAAATTACAAAATATTTTATGTGTTGTTGAGGCAGAAAAACGTGTGTTCTACGTTGTGAAACTAAATGCTAATTTACGTGTTCAATCTATTATCGTCTATCTATTATCTACTATCGTCTTTGGATGCTTCTTCGTCAGACTTGGGCTCAAACTGGTATGGTGAAATACCTGCCATCTCTATCTATACACTGTATTTTATATATAACCTGTAAACCGTAATCCATTAATGATGGTAGGCGTTCCATTTCCGACATATGATGAACGCTGTAACAAGTTCAAGGAATGGGAAGAAGGAGGCGGGAGCTGGCGAATGTTCAACAACTTTTAATAAAAAATAAACAAACCACAAAACGAAAGTAAAATAAAACATAAAACATAACATAACATCCAGGCCTGTTCCTCTCTCTGGTCGCTGGTCCTTTTATGCTTCTGATCTCCTCCAAAGAGATGCGATACCCTTGCAAGGCGCAGCTGACACTCTTTATCATCAATCGCTCTTGTTCGGCCTTGCTCGTTACAAACGCGTTTGACCAATCACAGCAGACTACACCACCTGACCAATCACATGACACTAGGCTAGTGGATAGGAGGGGATAAGATGGATGAATAGGGGAACAAATCATTTGAGAGTCCGTCAAGAAGTAGAGTAAGAATAATTACCCATTACAGTTTTTTTGGATTGCTTAAGCACGATTTTCAAAACCGGGCCCGTGTTATCAAAACACTATACACAATTAGCACAACCACACACCCAATTAGCAAAACACTACAGATCCTTTGCATAATTAAACACTCTTGTAAAAACTATACACTTCTGTTTAAAAAACACACTTTGTTACCATATGAAACATACAAGTTTCACATTACTATACTCTGTTTGCACGAGTTACACTCTGCTGTGATAAACCTAAAACACTTTTAGCACTTCTACTTCCCTATGATAAGAGTAGGCTACCATCAACAAAGTACAAATATAATGTAAATCCACCAAACACTACACAAGACCAATGTTGCAGACTGAAGAAACTCATTTATATCTCAACACGGCCAAAATGTTGACATGGAGATACTGTAACAAAATGTCACTTTAAGTATTGTACTGTAAGTTTGCTGTAAAAAAAAATCTAGACATTGTCTCTTCCCCTAGCTGGATCTGACCAGAGAATTTCATCAACATTGCAGGCAATGTTGTCCTCAGCAAGACACCTTGGAAAGAAACGTCTTGAATGACGAATCCATCCTTGCATTGCTGCGACCTCCATCTGGTCACAGGCCTCCTCCATTGCTTGGATGAGGGGTATCTAATCCTGGAGACGGAGATCATATACCTTCCACCGCCATGCCGAGAAAAATTCTTCTATAGGGTTGAGGAATGGAGAGTATGGTGGAAGATATAGGACGGTGAAATGTGGATGTTGCTGAAACCAGTTCTGAACCAGAGGAGAGGGGTAGAAAGACACATTGTCCCAGACAACAATGTATTGCATATGATCGATTTGATTTGCTTCTGTTATGTTATGCAATTGGTCCAAGAATGTAAGTATGAGAGCTGTGTTGTAAGGGCCCATGTGGGCATGGCGGTGGAGGACCCCATTCTGTGTAATGGCTGCATAGAGTGTTATATTAACCCCACGTTGCCCTGGGACATTGACTATAGCCCTGTGGCCAATGATGTTTCTTCCCCTCCGTGTTCTCGTCAGGTTGAACCCAGACTCATCTATGTAAATAAACTCATGCTGGATCTCCTCTCAATCCATTCATAAAACTCCCTGAAGAACAGTGTCGGGCAAAATTGTGTAGTTCAGTGTAGATCTTGTATACATATTACAGTACAGTAAAAGATTATGAGACAGTATACAAGATAAAGTGAATACATACCTCTGCATAATCATGCCGCAGTCATTTCACCCTTTCGGAATTGCGCTCGAAAGGCACTCGATAAATTTGCTACATTTGAATATGATTTTTTTCTAGGATGCGTGCCAGTGTTGATGTTGAGACCTGATGGATATCGTTGAAACTGGCGTGTTTATTGACAATGTTAGCTTGGAGCTGATTGAGTGTTATAGCATTATTGGCCAAAACCATGTTTACTATCTCCCTCTATTGCTGTTCTGTGAACATAGGAGGCCTTCCCCCTTGTCGTTCCTTACCCCCAATCCTATGTAGAAAAAAAAAACGGTATACAATAGTACAGTAATTTAACAGGAAAAGGTTACAGAAGTGCTGATAGTGCATAGAATACAGTACTGTAAGCAGTTACTGAAACTGTGCAGATGTTTTTGATATGATGATATTTTTACAATACCTATTTTCCAGTCGAAATGTTCTTATCACACCTGCCACTGTGTATCTGCTTAGATTTGGCTGTACTCTGCTTTGTTGATTCCTCTTCCTCCTCTTCCTCCCCTTCCTCCTTGTCCTTGTCCTCCTCCTCGTTCTCCTCCTCGAGTTACTCTTTTTCTGACTTTTTCCATTGTGCTTGAAGACCGATGAACTCACCTGCTGCTTTTTATAGTGCTTATACACCTGATTGGTGTGTCTACAATTAAGCATACAAGTGTTTGCACACCTGATTACTGTGTTGAAGCAATTGGTTGGACGGTGCGGTAATTTGACAGCGAGTGCTTTAGTATTGCAAGGAAGTGACTTCATGATAGATTTGTGTGTGTAATGTATGTTAAGTGTGTTTAGTGTTTTGCAAATCACTATGTGTAGAGTTTTGCAACAAATGTGAGGTTGACAATTTGCTTATAGTTGTGCAAATATGGGCTGATGTTTTGCTTCTTGAGTGTAAGGTTTTGCTAATTGTGTACTACTTTTAATTTTAGTGTGTAAGCAATCCAAAGAAACAGTATTACGACATAATAGTGTTTTTACTCCTTCCATGTACATACACTTGTTGTTGGACACTCCATAAACCAAATTAGGACCTCAAAAATCATATGCTACTTACTCTTTAAAGTTATTTTAATGTATTATAAAGCCTTAAACGGTTTAGCCCCTACCTACTTAACAGAGCTTCTATCGATTACAACCTGCCAAACTCTCTAAGATCTCAAAACTTAGGACTTGTGATAACACCTAGAATGACTAAATCCACCAAAGGGGATAGAGCTTTCTCTAGGGTGACCATATTTCAGGTTTCAAAAAAAGAGGACAGTCAGTGGGGCAGGAGGCAGATGGACACCCACAGCCGGTGGAAAGATCGGGATGGGTGTAAATACTTGACAAATGCGTTAACAACCATGGAACTGTTACTGAACTTTAATACATAAAGTAATACATCCTTTCCATTCAGCTTTTGGCCTTCAGCAATAGAATAATAACAAACAAATAAAAAAGTTTAACATTTAAATGACAACTTTTTTAAAAAAAAACACCGTCTTTTCAAGGGCATAGGTTAAATTAAAAATGACTTGCCATTAAAAAAAACGGGCATTGTTAACGCTATTCAGGTGCCATGTGCCACCCACTGAAAAGCAAGCTGCTTCTCTCGCTATTGGTTGTTGCCGTGGTGATGAGGGAAAGAGATTCACTTTGTTTACGTAACTGCGTGCGTACGTACGCACATTACCAAACAATGGTGGCGAGCAAGGAGGGGTTGCTTTGCAAAAATTATAAAACGCATACAATGAATGAAGACTGAAGAACACAAAACCCGAATCCCGGATATTTTAGGAAATTTAGAAATCCCGTCCAGACGCAGTTTTTTTGACGCAAAAAGAGGACATGTCCGGGAAAAAGAGGACGTATGGTGAAGGGTTTTAAAGTTATGTTTTGTATTACAATGTTCATTTAATTACAATCTACGTTTTTATTACATTTTATTTCTTTTTATGGCTTACATATAATCAATAGTAGAATGTGTGTATTAGTGTGAACAATTACGAATGAAGTGTGTGCTTAAAGGTCTGAAAGATTAAGGGTGAATATTAGAGTGCAGAGGGTATTTACAACAGGATATGGGGGTTGGGAGTATGTGTGTGTGTTGCATTCCATGCAGAAAGGGAGGGCAGGAGAGCATCCTGCACATACAACGCACATACCCATATAGCGAGGGTTTTAAGAAACAAACCATATGTGAAAACTGTGTGGGGGATGTGTGGGATATGTCTTATGCTATGTCTTATGATATGTCTCATGATATGTCTTATGCTATGTCTTATGATATGTCTCATGATATGTCTTATGCTATGTCTTATGATATGTCTCATGATATGTTGCAGAAAACGAGGAGAATAGAATGTGTGTTTTGCGGTATCATGTGATGTGTTACAGACAAAGGGGAATGAAGCTGAATGAAGGAAAGACGAGGCGGAGCTCTGAAGGAAGAAAATACACCCTCTCACATACATATAAAAATGATGTAAACTTTTGAAGCGGGGCTGATCTCTGGTAGTACTCTGTGCGTAGAGTGAGTGTGTGAGACAGCCCAGCGCTGAACTCAAATCAATAAACTTCAACTTTTGTTCATCCGAAGTCCATAAGTCCAATTTTTGAACACGCAGGACAGCAGATGTCCATCAGAGGTCAGCCTAGCTTTCTCATACTAGCACCTGAACTCTGGAATAGCCTTCCTGATAATATTCGAGGGTCAGACACAATCTCCCAATTTAAATCTAGATTAAAGACACATCTTTTCAGCAAAGTTTTCAATAATGCATAGTTACTGAACAGCAGCTATGCTAATTATTCTTTTTCTGCCTCCACGCTGTAGGGAGGCAGATTAGATTAGATTAGATTCAACTTTATTGTTGTTCCGTTTTTCTTCCCACGGAAAGGGCAACCCAGTGTACAAAGGATATTACTCGGTATTCCACATTTGTTTGTTTATTTTTATTTCTTCACAAAAGATAACCAGGTAATAAACCTGGAAAAACAGAAAGTGCAACGTTTCAATTTTTATACATGCAAACAGCCCCAGTTCATTACCTCAATATCCCAATAACAATAAGCAACTATAAATAACATTAGTCAAAATACAAATATATAATAATATTTATACTATAATAACAATAATCATCATCATCATCATCATCATCATCATCATCATCATCATAACGCAGATAAGAAACCATTTGAAATTAAGAGCTTACCAAGTGGCTTCCTTTCTTCCACTTCCTTTTTATAGTAAACACCGGTCACATGTTTCCCACAGGACACTCCTCTCTTAAAGGGGCACTACACTATAACCTGCTAAACCTCAAACGTTTCTCCATAAGTGTTATTTGCAACATGTATACACTTTTTATATATTTATAAACATTAGATTAAACAAAAACCTCACAAATGACCGAACTGCACAGAAAACACAACAATTGTCATTACACATATACAAGTACAGTGTAACGAAATGTAGTTTAGGTCTAACCAGAAGTGCAATTAGCAAGTGCAGGATATACAGTGTGAATAAATACAGAATACAATATTAGGGGAATGCTATACAAATGTTCTATGACAAAATGACAGTCGGTACGTACTATGGACAATATAAACAGAAGGATATATACTGTGAACATTAATGTACAGGTGGTTGTGAACAGATAACAATTTAGACTATACAATAGTGCAAGTGACTTAAGTGTGCATTAATTACAGACATTAGCTATAATGTTACAGTGCAGTAGATGAGTTAATACAGTTATTGAAGTTATAATACAATAGATGAGTAGATGCAGTTAATAGAGTTACAGTGCAGTAGATGAGTTAATACAGTTATTGAAGTTATGGTGCAATAGATGAGTAGATGCAGTTAATAGAGTTACTAATACAGTTATTGAAGTTATGGTGCAATAGATGAGTAGATGCAGTTAATAGAGTTACTAATACAGTTATTGAAGTTATGGTGCAATAGATGAGTAGATGCAGTTAATAGAGTTACTAATACAGTTATTGAAGTTACAGTGCAGTAGATGAGGTAATGCACTTATTGAAGTAGTCAATTAGTGCAAATGAGGATTCAATATAATATACCTGGTGTGCAAGTGAGCAGTATAGAGTGCAAATGATGCTGTGTGTGCGTAAACAGTCCGTTAGAGCAGATACATGAAGTACTGGTGTGTACAGTTCGGTCATGCATGGCAGCCATGTAGTGCAATGTAAACAATGTAATAGCAGCATTAAAGTTAAAGTTATGAGGGGTAGTGAAATCAGTGGGGGGCAGAGTTCAATAATGAAACAGCTCTGGGAAAAAAGCTGTTTCCTAGTCTGCTGGTTCTTGTCCGGAGGCACCTGTAGCGCCTACCGGAAGGCAGTAGAGTAAACAGTCTATGAGCGGGGTGAGAGGAGTCCTTGAGAATGCTGCGAGCTCGACGCAGACAGATCCCAAGGTAGGGAGAGATTCCGCCAGGCCCAGATGAACGTCACATGCCCATACCCAACTAGAGATTACGCCAGGTACATCTCAGGCAATTCCATCACTACCCAAGAGAAAGGCGACCATCTGACCATCCTAGCTCAGGAAATTCCACCCCGAACCAAGAGCAAAGATGGACTTCTTGTCACAATAATGCTAAATTTACATTTCATGACAGCAGTTTGAAGTTATAGGTGCATTCAGTGGCCCGGATTAGAGGTTGCTGGGTGGGTGTTTGTGGGGAGTGGGGGGGCTCATTGGTTGTGGTTGGGGGGATTTTATTGTTGGGGTTGTGTGGGTCTGGTTTGTTCTTGTTTTGAAGTTGATGTCAGACAGCAGAGGAATAAGGCTACATTATGCCATAACTATTTTTCCCTGGTTGTTCCTCTGTTTTCTGGTGACTATCGGGAAGTGGGACCGGGTTGGACCTGCACGGTTCCGGTGTGTGAGACTTCCTGGGTTGCGGGTGGTGGGCTTTTCTTCACGGATGTTTGCTCGGTGGCTTTTGGTTGGGGTGACTGAGTGCAGCTATGACACATCAGAGGGGATCTGGCCCTCCCGGCTGAGCCTGGTTTCTCCCCAGGTTTTTTTTTCTCCATTAATCAATCACTGGAGTTTGGGTTCCTCGCCACAGCAGGGCATTGTTTGCATCCTCACCGGGAGACTGTATTTAATTATTTATTAGATATTATTTATTAGAATGATCTTGCTTGTTCTATAAACACCATGCACTGAGCTGTGTTTTACCTTTCTGCATTTTTTTCTTATTTGCTCCTGTAAAGCTGCTTTGGAACAATGCACATTCTCGTGACTTCTATCTGCAGTCTCCGGTTCAGAAGGTTTTATTCAATTATACTTTTCTTTGTCCCTTATTGGACAATTCTCCCTGATAAGAACGCACATCAATGTGATACTTCATTCACAAAGTTCAGCTGTGTTTGTTAGTTCACTGCATTTGGGTGAGGAATGTTAAATATATGGTGGAAATAATGCTGGATATGGAGATCGATTGAAACTGATAGATGGATCGGTCCCAGTCATGAACCGCACGCTGTAAGTGAAACTAAATCATATTTCTGTGTTTTTTTGGCAAAAGGTCCATACGTGCATAAGGTACACAACATGAACTAATAGTGAATCAACAGTTAATAGGGAAGGGATAATGGGGATAATGCGATTGTGTGTTTTGTGCTCGTGCTGTAGTCAACAACTACCCCCCCCCCGCACGTTTTCTGGATGTCACCTGTTTTCGGAAATAATCGTACAGCTGTATCTGTCCTAAATAGATGTTACAAACTAAATACTCTTCGAAGTACAAAGTACTATGCAATACTAGTCTACAGATACCCAAGATTAATATGAGATTGGCAGAAACTGTGTGTTACATCCGCTTAAACTCTCAACATACAGTTCAATCTGGAAATGTTTGGAAAATATTTATACAAAATAATTGATGTGAAATAATAAAAACTGTTAAATACTAACAATCAGTAAATGATAAATGTGAGCACCCTGAAAGACAGGAAAAATATACGATTATTTTAACTGTTGCTGCTCGGATGCCTGATTCTACACAAGTAGCACTAGGAAACACCTGCATACTGGTGAGCAGAATTTGCCTCAACCCCCAAGTCTGCTGTAAAAAATATTACATAAACAACCCACAGTTAACAATTATCATTAAAGTCGGGTTGTCACAATGGCGTAAACATAACAATATTTTAGCTGAAGTTTCATGATACCAGGTCACTGTTGTGCAATATTGTGTCAAGTTATTTTCAAGTTGAATTTTTTTTATAACAACAGTGCGACATATACAGTGAGGAAAATAAGTATTTGAACACCCTGCTATTTTGCATGTTCTCCCACTTAGAAATCATGGAGGGGTCTGAAATTGTCATCGTAGGTGCATGTCCACTGTGAGAGACATAATATAAAAAAAATCCAGAAATCACAATGTATGATTTTGTAACTATTTATTTGTATGAAACAGCTGCAAATAAGTATTTGAACACCTGTCTATCAGCTAGAATTCTGACCCTCAAAGACCTGTTAGTCTGCCTTTAAAATGTCCACTTCCTCTCCATTTATTATCCTAAATTAGATGCATCTGTTTAAGGTCGTCAGCTTCATAAAGACACCTGTCCACCCCATACAATCAGTAAGAATCCAACTACTAACATGGCCAAGACCAAAGAGCTCTCCAAAGACACTAGAAACAAAATTGTACACCTCCACAAGGCTGGAAAGGGCTACGGGGAAATTGCCAAGCAGGTTGGTGAAAAAAGGTCCACTGTTGGAGCAATCATTAGAAAATGGAAGAAGCTAAACATGACTGTCCATCTCCCTCAGACTGGGGCTCCATGCAAGATCTCACCTCGCGGGGTCTCAATGATCCTAAGGAAGGTGAGAAATCAGCCCAGAACTACACGGGAGGAACTGGTCAATGACCTGAAAAGAGCTGGGACCATCGTTTCCAAGGTTACTGTTGGTAATACACTAAGACTTCATGGTTTTAAATCATGCATGGCACGGAAGGTTCCCCTGCTTAAACCAGCACATGTCCAGGCCCGTCTCTTGATGTGCATTTGTCGTGGCTGTTTGTGTGTGACAATAATCATTGTCCATGTAACAAGATTTTATTTGAAAGTCATCTGGCTGTGAATTATGTGCACAGTTTAACATTCAACATGGGTGATGGTCGATAATTTTTCAGCGTCTGCGCTGTATGAGGATATGAACACATGAACTTCATCTCCAGAGTTGCTCCGAGAGTTTATTTTAAGAGCGCTTTCTGTTTCAGTGAAGCGATTGGCAAACACACAAAAACTTGAGCCTGTCCGATGACCCGTCAAAATAAATGTCCTATTAAATTGAACACTCCGACAAAAAACACTGCAGTGTACTGTAGTACTTGCTATTGAAAATTTTAGTGCCCTTGTGGTAAATTGATAAACACTGTATACTATAGTAAAGTTCAAAAACATTATAGTGTCTAAAAATTTTACAGCAGTTTACTATAGTAAATACGATAGTATACTACAGTAATTTATGTGGACAAATATACCACTATTGTATATTAAAAAAGGAAAAACACACAACTTAGAAGGTAAGTAAGTACCTAATCTTAGGTAATCTAAAAGTGATATGGCCCTAATTTATCCATCTACAAGTAACATTAATGTCTTTTGTCCTACATATTCATGATCAACTGCACTTGCATATTCTTTTTTATTGGTGAAAGCAGATGTTTTATACTTGTGCTACTACTGTTTGGCCTGTGCTACCAAACTTTAAACCTCTCTAGCACTAGTGCTAGGTGCAAAAAAGTTAACTTAAAGCCTTAACACTAATAATTATTCCTGCTTGCTCAACTCAACTCAACTTTATTTATATAGCGCTTTTTACAATTTTCATTGTTACAAAGCTTGCCTTTGTTTGTCATGGACAGTAAAGGCCTGTAACCAAATATCAGGCAGCCAAAGCGGACACTAGTTAAAAGGCTTAGAAGCAAACTTGACCAAGTAAAAGCTGAAACAATCGTAATTATTATATTAAATTATAATTCAAAATGAAATATATATTTTTTTATCTTTGGACAAGTAATTTTTGTACTCAGACAAGTGAATGACAAATTTGTCAAAAAATGCTGCTCTGTCGTGGTATTCATTAACACTGCTTTCATGTAAGGAGACACATTTTTTATGAATGTTGTGAAATAAAATGTTTGGGTTAATGATGAGCTATGCTTACTTTTAAGCATGAAACAAAAACGTTTTATTTTTTGTTATGGTGTTTGCAGGTTTTTATTTTATTTAACAGCTGATTCTTTCAAGGATGCAGTAATACATTTTTTTATGAATGGCTCGGTTGACCATCAACTCATTTGAATCGTTCAATTACACGGATTCGTTTGGGAACTAAAAACTGCTATTCATGGCACCGCTAAGCTTAGTTCTGCGTTGTAGGCCTAAATTGTCATTGGAAAAAAATAGTCAATATGGACAGTATTGGGTTTGAATTATCATTTAATAACTATTTCATTTAATTTGTCATTTCATGTCATTTAATATTAACTTTTCTTTACAAATGACTGGTGAGGTTAAATTGTGGTCCGTATTTCTAGTGATAGAATGATATAATGCTGTGGCTGATATATCGTACGGTTTTTGGAATTATATAATTATATATTTTCAGAATTGCTTGTTACTGCTGTTAATAACCCGATTG
This sequence comes from Triplophysa tibetana, assembly GCA_008369825.1. Taxonomy (NCBI): domain Eukaryota; kingdom Metazoa; phylum Chordata; class Actinopteri; order Cypriniformes; family Nemacheilidae; genus Triplophysa; species Triplophysa tibetana. Next base: position 12,420,865 of record CM017913.1, on the reverse strand, counting down.
CACATCTTTTGCAGGGTTAGTTTTTGTAATGGCTTAAACAACTGTGCCCCAGTTAGACACATAGGTACACACCATGACAAAAACATTTGCCAGTTTTGATAAGGGATAGTTCATCCAAAATTTCTGACATCATTTACTCAATCTCAGATTGTTTTTGTTCTGCTACACAGAAAGGAAGATATTTAGAGGAATGCCAGTAACCAAAAAGAACTCATCCCCCATTGACTCCCATATTTGTTGTTTTTCCTACATTTTTATAATTGTATCATTTTTCAATGCATCTATTTTAGATGTCCAGTGTGTAATTTTTGTAGGATCTATTCACAGAAATGGAATATACATAACTATGTCTTCAGAGGTATATAAAGATAATATAGTGTTACCTTTTTATTACCTTAGAATGAGCTAATTCTGCGTACACACACCGCATGTCCCATTAAATTCACCATGTTGTGTCAGCTGTCGTAGTGCTATGAAAGGGAGAGGTGGAATGAGCCATTGTTTGCAATTCGCAGCCTCGCCGCTAGATTTCACTCACTGGTCCTTAACCCTGGGTCTTAACTATAAAAAGTATAGATAAATGTTGGTTTGAAAATCAATACTTGATAAATTTTAAATAAATATCAGTCAAATATTATGTACCATGGAGTTTAGGGAACATTGAAGTCAGTGTGGTTTGTAAGGTTTAGGTTCATGATGGGAAACATTTCACTGTGGTTGCCCGAATACACAGTGATTCATGCTACCTCAAATACTCCTCATGCAGAGGATGAGATGCATAATCCTCAAGCACACATGCAGCACAACTCCTCATGGATTTCTAATTTAACAGTATTTCCATTTTTTGTAGTAGCTTGTTCATGCTTCATAATTGAATTCATGTTTTTCTTAAGTGTAGTATTGTGTATAATTCTGATCACATTATGTATACTATGGGGCTTTTATTCACCCTGGTTATGAAGAAGTATTCATAGGAATGTTTGTAACATAGAAGTGTTAAGTAGATCAGAAATCACATTTACTTAGATGAATTAGAATTAAGATAAGATTGTTTGCATGATAGAATCAACATATGTGTACTTATGCAGTGATTGCTTTCATAAACTATTATAATCATTTTCAGCAATACAAAATCCAGTGATGGTTTAAAGGCCCGACCCAATTAAGTCAAACTTATGATGGACAACTTATTTTTTTTAAAAACAGTCAAGGCTGAAATTCCACTATTAGACAGGAAACCTTGTTGCTTAAAAATAATGGTGGCAGACAAGGACAGTTGAATAATAAAAAATAAGAGATAGCAGGAAATTACCTGATTGGTTTCGGAAGGCAACACCTTTGAGAAGATTCACTATAATTAGAGATTGGAAAACACCGAGTTTTCAGATGTTTTTGGAGACTTGGAACATCTCACTTTGTTTGACTTGTACAAATAAAGTTAAAAACTTTGACACCTGGACCTTCCTTGTCTGAGCAATTTTTTGAGCTTGAAGATCAATATTTTCCCCATCAGTAGCAGTTACATGTTGAGGACAGTAAAGATAGGGAAGAATACGACTTTGAGTAAGGTTTTTGTAAAGGCTCTTATCACTGTGCTGTTGTATCACAATGATCTGGACCATGACAAATACACAACATTGTATCTTCCATAATAGACTACATGTGGTTTATATACTATTTATATTTCTAGATTTACATGTACCTACTATATTGCCATAGTTATACTAGAAATATCATGGTTAAACTATACTGTAGTGTGATGAATAATGTGTTACTCTGGTTTTACTATACAAAAGCAGTTAAAGTACTATAGGTTGCGTTAGTAACCTGGACAGGGGTAAGCCTATACTCACAGACTAATTTATGTGTTACAAGTGTCTTGATCGAAAACCACTTGCACTGGCATATGTTAAAATATATCAGTGTAACTGTTTTGTCTCAAGATGCACACAGTCATGCTTTTGTAAGGCATGTTTTTAAAACAAGTTTAATATCCAAATTTAAGGCCCAGTACTGGCTTAAGAAATCCCGGGCAACTGCCCCATGGTGTTTGAACAGGGGAAATAAGCATCTTACGGTTGTATCTGAACACATCTCTTGGTTTAGTTCAATGAGTAGCTGTCTTACTTCGAAGGGCTTGCACTATAGCATATAGAAGATAGGTAGCGGTTTTAGACACAGTCTATATATTGGGCTTCATTTATGAAACATTCATAAATATATTAGTAAATTGCGCCGAAAACAAACCTTCTCGAAAACTGTGAAACCTCCGGATTCACAAATACTTCGTAAACGTCACACTTCATTGTAAAATGTTGGCATGTTAATGGATTGCAATCATTCGTAAGCAGTGCAAGCATGCACGCTTATTCACAATTAGCATAATTCCCGTCTATGAATTACAACTACGCAAATTACGTAGGAAGGCTGGAATCCTCTGGACATCGTTCTCTGGTGTGGCTACATTATATTGCATAAATGCATATGAGACTAATAGAACATAAGCTAACCTATAAAACTGTGTTCACCAAGCGTTTTTGGCCAGCTAAAATAATATTACATGGTGGTCCTCTGAAAACGACAAGCTGGTGGCGCTTGGCAACGCTTTCTGCGCATTATTCCGGAGATGGGTCGATGTGATTTGGAATATCCTCTTGTTTAAAGAGATTTATCCAGCAGGGGGCGGTGACGCATTGTGTATGGGTTGGGGCACTATTTAAAGGCTGTGAAGAAGAGCATGGGAGAGCGCTATTGCCATGCTGGTGTGTATGTATGAACGTTGAGATGGGTCTTAAATAAAGTGACCATCAAGAACTTTGGGCTCATCTGAGTTTTCTTTTGACAGAATCTTAAGATGCGAAAGCCTTGATGACGATCGACACACTTTATTCTCATTTGCCAGAATATTCACGTGTATTTGTTGCGTCTTTATTCTGACACTTGGCTACGATTATACTCACAAATTAGATCCTTGTATCACATTTTCTGTTCATTGTACAGATCATAATGCAACAAAAGGTTTCCTCTCATATTCACTTAATCCGTGTTAAAGAAATGAATCCGTGGTCTGCTGTAGGTTTAGCTGCCTACGGGAAGCACGAACCCAGATACCACAATCCATCTGGCTTACGTCTATTTGACGTCTGCATTTACATCTGCAAGACATCTGCAATATATAGTTTGCTCATCTGCAATACCTCCGGAGACGTCTGAACGTCTGTAATACGTCTGCTAAAGATCTGGAGATCTGCTGCGTAAAAACATCTGCTAAACATCTTAGAAAGAGCATCTTAACATCCATTTTAAATCATAAACATCTTACAGACATCTTCTAGATGTCTATAGGATGTCTGACAGCAGACATCTCCGAGACGTATTGCAGATGAGCAAAGTATGTATTGTAGATGTCAAATAGATGCCAGATGTATTTGTGCTATCAGGGAAATGTCCGACCTGACGGCCGTCTTTTAATTCATCCCCCGCACCCTAACCGGTGGATCTTGTCAGTCGGTGGCAGGCTGGTAGTATGGGTCAACTCGAACAAGCCTTTCACTTCTCCATTGTTCTGTAGGATGGTTGGTCAGTGTAATGTCCAATGTCGGTCCTGGAGGGCCACAGTCCTGCAGAGTTTAGCTCCAACTTGGCTCTACACACCTGTTTGGAAGTTATTAGTCTGCGTTGTGAGACCTTGATTAGGTGTTCAGGTGTGTTTGATTAGGGTTTAAGCTCAACTTTGCAGGACACAGGCCCTCCAGGGGCCTGTACCATGATAGTAGTTGAACAAACTCTGGGTTACAGGATTGGTTTTGAGTCGACAAAACCAAATTGATGCAATCAGGCTTTATTGGTACCATGACGCAGCTCATGAACTTTCTCTGTCAACTCAAGCTTTGATCCTTAAGCTATGATTACTCCACGCGCGCGTGCACATAAAACAGTGACGTCGGCACTGAACAACCAATCGCGTTCAATATGGATAGAGCGAGAGCGATGTATTTTTCCGCGCAGGAGCAAAACATTATTCTTCAAAAATATGAAGAATATAGAAGTGTTTTTCAAGCACGCAGTAACACTGTATCTGCTGCCAAAGCAAGAGAACAATGTTGGAGGAAAATTGCTGATTGCGTTAATGCGTAAGTTAAACAATTAATGTAAAATTAATTAGGCTTTATAAAAAATATATTCAATGCTAAAATGAAAATATGTGTATTTGTGGCGATACATCCATACATTAATGCATAGTCTACATACATACATACATACATACATACATACGTATGTATGTAAAATGTGAATGTATAGGCTAAGCTATTACATCCTAAGAAAGATTGATATTCATTGATTTTTAGATGCAACCCCAACACCAAACGTTCCTGGCAGCAGATCAAGACAAAATATAAGAATATAATTCAAAGTGGTGAGTATTTACCACAACCTTTTATTATTTTTGTGAACATTTAGTCACAAACGCTTGTTTGCAGCAAACAGAAAAAAGTGTGAAATGAGGAAAACTGGGGGAGGGCCACCTCCTCAAGATTACACTGTGGCGGAGGAGATGGCGCTGAGTAATAATAAGGGGCGGCCGATTATGGATGGGATTGGAAGTGCTGTACAGTCTGACCCTGGTGCTGGCTCCTCTAAGCAAGTGACACTGGGTATGTGTGTGCAATGCATTACTAATGTTTTAAAAAGAGTTAAATATGGCTGACTCTGTTCTGCAGTAGAGGGAAATACAGTGTCTCTGTTGAAGCCAGCACACATGCACACAGTCTCCTGCACAGAGGTCAGAATGCAGAAGACAGAACACAATGAACATAACCTGCTTTATAACAGTTATGCTGTACATTGGCCTTTTATTTATTAGGGTGAACCAAATGATGAAGACACTCTGTCTGTGTGTTCTGAGACAGTTGCTGAGGTGAATGCACTGGGCTTTTTATTATGGCACACATTTCAATGTCATAATTAAGTGACTGGCCCTTACACATCTCTTTTACTGTAGGATTTTTCACAACCTGCCCCAGAAACTGAAGCCTCTACCTCAATGGGCTACAGAAGGAATGTGAACAAGGTAATGCTTTAAACCTTTGACATAAATTACAGTCAGTCCTATGTTTGTAGAAAGTCATGCCACTGTTTGTGGTTTGATCAACCTCCAGAAAACGTGTAATGATTGTTTGTGGTGGAATTGTTTCAGGTGGAAACAGACTCGGTCAGGGCCCTTTACAAAAGGAGTCTGGAACTAGACTGTTCACTGAAGGAGCTGGACTGTGAGCTGAGGAGGCTCCAAATTAAAAAAATTAAATTGGAGATCAAACAGCTGGAAAAAACTGATCTCAGTATGTGAACTTTTTTTAACCAAGTAACCCTTTAGTATGAACACTTTGATTGTTTATTAATGTAATTTTCTCTTGCTCTCTTTCTTCCTACACATGACCAATAAAACAGTTTGAGACCTATCTGCAGTGTCAGTGTGCTTTTATTAAGTAAAATATTGTGTTGTGATTGAATCTCTGACAGCTGCGCCAGCTGGGTGGTCAAGTGTGATGGGGTCAATTTCATCCGGGAGAAGCTAGTTTTGTGGTGGTTCTCGCTCCTTTCTGATAGTGGCTATATTGTGCAGAATGGCACATGCAGCCACTATCTGTGATGCCCGCTCTGGTGACACTCTTAAACGCCTAAGGCAGTTGAAACGTGCCTTTAGGATGCCAAAGGTCATCTCGATCTTGACCCTGGTTTTACTGAGGGCCACATTGAAGCGGTTTTGTGGCCCTGTCTGAGGGTCAGGATAGGGGGTTAGCAAAAACCTCTGGCATGCATAACCTCTATCTCCTACCAACAGGCCATCAAAAAGCCCTGTCATAGAACAGAAAATGGGAAAATTGTATAAGTTTTGCTATTAAATTTTAAACTTTAAAGTGTACTGTTCCAAATTTTACTTGCCTTCCTCAAAGCGCTGACACAAAATAGACTCACGGAATATGCGTGAGTCATGCACTGAGCCAGGCCATTTGGAATCCAAGCTTGTGATCATGCATTCATGATCACAAGTCATCTGCAGATGAAATGTACAATAAATAATTGTCCTATCTGTTAGTTACTATTTATTTAAAGATTGATCTCAATGCAAATACAAATAATTTCACATAGGCTGTACAGTAGCCCTACCTGAACATTAAGGCTGTGAAAGGACTTTCTGTTCACATAATCTGCTTCATGTTCTCCTAGCGCTGTGGAGATTGCAACATGTGTGCAGTCTATTGCTCCTATGACTCTAGGGAATCCTATCATAGGAATGAAAAATATATATTTCAAACCATTCCTAACAGGTACCGCATACTATTGTATAATAGATTTCTGAGTGTGAAATATGAGCATTCAAAAATATTAGCGTGAAAGGTTAAGTTTGTTCATGTGATGTCACCCTATCAAGATATCTTACCGGCAATTTTATAAAAGCCCTCTTTTATGGACATGGTGGATAAATGTCCAGGGAACACAATGAAGCTATTTATGTACCCCTGCAGAGCGAGGACCACCTTGCGAATGGTTCGACAGACCGTGTTTTTCCCTAGATTCTCTGAATCACCGACCACGTACAAGTATGTACCACTTGCAAAAAAACGCAACGCAATACATACCATTTGCGGTACAGTAAGGGCATGGCTTCAACGAGTCACATTTGTTATGTGCGGCTCAAGAAGTTCGCAAAGATAAGACATTCCTTCCGCGGAAAATCTGTATCTTTCGTACAAGTAACTATCAGGAAAGTCAAGGGGATTTTGTCTGTCCCTAAAAACTCTTTCTCTACGAAGTGCTCGTCTAACAATTTGCGCGGAGATGTCCACAGGATTTGGGAGAAAAGGTGAAGCCATTGCAACAGAGAACAGCCGCTGGGAACCTATATGTTTCTTTGCTCACAGCTGATTGGTCAAACTTCAGTCTGAGATCTCTAATCTAGATCATAGCCTGCTCCGGAGCAGGTTAGCCGTGCAGCGTAAGTTACCATGGCGATGAACACCGATTAAAGCTGAGTTACTTTCATGGTACCTAAAACCCAGGGTTGGAGCAAAGTAATCCTAAACTTACCTGGCTAGCCACCTAAACCGGCTTCATGGTACAGGCCCCAGGACTGACTTTGGACACCCCGATGTAGTGTGTCCGCTTCTTTCGACTGTGATTGGACGGCTGTGTTAAAAAGGATAGTGACGAGCTCTGGGTTTTACCCAAAGTTAATATGTAAAAAAGAATAAAAAGACAGAGCAAAATAACTCATTATAATACACAGTGCATCAAAATGCCCTTGTCTAAAATAATGCAGAACGTGTGCGGTTTAACGCGGCATTTGGTAAGGAGTGTACAGGCTTGTTCGACTTGTTGCGGCGCTAGTATCGTGAGAGTCGAAAGCAACCTTTAAATGTTTTTTTCGGATCGCTCTATCATGTACAGTACTTTGTCGCTTAGTCCTGTCTGATCTTGTAGCGGCACATCAAGTCGAACAAGCCTTATTTCTTATTTTGAAAATATGAATTAATCTGAAATTTACATTAGAATAACTTTACGAGCGATTTACACAAACATGTGTTCTGCTTAAAGGCGGGATGTCCGATTTCTCATAGCAGTTGTTGATGTTCAGATCACCAAAACAGATCAACCCCAGTCCCCATCTTTCACTTTCGTCAGCGCTCGGCTCGACTAATGTCCATTCTGTGCTCTGTGCACCTTTCTGCTGATTGGCTACAAGGTTGTTTTGGTTCTCGGCCTGACTTTGTCTAAACAAGCGTAATTCCGGAATCGGAACCAATAACCGCCTTTAATGAGACGCAATGTGTCATTTTATTATCCCTAATCTTAAAAGGAATAGACACATCCAGGGTCCTTCAGGGGATCGTTTATGCGGAATTATTAAAATGCTTTTACCCAAAACGTCTCCAATCTTTTTTTTAATCAAGTATGCGAGGGATCAAACTGTTACACAGTAAACATTGTTCCAAGAAACTATTTTGTAAACATTGCAGTCATCAGTACTCTTATGCTTTGATTTGATAAACTTGGACTTGAACAAACACTCAGTTTATTTTAACATGGTGCAGTTTTATTTGACTACCAACATTTTATAATTTTAACATTTAAATCATTTAAATCAACATACTCATCTTTATTTTACTCAAAATAAAAACAGTAGTAGCCTAATCAAATTAAGAAAAAAAGGAAGCAAAAATCACACACTCGCTCATGTCGTCTTCACTTTGACCAGAGTGACTGTGCACCCATAGAGGAGAGATAAGAGGAAAAGAACGAGGAAGGAACAGGCCATTTTCCACGGTTCCTCGAGAGACTCGTGTGGAATAGATTCGGCTTTGTTTTCATTCATAAAAATGGCCTCTTCAAATATTTCTGTAAAGAACAGAGAAGAAAAGTGCATTTTTCTATTTCAGATAAAATTAAGGAAAAGGGTCTTGTCATTAATAAACCCCAATTCTTTGTCATTTTGCAGTGCATTACCAGACTTTAACCATACCACAGTTCAATTGTAATTCATTCAGGACTACCGCAAGTTTGTTTGATTTTTAAAACTAGCAGGAGAATTTCATTACCTGGCTTGGAGATGTTAAGCAAGAGGACACCAGTAATATGAGTAACCCTGCATGAGTACACCTCTCCGGGTGCCCACTTTGTTGGTGGTAAATGCAGGTGACTTCGGATGCTAAACTTTCCATCGGGGTCTTCTGCAGGGCTGGTGACCCTATGGTCAGACATCTCAGTCAAGCCCAGCAGCCAGGTGATGTTGATGGCAGATGGGCTAAAACCAAATGCCAGACACACCAGCTCATTTGAACCCTGCAGCAGCTTTGCAGTTGGAGCAGAGTGGGTCAATGAAGCTGAAGCACAATAAAAAATAGACGTCATTTAGGGCAAGAAAAAATGGTTCATTTAAATGGTACATATGTTGAGACAAATTTGGATTGCTACATTTCTAAAAGGGACAGTTCACCCAAAAAAAGAAAATTCTCATGTCATTCCGCAGTGTATTTTTTTGTGTTACACAGAACAAAGAGTCATGTACATGTTTTTGAATAACTTTAGGGTGAATAAATGTGACAGACTTTAAACGATCTCTTTAAATTCTGTAAAGAGGTATTATAGAAATCATTGTTAATAGGACAAACAGTTTGGTGGTGAGACCACATCCTCCAATAAAAAAACCTTTAGGAATAATTCTAAAATTAAATGTCACTGTATCTGCGTACAATTTAAACATATTTGTACACAGTTATTTACAAAAATAAAGTAATTTTAATATAATATGCAACTTAAAATCCTATTTTATGTTTTTATAATGACACCCACCATACAAGTTCTCCAAAGTAGCAATAATTGGATTTTGAGATGACTCGTGAGAAACAATACAAGAGTACATATCCTCCTTCCACTGTGACGCAGGCAGTATTAAGGCGCTATATATTGAATAACCCTCTGCTCCAACATCAGAAACCACAGGACTGTTTGTGAAGCGAGACGCATCCAGTTGCGTCACATTCAGTTGCCAATGCACTGAGATTTCAGATGGGAAGAAACCAGTGACCATGCAAAGAAGACTGGTATTTTGAGATCCACAGAGATCACTGTCAGAGGGTTTGAAGATCCTCACTGTAGGCCGTTTGGGGTCTGTCGACATGAGACAAGATGTAATACCTAAAAATATTTTGCAGGTTATAGGAAGAAAATGAGCAGGACTGAGCTCACCTCTGGTTTTTGAGATGTGCTTCTTCTGTGCGTCTCCAGAGCATAAAGGTTTAACTTCACAGGTGAACACACTATATGCATCCCATGTGCGGACAGGCACCTTCAAAGTACTTTGTATGCTTTGAGTCCCATTGGCATGAACTTGAGGACGTTGGGTGTTATGAGTTAAATTGGAATCGGGTCTGTCCATTTTCCATTGGACAGTGAAGTCCTTGACACGGTGACCAATAACCAAGCAGGTCAAGTTAACGTCAGTCCTGGATCTCACATCACTGAGGGAGGGACCCAGCAAGTAGACATCTGCCAGCTGACTGCTACGTTCATTCACTGATGAAGAATAGGAGGACATGAGTTTAAAAGTCAAATATATTTGCTTGAGAAACAGGGAACACACAAGGTTGCCAAAAATAACATGATTGTCACCATAGTCACCTTAATTCAAAAGTTTTTTTTGATAGAAAATGTCTTACTGATGCCTTCTTACCTGCACAGATACTGATGTTTTTATGAATAGTTTTGGCATTTAGCTGATCAGTGATTTCACAAGTAAATTTTATTCCTTGATTCCACTCTTGCTGTGACACCAATTTCTCACTGTAAACTTTAACACACCCATTTTCCCCAACTGTGACAACTGGGCCAGTTTTCGCTTCAGAGTCTGGAATCCATCTGATCTTTGGGTCAAATCCTGTCCCAGAACACACTAGCTTCTCAGGATTTGAACTAGATCCACTCACATTGGGAACAACTGAGAGCTCAACCGTAGGATCACCTGGGCAACATATGTCAAATGTTTTATGAGAAAGCAAAACCAATAGATGATAATTTTGAAAGGCACACGTATGTACATTATTAATTTAAATGGCTAATATGGTGCTGATGAAAATCTGATGTTCATTTCCTACCGAAAATGTTTCCAGTAGGTTTTGATGTCCAACTTTTGAAAAGACTGCGAACTGTACAGGTAAAGGTTTTGTCTTTCTTTTGGTGCTCCTTGGGTATTGTGAAATCTATGGTCACGGACTGAATGTTTTCAGATTGGGTCACATCCACACAGTTGACCTCTGAGATATCAGCACCATTGGCCTGTAAGGTGATGCACACCTCACTAGAAGGAAGATCTCGTACAACACACTCTAAATCCGCAGTTTCTGATTCTCTGAAAGGCCTCCTGATCACCACAAAAGGATTTTTCAGTATATTTCCTGAGGAGCAAAAAATAACTGAACCTCATGTGTTTTTTACAAGTGAAATAAATTTGCATTGTTCATCGTGTATACTACAACTTACCGGTCTCAATTACAGCTTTCTCTGCTTGGACGCATTGATGTCTGGCCCTACAAACAAGGGTCTTAAGCTTCAGCCAATTGTCTCTGGAGAATGTCAGGTTACTTACAATGGTCTGTGCTCTGCTAGTGGACAGGTCTGTTTTTATTTCTCTGGTTGCCTTTTCACTTACACCGTTTACCAACCATGACACTTCTGTGTTGTATGGTGCTTCAACAACACAAGTAGTTGTTACTCCCCCCCCTTTCATTATGTCTCTGAGATGGGGTTTCTTTAAATGGATCAAAGGTTTTGGCAAGTCTGTAGAGGTAATATAAAGCTTTTTCATCAGTCATAATATGGATATTGTTAATTGCATATTTTACACAGATATGTTCTGAGATCTGTTTAATAAATTGTTTCATATAGCCGTGCTAAACTTACCCGTGCACAAATTATAGCTTTGTGTGATATTCACAGAATTGTGGGTGGCTATACAGGTATACAGTGTGCCCGGATCCCGAACACTGATAGGTAACTGACTCATGAAAGTAAAGGTTTTCTCTTTCCCATCACCATTCTGAAGCTTTTTATTTGGTAAAGAAGTGCTGATGGGCTGCTCATTCCTAAGCCACTTGACAGTAAGTTTGTCAGGGTAATAATTATTCACCTGGCACTCTATCAAGATTTTATCACCATCCGCTCTACTCAGCAGAGTGATATTGGGCTTAGTGACACGATTTGCTGTTGAAAAAGAGATAAGAGATTAAATGAAATCCAGTAATGTAAACATAACATGAGAAATGTACAAATTTTAAATTGCATCATAAAATTATACAAATATGACTTGTTTCTGGGAGTGGTTGTCTTTTCTGGTTTACAATAGCGGAAAACAATGAAGGTGGACAGAGGGGGAAATTAGAGACATGCTTCAAAAAGCAGAGCACATAGCAGATAGAAGCGTTAATACCCAGGACCGAAATAAAGATGAAAAAACCACCAAAAGCAGAACCGAAAACCATCTGCGTCTCTGGGACATGGTTTAACACATCTGAACAGGAAGACACCTGACCATTTACATAAAATGAACAGCCTGTTATGCAATTTACTGTATTTTCCTTTGAAAGAGGTAAATGATTCAGAGTTTCAGTTCAAACTGAACAAAGCCTTGCAAGTCATTAATCTGAAAATTAAATACATAGATTATTGTAAGTAGATGTGGGTATTACATTGAGAAACAAGGGAAACATGTCAAAAACTGAAGCGCGGTAAACTAGAACGAAATGTTACAAATTTGGTGGCTTATACATACACAATTGGTGCTCTAAATTCTGGAAGGAAAATCATCCATAAAAAATGATAAATGCTCATGCTGTTAAAATTTTATGTGAACAGATTTAAAAATGAAACAATGCAAGACTAATTAAATGGTTTACTATTTTTGATTTTATTAAAGCAAAAGTTAAACAAGCACAATCACATATTTACAAGAAAATTATCTGTTACATTGTTTTTCTGAGAATCAGAGGGAGTTATTCATGCAGGTCCATCCTCACAAGGATCTCTTATTTCACCTGAAATTATAGTTTGACAATAAATGGTAATTATTATAGTGTAACAAAATCTTATGAAGTCAGGCAAAAATCTCTCCCAAGACCTGAATGATATAATACAAATTATCGAATTAAATGCCCATGCCCTTTATAACCTCAAACGCTTAACGTATCCTAAACTAAACACATTCAAATGTATATACCTTAACAAAAGTAGCACCAATGCTGTAGAACAAAGTAATGAGAAAGAGGAAGACAAAAGTTACGGCAGCGTTTCCAATGCCGCTGTCGTCTGTTTCAACTGGATCATAGAGAGGTTGCTCTATCCACACAAGCCATGCTAAGGGGACACACAAAAATACAAAAACAATTTAGGGTAAGGATTATTAACAGGGGCTATGTAGTAAGACATCATAGGGCACCAAGTAACTATTTGATCTCAAACTAAGCTTTGTGTAAAAATAAAACCCAGAGTCGAACCAAACTACGATATTAAGTTAATGAGTATGTTCTGTACAAGTTAACTAAATTAACTAAACCGTATCTCTTACCGTATGTCTGACACATAATTTAATATAATCAAAAGTATACAATGGTGACTCTGATAACATCAAAGGTTTTGAATGTGTCTTGGCATGCCACTGATGAACATAGATGTGCACCAAGTATTAACAACAAATAGTTGAAGCTTGATGTCTTGATGATTTAAGATTAAACAGCTTTGAACAAATGATGAGCATACAAGATCATGTGCAAACACATTGATAATTAAGGTTTTCCAACTCCCAAGATTTTATACACTGCGTATTTTATTATTTTGCCTAGCAAGTAATGTTTTCTTCATCCAAACTGTGTAAATGCATTTATTTGAAAGCAATGCATTTTGACAGGATTTCAGAAAATTTTATTTATAATTTTATTCGACTACAACTAACCTTTAAATGTCATGAAATATAATAGAATATTTCATTAATCCAAGTAAAATTTTGATTTCTAATTAGCATTATATATTATAGATCATTATAGATCAAAGAAAGTGTCCTTTATAATTAAAAATGCCACAAAGACTAAATATGTTGATGTATTTGACACTCTAAGCTTTAAAACACTGAGACACATTAAATGCACATGATAACATTAACTAAACAAACAATATGCTTAGGATTTTTTATTAGCTTTTTTTCTCAATTTGATGTGCATGACAAAGTTTCAAGCAAACATTAATGACAGAGACTTTTACAAGACAATATAGACATGACACTTAAAGAAAAGAATAAACATTTAAACGTCAACATGCAGGCAGACACCACATGACAGTTTACCCCTTGCAAGCAGGCGTATTCAAACTTAGATTAAATATACTGGGTTTTTCCGAATTATTGTTAATAGATCTTGTCAATATTTGCATAGACTGGTCAATGCTTTCATGGTACACAACACAGCTAAACACTGTACCACTTTTCCACATAGAAGACGGAAGAGAGAGCTGACTATAGACACTAAAGTATTTATTGTTCAACATTGGCACGCCAGTGTTCTGCATGTACCCCTTCCCAGGTTTCAAATGGTCATCATCAGCAAGCCAAGACACAAACACCTCTTTGGGGTAGAAGTCCTTCACATAACAGGTCAGGGTCACCGTTTCATTCTGTATTTGTTCTGGGGGTGCTAATATGTAAACAGAGGGTCTCTTCACATTTCCACCTAATAATACGAGATCACAATCAGGGTGAGAATGCAGCAAGTCAAGAAGTTTTTCTCATTTTTCTAATTTTGCAAGCTTAAATATTTAAGAATGAAAGGTAAGTCATTAAGGTAAACTTTGTGGTTAGGTAGTTAAAATCACACATAACAAAAAGAGATGTTGAAATGTTGAAGTTGAAGAAAAAGCATACCCTTCTCTCTGGAATACAAAATCTCTGTGGGGTCTGCTTTTGAATCGTGTTCGATGCTACACATAAATTTTGTTCCATTGCTCCATTCTTCAAAATTTATTCTGGCCTCAAGCTCAACTGTTTTCTCATTTGTAAGGATTTGTCCTGTTGTGTTGATGAGTTTCCCAGATGCTGTAATATCCATTTTTTTGAACCCTGATTCTCCTGTAGCTCTGCACTTTAGACTCCCACTTTTTTTCTGGAACATGTCCTCCCAGGAGGGAGGGATAAAATGAGCAGAAACACATGTATCTGCTGAAGATTCTATAGAGACCAGACAGACAATACATTAAGCAGGCAAAGGATTAAGGGAAACAATAATCAAAATGTTTACAAATCTCAAATAAATCAAACCTGTGTTAGTTGCTTCTTTTGTATCACTTCCAGCTATGTGGTCGAATGTGCACGTAATTTTGGTTCCAGGTTTCTTGGTCCAATCGTCAGCTTTCAATTGCAAAACGCTTGTGGCGGTATAAACAGTGACATTGGTTTTCTTCTTACCTAAACAATCATCAGCTACCACGTCTTTTACCACCGCACCATTCTGAAGCCACTTAAATGAGTGCTTTTCAGGGGAAAACTCCTTGGCTAAGCAAATGAAAGTAGCTGTTCCATTCTCTAAATCCGCTTTTGTAGGAGTTGTTAAGAACACAGATGCTCTCTTATTTGGCGGTGGGGCTGCAGGCAACATACAGGAGAAGGCAGAAAGGGCATGAAAAGCGACAGAATGACATGCTTTATTGAGCAAGCAAACATGTAGATTTGTATGCAATTCAACTCAATGGCATGTGACCTCTAGAAAATCTGGTTTACATAAATGTTTCCTGGCATAGATATAGTTAAACCAGTATTTTTGAAGGCATAGATGGAACTATTGGAATTACTGTGGAACATAATAATAATTATTAACTTTGATGCAGGCAAATCTGCCATAGCCATATTCAAACACTCTTCATCTCCTTACTTGCTAAATGCACGTATGCCTTTGTCTATATAACTGTATATAAAAAATGAACAATATGACTGCAGAAACAACAAAGTTGACAGCAACACATAACAGATAGATAGCTTTTAAATGAAACTCAACTCTCATTAAAAAAATATGTTACATTTAGGTCGTAACTCACCTGCCGGAAGAAGGCTAATATTCTTTACACCAACAGAATTTGCAGCTTCACATTTATACGAGTTATTTGGATCGAAGACGATTTTCTTGACGCGCAGGTGGCTGATTTTGGTGTTTTCTCCGCCCTGTCCGACTGCTGGATACTGCACGAAATCATTCACCGGTTCCCCCTTAGGATTGGTCCATTTGAAAGAAACTGATTCCGCGGGGGAGAAACCTCTTGCCATGCAGCCGAGAGTGAGGAAGCCATCAGAATCTGAACCGCACTGAACCAAGCCAAAGAGAGACTGTGGCGCAGATAGTTGAGCTGCAGAGACATTCAAAATTAATTGAAACACACTTACAACCTGTACAGTGTACATCTTTGAAAAAACGGTATACTTAACAATAAAGCTGATTCTGAGCAAAGTTCAATAATTTTAATGCAGAGTGAATTCCGTTGTGAAAATTAATCACAAGTTTAGTAACAGTGTTTTGGCGCATTGGTTAAGATTATATTTTAACAGTAAAGCTGTTCTGTAAAAGATCAAACTAAAACAATGCGCCAAAACACTGTTACTGAACTTTCATTAAAAAAAAACATGGTTGATTTTCGTGTGGATGTTAAGTCAAACCTAACTCAAATAATTCACATATAATAATTAAATAATAACTTAATTTAACAACATTACAATTTTGCAGTTTGCAACCTGATTATTTGGAACGTTTAAATGATATTTACAGGTATTTTTTATATTTTTATGTTGTTTGACTATAAACAACTCAAATATTTTTTTATAATAAGGCTTTACTTATTGTCTAACAGAAAATTACATTATTAAGTATCATTTTTATGTAGTTTACACATTTGAAACGTTGAAGAAATATTTAAACGCTTTGCACGGCAACAAAAAAGTAGCAACAAAACCATTCAAATAAACAAGAAATCACTACTGTTGTTAATGTAGACAGGACACAGTCAACGTGTTAGTAAAAAAACACTAACTAGGCGATAGAGGCCGATTAATGATCAAGTTCGAGTCCTTGAACATTTTAAATGTTTGAATAAAAAGCCTTTAAATCGGTAAACTCTAGCAGTGTTTGGGATTTTTCTTTTAAACAATCGATCAAACAAAACATACTTTCTTCTAATATTTTAATCAACTTGAAATATCGAAATATTACAATTAGCGCATGTAGGCATTGAGTGAAAACACACTAGAAACCTGATTTAACCTTGATTTTTGCTCTTCTCCTTACACAGTTTGAACTGTTCAGATTAAGTCGCAAAAAAAGGGAATAATTATGTGCCACATTATTGTTATCATTAGATTTAAGTGAAAATTATTGTAAAAGTATTTTCGGGTGAAATTTCCATGCAATTGAAACATCTAAATAAATAGGAGCAGAAGAACACGCACAGAATATGCCAAATTGGCAATACGGCAAAAATATAACACCTTATTTAAATATCAAACGTTCAATATGCATTTTCACATTCGATTAAAAAAAATAAACCTACTGTTTGTTACGGAGACTTTGGTGCCGCTCCCCCAGTAGTCGAAAGCCCAGTTACACGACATGCATTTATAACACTTAATGTCGCACAAAATTGTACCGCACTATGTTCTGTAACAGCTTGAAATGTCCAATGCACTGATCCTAACGGTCAAGGTCAGCCGTGCATACGTTTATTTAACGTTTTAAAATTGTTATATCGAAATTAATTTAGAAATTAATTTTCATTTAGTTAATTTATTTTGTAAATAATATTTAGATGATGTCTTACCTGATGATACAGTGACCATGGTTCCTTTCCCCCAGTAGTCAAAAGCATTGTCACAATAACAATTTTACCCCAATATATTGCACAAAAACTACAGGCTTTAACGTGACAAATCACTTTCATCTAATCCCCGCAATAAAACGAGTCGCTGTTTTTATTTAATTCAAAATAGTGTTTGTCGGAAAACAGAGATGGCTAATTTAGGTCAATTTAATCATTTTATATTAGTTGCGAAATTAGCATATATAAAGTTCTTACCTGAGGTCACACTGACCAACGTGCCTTTTCCCCAGTAGTCAAACGCCTCGTAGTCACAGTGATACTTTTAACACGTTCGATGTACAAAATTGCTAAAATATTTGCCAGCTATTTAACAATATACAGGTTCATTAATAGACCTATATATATTTTCTATTAAAAGTTTGAGGAAAAATCTCGCAAAAACCAGCCTAATTTATTTGCCTAGATGTTACCTTTGTCTTCTAGTCAAAGGAATACGTTGTCAATTAAACAGGTTCAAGTTTTGTTAAGACAAAATTACATGGCTTGAAATGAAAAACCAACAGGAATGGAAGATTAATAACGACTTACCAGACGAAACGGTGACTTGGGTTCCTTTTCCCCAGTAGTCAAAGCGACCGTAGTCACAGTGATACTTTTTACACGTTCAATGTACAAAATTGCAAAAAATATTTGCAAGCTATTTCAAAATACACAGGTTCATTAATAAACCTTGATATAGCTTCTATTAATTCTTTATAGATGAGAAAAAAATCTCACAAATAGCAGCCTATGTTATTTGCTGAAACACATTTTCATTGGATGTTACCCTTGTCTTTTAGTCAAAGGAATAAATTGTCAATTAAATAGGTTCAAGTTTTGTCAGGACAGAATAACATGGCTTGACATGATTTTCAAACAAAATATAAATAAAAACCAACAGGAATGAAATATTAATAACGACTTACCAGAAGAAACGGTGACTTGGGTTCCTTTTCCCCAGTAGTCGAAATAGTAGTCACAGTGATAGAAGCCTCTGGATTATCAACCCAAAACTCAAGGAATTAATGTTCATGTGATCAAAAGTATTTTAAATATTACACATTTCACTACTTCACCATACATCACTAGTTAAAATGGATGTGTGGAGGGCATGCATGATAATATTTTCATACATCGCTTCTGTCTTTCTAAAATCTCCATATTTCGTAAATTTTTGTCACACTTTATGTTTGTCAATGGGTTTTGCAAATATCTAACCAATGAAAGTATTATAAAGTGCTTGTAAACTTTGACAACACAGTATGAAGTCATTTAAAGAGTACAGTGTTTTTTCCATTTCCTGGTAAACAGTGAATTTGGACATAGGCCTACGACAGCGATAACATAAATTTTTGGATTTTAGCCTATTTAACTGTCACCCATTACATATACGGGAGACCTAAGTTTGCCTCAATATTGTGCACATAATTTCTAATCGAATCATGACAAACTATATATTATTAGAAAGGTCTAAGACTCTGGAATACAGATTTCTTTGGTGTTTTTTAAAATAATTTATGTAGGAAGAGCAATTGATTCTTTTTTATAAAGAGTGTGCTTGGATTGTTTTTATTCTTTTTCGACCAGTAATTTTTTAAAGGAGTCATCAGCAGCCTGATGTTCCGAATATTTGAAAAGGCGATAAATTTCCATGCAGTATGCTACCAATCACTACGCACTAGTGACCTGGCCAATTAAAGCACACCTCGCTTTTCAGAGCGATGAGCTTTGTTACATATCAGCGCGTTTCAGAGAGGCGGAGCAAAGAGGAGATACAAACATGCACGGTTTGTGGAAAAAAAAACAAATTTTAACCCTAAATCGTGTATACACATTGTATTACATCTAATATTCGTTTTAGCCGAGTCAAATGACCACATTAATATTTTTTTTTTAATCAAAGAAAACAGACCACATTAATATTTTTTTTTAATCAAAGAAAACATAAACTTTTTTTATTTATTTTTTACAATAAACCTAACAACATACCTTTAATTTGTTTGTGATTTTTTTGGTTGTTTTATTTTCTCAAACGAGACCAACCTTAAGTCTGTATTTCAAAGATTTCGGAGTCGGAGCCATTTTAGTTCCAACATGCGTTTTCATATGTAGGCTCAAAAAGGGCTCAGACAGTTAACATGATTGATGATGAACTTTTTTGTAATTTGTGTTAACTGTGAAGCCCGGAAAATTTTTAATTCGTAATTACTGTTATGGTTCTGCCACTTCTTGTCAGGTTTTTCCAGTCTTGGGGCAGGATCATGACAATATCAGGTGTTTTGTGTGGAGAGAAACACATTATTGTCACTCACGACATGTCCCCTTGTCCATGTCCCCACCCTCTTGTTACCTCATTAATCATCTTGTTATGATTTCATGTCCCTCACCTGTTCCCTGGTTGATTTGGTTCTTTATTTAATGCCTTTGTGCTTTCTGTCACGTGCGGTTTGTTTTGCCTAATATCCTGTCCCTGTCTAAGTAGTGAGTCAAGTTTAGTCTTGTAACCTTGTGATTAGTATTGTTAGTCTAGTCGAGTCGAGGGGTTACCCCCTCGTGGGTTTTGTTTTATGATCAATTAGTGGCAAGGGGCTGGGGCCTACCCAACAGGGCAGAATTAAATCACTTCTAAATAAAATAATCACCACATTCGATTTCGTGCAACACGTATTTCACACAAAGCTGATATCAATGTTGAGCATTTCACTCGGTGAAGGAATCACTACCAACAAGATCAAAACCAATCACACAATGCCTCTTGGTGCCCAGGCCCTACCAAAAAAGGAAAGAAGTTGATTGCAAATGGGAAAGAGAATCGCATGTTACTCATAAACAAATCAAACTTAGGAAAATAAAATAAAACAAAATAATAATGATAAATCAAACAAGAACCCAAAAAAGCACAGACCTCGTCAGGCCACTCTTCGACCAACTGCCGTTAGTCACCAAAGTGTGATGCCCTCTAACAAGCTCCAGATATGTATGCAGATTACTTTTTTCACGCATTACAAATATTTAACGCCACTAACGCAACATCCATTTTTTTCTGCAATAATTGTCAAGCGTTACATTATATAATCATGCTCTTATTCATATAAAGGCCATTAAACTATTTAGGCGAGATTTGAAATGGTTCTATTGACACGTCCAGCGTATTGAGAGTTTCTGGCTGTGGGTCAGAAGTCCCGTCTGCTACACTTAAGGCTGTGTCAGAATCTGTCAGACAGCGCACCAATATATACCAGTATTAACTTCCCTTTCGTGCTTGAATGAACAACAATATTTTGTTTAGTATCTTGAAGTCTTAAATTAATACAATGAGTTATGAAAATATTTTTGTGAAATATGCCGATTTCATAGGTCCATAACTCCAAAATGCTACTGTAGAACGGTCTCCTGTCATGCATGATGGTAAACAGGGAGACAGGGTGTAACCCCTATGTGGCATATTTAACTCAACCTCAAAGAAAGTTGAGTTATAGCACATCAAAATGTCCGATAAATCCAACGGCCCATTGAAAAGTACTGTGAGATATGCCAACTTCAGGGGTCCATAACTTAAAAATGCTACAGTAAAAATGTCTGCTTTATGGCTAGATGGTAGTCAAGGATACTGGGTATAACCTCAATGTAGACCTTTCAGCGCACTTTCAAAGAAAGTCGAGATATGGCACCCCAAAATGTCCCAAAAGTTTATTGGCCATCGTACTGTTGTGTGACTAATGCCGACTTCATGGTTCAATAACTCCAAAATGCTACAGTAAAACTGTCTGTTTTCTTCCATGACGGTAGACATCAAGACAAGGTATAACCTAGCAACCCATCCTCTGTGCTCTCTCTCTCTCACACACACAATCACACACACACACAAGCACGCACACACACGCACGCACGCACGCACGCACGCACGCACACACACACACAAAGACAGGCCCATAGACATACACACACACACAAAAAGTAAAAAATAAAAACTTAAAAAAAGCCCCCTACCAAACACATCGAATAAATATCGGCCAGGCATAGGCGGATAATTCAGTCAGTTAGAGCTGTAACCAGCTCTCCGTTACATCGGCTTTGGGTCGCCTCATTACCGCAAGCCGAGGCCGCGCTTATCTATTTGTGCATGAACATTCATCTTTTTGCAACCCATCATGCCCTCGATTCTTCTTAATTTCACTTAACACAAATTAATGTTCTTTCAATAAAGCTGCATTTTTTCTGTATTTGCTTGAGAACCTCAATTTTGCATCTTCTTTCTTACTCTCCGGCCCGATCTCCCATACATATTACGTTGTTGTTATGATATCTCAGGGGAGAACCCAAGTGCAGGCAAGCAAAAGACGGTAGGTAGGGGTAACAGGGATTTATTGAACAAACACCAACAAAAAGGCAAAACAAAACCCACAAGGGGGAAAACAGGACAGGGTAATATGTATAAATAAACAAGGACAAAGACTAACTTCACTACAAAACAAAGTACTTGAAATGAACACTAAACTAACACTTACAAGACTCGGGGAAACAGGAACAAGGCAAGACAGGGTAAGTTTACAGCAAAACAGATGCAATCATCTGAGCACAAGCACAAGCATCTACACGTAACGAACCAGCACAAGACAATGAAACAAGAGAGAGATATATAGGGGAAACAAACACAGGATAATAGGATAGGGACAGGTGACACAGATCAAACACTAAGGGGAGCTAATTAACACAAACAAGGAAACAGGAGGGTAGGAATGATCACGCGACTCGAGGAGAGTATGGAAGCCCTTAACCGACAAGACCATCTCTCCCCACATGAAACGATCAGGCTATGCCATGGCTCCACTTGAGACAAGAATAAAACATGACATGATAGTGGAACCATGACATAAGCCCCCCCTTTAATGAACACCTCCAGGTGTTCATCAAGGGGTAACTAACAAGACAAGACTAACTTAGACAAGGACAAAAACCAGACAGACAAGGCAAACATGACAAGAGGCAAACACGACAAGATAATGCATGGGTTGGGGTGGGATAATAAAAATAACAAACAAGGGAGGGGGGGTGGGGGCAGACAAGAAAACATGGGTAGTCCAGAAGGGGCAGGGCTGGGAGGGGAAGTCCAAACCCTGGGGGACGCGCCAGAGCGCGGAGCCCCAGGGGGCTTGACAGGGCTTGGCGCCGGTCGGAAGGCCGGCTGGACAGGGCTTGACGCCGGTCTGAAGGCCGGCTGGACAGGGCTAGACGCCGGTCGGAAGGCCGGCTGGACAGGGCTAGAGGCCGGTCGGAAGGCCGGCTGGACAGGGCTTGACGCCGGTCGGAAGGCCTGCTGGGCCGGGCTGGGTGCCGGCTGCTGGGCCGGGCTGGGTGCCGGCTGCTGGGCCGGGCTGGGTGCCGGCTGCTGGGCCGGGCTGGGTGCCGGCTGCTGGGCCGGGCTGGGTGCTGGCTGGTCAGAGGAATCTACGGCCGTAGTGTCCTCTCGGACCGTCCCGCCCTCACGGCGCCCCCCCAAAAAATATTTAGGGCTGGAAAGCTCCGGACTCGGGATCACAGGACTCGGGACCACAGGACTCGGGACCACAGGACTCGGGACCACAGGACTCGGGACCACAGGACTCGGGACCACAGGACTCGGGACCACAGGACTCGGGACCACAGGACTCGGGACCACAGGACTCGGGACCACAGGACTCGGGACCACAGGACTCGGGACCACAGGACTCGCCTGGGGTTGAGCCGCCTTCCGGAGTTTCTTTCTCCCCCGTCTGCCAATGGAACTGGCAGACGGTAGAGTGGCTGCAGGAGGTGCTGCGGATGAGGGTGCCGACTGTTGGGAGAGACCCGCGGCCCCGATCTGCAGGGCCTGGGCCTCCGGAATCATGGCCAGCCTTGCAGAAGACTCCGCCTTGAACAGTTCCCTGAACCCCTCGCGATCCATCGCAATCTGGAGCTGATCCACGAAGCCCAGGGGCCTCAACCTGCGCATCTCCGCAGGTTCGAAGGGTTCGTCGAGGCAGCGGTTGAATATCACCTTCAACTCTGACTCGCCGAAGCCCGAGTGGCGTGCAGTGGAGAGGAAGTCCATGGCGAAGAGCTTAACAGGGGTACCCTTCTGGCGAAAGCCAAACAAAGCGTGAGCCTGGCGGCTCCGAAACGCCTTCTCCGACTCGTCCATGCCACCTGCTGGGTTCTTATCTTGGCTGGTTCGTTCTGTTATGATATCTCAGGGGAGAACCCAAGTGCAGGCAAGCAAAAGACGGTAGGTAGGGGTAACAGGGATTTATTGAACAAACACCAACAAAAAGGCAAAACAAAACCCACAAGGGGGAAAACAGGACAGGGTAATATGTATAAATAAACAAGGACAAAGACTAACTTCACTACAAAACAAAGTACTTGAAATGAACACTAAACTAACACTTACAAGACTCGGGGAAACAGGAACAAGGCAAGACAGGGTAAGTTTACAGCAAAACAGATGCAATCATCTGAGCACAAGCACAAGCATCTACACGTAACGAACCAGCACAAGACAATGAAACAAGAGAGATATATATAGGGGAAACAAACACAGGATAATAGGATAGGGACAGGTGACACAGATCAAACACTAAGGGGAGCTAATTAACACAAACAAGGAAACAGGAGGGTAGGAATGATCACGCGACTCGAGGAGAGTATGGAAGCCCTTAACCGACAAGACCATCTCTCCCCACATGAAACGATCAGGCTATGCCATGGCTCCACTTGAGACAAGAATAAAACATGACATGATAGTGGAACCATGACAGTTGTCTTATAAATATTCAACATATAATTTGCATACTCAGCATAAGCTTAAACTAGTATCTATTATGTTCAGGATATCTTTGATCTAAAAAGTTACTAGTATGTAATGAATAAGTACTAGTATCTATTGAATAAGTACTAGTATCTAATAAATAAACACTAGTATCTAATTGTAGGTACTAGTATGTAATGAATAAGTACTAGTACCTAATGATTATGAGATGGTGGTCTAGTGGGTTAAACCACTGAACTGGTAAATCAAAAAAGGTTGCTGGTTCGATCCCAGCAGCCACCACCAGTGTGTCCTTGAGCAAGACACTTTACTGCATGTTGCTCTAGGGGGATTGTCCCTGTAATAAGTGCACTGTAAGTCGCTTTGGATGAAAGCGTCTGCCAAATGTCTAATGTAAATGTAAATGATTAAGTACTAGTATCTATTGAATAAGTACTAGTATCTAATAAATAAGCACTAGTATCTAATTTGTAGGTACTAGTATCTAATGAATAAGTACTAGTATCTAATGGAATAGGTACTAGTGACTAAACAATAAGTACTAGTAGCCTAAAAATAGATACTAGTAAGACTCAAGGGTTGAATGACAAAATGGCTTGACTAGTCAAAATAGCATTGTAGATAACTCGAAGATGTATTATGGCAAGCCGAAATAACTTTGTAGATGTGTTCATTGCCTGTTATTACTAGTCATAATCACGTTGTAGATATACTAATTCCAATTATGACTAGTCCAATTATGAAGAGATATCTGGAATTAGATATCAGATAGTACTAGTACTCCCAGGGTACTCCCAGGGGTAGTTTATGTCAAAACGGCTTGCCATACTTCTACAAGATTTAATTACTTTTTCCACCCCTTTAGCAAGATTTGATCGGAATAGCACATAGCACCAAATCTAGAGGGTTTTTTGATAAATTGTCAGTAGTACTGCCCCGTGAGTCCGATCGGTCTCGCTTTCCTGCCGCACGAATCGCACAGATCTCTTTGCCGGCATCTAATTTACTCTAATTTACTCTAATTTGTGCCGTGAGGGGTAGTGAAAAGTACCACATTCAGTTAACTTTACGGTGGCAGACACGATACGTGAATAATAGAGTACAAAATGGCGATTTTAAAACACGTCAATTTTATCGATTGTTTGGATATAAAACATGAACACTGTTAATAAGCACAGGCTTAGAGACTGTGAACTGTGTGAAAGAATAGCCTATAACGTTAGCCAGAATCCCCGCTTTTTAAGGTGTGTGTAGTGATTTTGTCAGATTGTTATAAATCAGTACTGACAACAGAAATGGAAACCATGTACGAACATCTTTACTATGCAATTAAATTGAGTTCAACCAATGGATTGCTTTTTGAGTGTATTGGTATAGTTGTGACGTGAACTCCGCTATTCTCCTTTATTTAGAATGATTTTTAAAAACGTTGTTATCATAGTTATAGTGTGGACGTCCATTAAAGCTAGGTTTATATCTCTGTGTTTACTGCTACAATAATGAAAAAGCAATTTTTTCATTTTACTCACCAAAGCTCTACTACGGCAGCTTGTCGTATGTCGGACAAAATAGGGCACATAATATCAGCGTTATGATTGGTCAGATTGCCTGTCAATCAAACTGCTTGCGAAGTGTCAAATCGACTGTGAACCTGCGATTTTAGTGCTGTACCTGATGGTACAAGCTGTTTTTCCGCAGGCTCATTTTGGGAAGAATTTTATTTCTCTACTGTCAATTTACCGATACAAATTTATTTCTTTTATGAAAGTTAAGGTCTGGTATTTGGGCTTGGATGAGTTTTGATTGTGCTTTTTGTCACGCATATGTACACCCTTGACTTGCATGTTATGCTGGTGTG
Organism: Triplophysa tibetana; assembly: GCA_008369825.1. Lineage (NCBI taxonomy): Eukaryota > Metazoa > Chordata > Actinopteri > Cypriniformes > Nemacheilidae > Triplophysa > Triplophysa tibetana. The sequence continues at coordinate 12,394,784 of CM017913.1, read as the reverse complement.
CACCCAAATATTGCTGTGGTTTTTAAAGCAGCTGTTGTACTATGTCACAGCTGAATGCATACAATATATGGGTCACATGACAATGAAAACATATAGTAGCCTACGTCTGGATCTGAAATGTTCCCATAGGCTCATGCGGCCACACACTATCACCAATCTACTGTTTTAATGGTCAAGAATAATCATATTTAAAGTGTTGCAGAAGCTGTAGAATGTATAGAATGATGTTATTAAAGTTCTAGCTTTTGCCCATGAGAGATTGTTAATTAAAACCTTCAATGAATATATCTGCTATAAAGGCAAAACATACCTGCTTGTAGATGTCCTTAAAGGTGCAATCCATAACTTTTGACCCTTTTCCCCTCTCTGTTTGAAATATAAAACTACAGGTTACTTATTGAGTTATCTTCAAGTAGATTGTGCTTTGGCACGGCAGCTGTGAATGGATGAATCTGATAGCACGCTAGTGATTTTCAATTCCAGTCTTTAGGGTAAGAGCTAAAATTGAGAAAAATTGGTTCAAGCTATACACTAACCTAAAGGATTATTAGGAACACCTGTTCAATTTCTCATGAATTCAATTATGGTGGTGGTGTAATGGTGTGGGTGATGTTTTCTTGGCACATTTTAGGCCCCTTAGTGCCAATTGGGCATCGTTTAAATGCCACGGCCTACCTGAGCATTGTTTCTGACCATGTCCATCCCTTTATGACCACCATGTACCCATCCTCTGATGGCTACTTCCAGCAGGATAATAGACCATGTCACCATGCCAAAGCTCTAATCATTTCAAATTGGTTTCTTGAACATGACAATGAGTTCACTGTACTAAAATGGCCCCAACAGTCACCAGATCTCAACTCAACAGAGCATCTTTGGGATGTGGTAGAACGGGAGCTTCGTGCATCCCGCAAATCTCCAACAACTTCAAGATGCTATCCTATCAATATGGGCCAACATTTCTAAAGAATGCTTTCAGCTCCTTGTTGAATCAATGCCACGTAGAAGTAAGGCAGTTCTGAAGGCGAAAGCGGGTCAAACACAGTATTAGTATAGTGTTCCTAATAATCCTTTAGGTGAGTGTATATACAGTACATAGGTTTTGTCTGTGATCACAGCATTAAAGCGAATCTGTCATTGTACATTGAAATGACAGTATGTCCTATACTGTATATCAGAATAAAAGTCATCTGAACTAGTGATGTTGACCTCTCTGTTGCATTTGTCGCATCTCTAGACAAGCCCCATCCAGTCGCCAACGGTTGCTACAGCCTGTGTCGCTGGATGTCGCCACCTCTCTGTTGAAATGAATGGAATGATGTCGCTTGTAATGTGAGCAGGCATAGCATGTTCATCAAAAAAAAGGAGTCCCTCACAATATTATCCCCACCTTTAATAAACTCAACTGATATTACTCTTGAAGGCCTATTGTTGAAGCACAAACTGTCACTTTAACATTTCTTAATTTAGTTTTGAACACATTTATTTTGATTTACTTGGCCAATAAATGATTCTTGTTGATTTTAACCCAAAATGTTTTTGTTTTTTCAGCCGAACAAACCTATGAACTATTATCCTTAAATCCTTATTATCCTACTTTTTTACTATTACTATTACTATTTTATTTTTATCCCCAAAGATGAATGATACTATCAAGCGACAGTAGTTAAATGTGAAGTATGTATCATCTTCTATCCTCAACAGCGCAGGTAGTATGCTCAAAAAACATTTTCTGCCATTGGCATTGTATTCTCCTGACTTCTAACTGCAGTCTAGGTTTCAGAAGGTTTTTTCGAACATGCAATCCTGTTTCGTAACAACTTTTCTTTGTCCCTTATTGGACAATTCTCCCTGAAAAGAACACCCATCAATGTGCTCCTTCATTTACAAAGTTCAGCTGTGTTTGTTAGTTCACTGAATTTGGGTGAGGAATGTTAAATAAATGGTGGAAATAATGCTGGATATGGAGATCGATTGAAACTGATAGATGGATTAGTCCCAGTGCTAAAAGATGCCAGTTATGAACCGCACGGGGTAAGTGAAACCAAGTCATATTTCTGTGTTTTGTTGGCAACAGGTCCATATGTGCATAACGTACACAACATGAACTTATAGTGAATCAATAGTTATGGAGGGATAATGCGATTGTGTGTTGTGTGAACGCACGCGTTCAGGAGGTCACCTGTTTTCGGAAATAATCGTACAGCTGTATCCGTCCTAAATAAATGTGATCAAACTAAATACTCTTCAAAGTATATAGATACTATAGATATCCAAGATTAATATGAAATTGGCAGAAACTGTGTGTGTACATCCGCTTAAACTCTCAACATACAGTTGAATCTAGATATGTTTTGAAAATGTTTATACAAAAATAATTGATGTGAAATAGTAAAAACTGTTAAATACTAACAATCAGTAAATGATAAATGTGAGCACCCTGAAAGACAGGAAAAATATTCGCTTATTTTAACTGTTGGTGCTCGGATGCCTGATTCTACCCAAGTAGCACTAGGAAACACCTGCATACTGGTGAGCAGAATCTGCCTCAACCCCCAAGTCTGGTGTAAAAAATATTACATAAACAACACACAGTTAACCATTATCATTGAAGTCAGGTTGTCACAATACCATAAACATACGCTATATTAGCTGAAGTTTCATGATACCAGGTCACTGCTATGGAATATTGTGTTAAGTGATAATTCAAATCTACAAAATATTTGCCAAATATTTAGAGATAAGAAGGGCTCGATATTAACGCTCTCCGCTTGTCCAGGACAATTTAATGTTTTGTATGGGCAAGTGAGAGAGAATTTTACTTGTCCGACCGAAAAAGTAACATGAAAAAATGTATAACAACAGTGCGACATATATGTAGGACAATAAGAATATTTGCATTAGATAGAGCTTCATGTTTGTGTAAAGTGCGTTTGTCGTGCTTGTTTCGGTGTAATCAATGGCGCATACCGCACGAGCCCAAACTAGATGTCGACACGAAATCCTTTTTTTAAAATGTCATCTGGCTGTGAATTATGTGCACCGTTTAACATTCAACACGGGTGATGGTCGAGGATTTATCTGGGTTTGCACTGTGTGAGGATATGAATACATGAACTTCATCTCAGAGTTTCTCTGAAAGTTTATTTTACGAGCGTTTTACTGTTTGACTGAAGCTATTGGCAAACACACAAAAACTTGAGCCTTCCTGATGACCCGTCAAAATAAAAGTCCCGTTAAATTGAGCTGTAAGACAAAACATACTGTAGTATATTATAGTATTTGCTATTGAAAATTTTAGTGCCCTTGTGGTAAATTGATAAACACTGTATACTATAGTAAAGTTCAAAAACATTATAGTGTCTAAGAATTTTACTGCAGTTTGCTATAGTAAATACTATAGTATACTACAGTAAGTTATGTGAACAAATATATCACTATTGTATAAAAATGGAAAAACACACAATTGAGAATAATAAAAACAAATGTAGGTAATCTAAAAATTATATGGCCCTGATTTATACATCCGCAAGTAACATCAATGTCTTTTGTCCTACATATTCATGATGAGCTGCACTTGCATATTCTTTTTGAATGATGACAGCAGATGTTTTATACTTGTGCTACTACTGTATGGCCTGTGCTACCAAACTTTAAACCTCTCTAAAACTAGCGCTAGGTGCAAATAAGTTAACTTAAAGCCTTAACACTAATAATTATTACTGGTTGCCTTTGTTTTATAGCAGTCACAGAGAGTAGGCCTTTAACCAAATTCAGGCAGCCTAAGCGGGCACTAGTTAAGATGCTTAGAAGCAAACTTGACCAATTTAAGTCCGAAACAATCATATGTAGCATATTATATTATTATTCAAATTAAATATATATTTTTTTATCTTTGGACAAGTAATTTTTTTACTCAGACAAGTGAATGACAAATTTGACCAAAAATGCTGCTCAGTCGTGGTATTCATTTACACTGCTTTTTGCAATCATGTTAGGGGATACATTTTTTCAACATAAAATGATGAATGTTGTAAAATAAAATGTTGGGGAAAATGATGAGCTAGGCTTACTTTTAAGCATGAAACAAAAACGTTTCTATTTTTTTTTGGTGTAAGCAGGTTTTTATTTTATTTAACAGCTGATTCTTTCAAGGATGCAGTAATACATTTTTTATGAATGACTCAGTAAATCGACTCATTTGAATCGTTCAATAACATGGATTCGTTTGGGAACAAAAAACTGGTGTGTTTTGCACGGCAATGCTCGGTAGTTCTGCGTTGTGTAGGCCTTAATTGTTATTTGCAAAAAACTTGTCGATATTGACATTATTGGGTTTGAATTATCATTTAACGACTATTTCATATAATTTCTCATTTCATGTCATTTAATATGAACTTTCCTTTACAAATGACTGGTGAGGTTAAATTGTGGTCCGTATTTTCTAGTTATAGAACGATATATATTGCTGTGGCTGATATATCGGCCGGTTTCTGGAATTTTACAATTATTGGCATTGGCCGATATAGTTTTACAAATGGACAATGCATGTAAGCATTTTATTCATAAACATGCCATGAAGATGTGAAGCAGGCATTTGCCACTTATGTAATATGACCACACCAATGGACTGTGTAGGTTGGATACGATATAAAAAATGTATATTAAGTATCAATAACATGTTTGAATTGCTGTATTTTACTCATATTAAGCCATGTTTAGCTGCCCACAATTAATGTTATCTCATGCACTGTAACGAATTGCTGTAAAAACTACAGCGTTATTTTACAGAAGCTGACTGTTTTTTAAATAATACGGAATATTGCTGTAAAGTGCAATGCATTCTGGGGTCACGTGACGGATTAACTCAATGTACAGAATGTTGCTGTAAATTTCAAATCTACAATGGCGGGATGATCTTCAACAGTCGAGATTGGGGTAGTGCGCAAAATGAGTGATTCACACCTGTGGTAAGTGACTTATTACGTTTTTTTTCACATTTGGTAACTATCATACTGGTAACTTTATATAGAGGTATCTACATTCGCGTTTCATATTGGTAACCCCGGATTCAACCTCCATCCGCGGGGGCCGAATAAGTCTTGCGCGGGGTTTCAGCAGTGCCGTCGCGGTAAGATTTCAAACATTCTCCGTCGCTATAGCACCTGACAACAGAAGCTGTTCATATTATTTACAGTTTGTGTACGCACCAGGAGCGAAGGCGGTATGTGACGAGCTACAGTTCATTGTATTAATAAGTTGACGGTTGTTTTTTTAATGTTGAACATCGCGCCCGCCGTAGAAACGGTAAAAGTTACATGCTTCGACTGTTGGGATTCACGGGAATTTAGTGTTGAATACCACACTCGGTCGTGATTATTTGTGTGGTGTAATTCAAATTTGCATATGCAGTTATCCGTTAAATCGAGCGCCCAAATTAAAACGAGTCACCAAAGCTTACGGTAAGTCGATGTTGACGGAGGATAGCCCGGTAAAGTGATTATTGTACGTAACCAGCTAGATATACAGAATATATAACGGAGGCCAGCTGAGAGCTTGAGCAAAAGACGTTAGCGACACCCTCATCGTTAGAGCAGGCCTGTCTCCCAAATACGACCGTTGGAGGGTGGGAGTGAGACGGCCCGTTACAAATACCAGTGTGGCAATTTCTTGACCGTGACATCCCTTACGTTAATGGCTTACATTTCTGTTTAAGTACGGTTTTAAGTGTAAGTTACTCTGTGTAATTTGCTTAGAGTTTGTTTGTAGAGTCACTTATACTTATATGTAAAAAGCTTATTGTATCTATTGTATCTATTAACTGTTGTTACATGTGGTATTGTTTGTTTTAGGACACACTTTGCCATGCAGGCCACTGGATGCTGACTTATGAAGTTTAGGTCGTGTGTGACGGTGCTCAGCACAGCTTCATGTCTGGCCTTGCCACTCTGTTCATAGCATGTTACATATTCAATCATGAGTACCAGGATGGGGCAGCGTGTCTCTTGGAGTCCACTGAAAGGTATTAGTTGAACCACTTCCTTACCTGCATTTTGTAGATATGTTAATGTTATATACCTGTTAAGACCTTTAAAACAATATTTCTCAACGAGAGATGGATTTTTTTAGTGCAAATTATTTAGAAGTCTCCCCTATTTAACACTAGCAAGCTAATCATTTAATTCATGTGTTTTAATATAAAATATTTTGTATATTTAATATATAACATTTTGTTTTTCCTGACTCTTTGTAGACATTAATCCATAGAGTGGAACAAGAAGAAGCGTCATCTAAAATGCCAGGATACAGAAGTAACAGGTTGCAGTGAACCCACATGTTGCCGCTCTTCTAAACTCAATGATGAATTTTCAGTGAAATCGATGAAAAGTAAGAAGCACACACACACACACACACACAGATCTCATCATTGAATTACATCATTGTATTATTCTCTGTCTCTGACTGTATATGTTGTCCTCTGTTTTTCCTCTTGACTATAAATATCTAAAATTATTCTCTTTTTTCTTTTCCATAGTTCCAGCTACTTGTTGTGCTCTGATGGATCAAGATGTGGACCATTTTACAGACTCACTTGGGCTTTGTTATGCGATGTTGTTACATGAGGGTTATGTTGGTTAACGTATGTTTAAAGAGCCATGTTGGCTACTATGAAGTTGTAACTGAATAAAAATATTTAATGTACAACAAGGTACAAAATTTGTCTGTAATTTATTTTTGTATCAATTAAAACATAAATAAACAGTGTATATCAAGTATGCAAAACATACTGGATACACACTGATTATGTATTTCTTCTAAATACAGTATATTAAAATCAAGCAATTGGCCGTAAAAAATACAGCATTATACTGTTGCTATTCAAAATTACAGTTTTTTTCCTGTATTATGCAATTACAGAAAATGGCTGTAAATTAAATTACAGAACTGTGGCTGTAAAATTTACAGTATCTGGCTGGCAACCCTGCTGCCAGTAATTTACTGTAAATTTTACAGGATTTTTTTTACAGTGTGTGTGGTTGTTTTAATGTGTTCAAGTCAGTTACTAATTAGGGACGTAATGCACAATAATTGTTCATTGGGCTTTACCAATTGTCTGTATGTTCTTAAAAAAGGTGATTATTTTATGGCAGCGAAGAACTTTTGGTTCCGTACCGATCCTTTAACATCTGAAGAACCTTTCTGTTTGACAAATGGTTCTTTGTGGTGATAAAAAAGACAAATAACCATGACAAAGTTTTGACAAGAGTGAAGCTCTGTTTACTCAATCTAGGTTTACAAAAATGCAAGAGTGAGTCTAGTAGATTTACATAAGTCAGAATTGCTTGTTACAGCCCTTAATAACTAGATTGCACATATTTTGCAGTGTTAGTTTTTGTAATGGCTTAAACTACTGTGCCCCAGCTACTGTAGACACAGAGGTACACACCATGACAAAAACATATGCCAGTATTTATAAAGGATAGTTCACCCAAAAATGAAAATTCTGATATCATTTTCTCAATCTCAGATTGTTTGTAAACCTGTATAATCTTTTTTTGTTCTGGTACACACAAAGGAAGATATTTAGAGGAATGTCAGTAACCAAACAGATCTCATCCCCTCTTGAATCCCATATAGTTTTTATCTGACTATGGCAGTAAATGAGGGATGAGATCTGAAGAGAAAAAAAATAGTTACAGGTTTGGAACAACATGGGGGCGAGTAAAAAATATAATTTTGGTGAACTATCCCTTTAAGACAACAGCAAATTATTTTACAATGTTTTTGGATCCATCTACATATTTGCAATCATTGCATTGATATGATTTTCCAATCAATACATTTTCATAATTGTATCATTTTCAATGGGTCTATTTTAAATGTCCAGTGTGTAATTTTTGTTGGATCTTGACAGAAATGCAATATAATTAACTATGTTTCCAGAGGTGTATAAAATAATGAAGCGTTATCTTTTTATTGCCTATTTTTGGAATGAGCTATTTCTGTGTTCACACACTACGGATCCCCTTAAATTCACCATGTTGTGTCGTAGTGCAATGAAAGGGAGAGTTGGAGTGAGCCATTGTTTGCAATTTGCAGCCTCAACGCTAGATTTAACTCACTGGTCCTTAAACCTGGTTCTTAACTATAAAAAGTATAGATAAATGTTGGTTTGCAAATCAACATTTGATTAATTTTAAATAAATAAATAACAGGAAGAAATTATGTACCGTGGGGTTTAAGGAACAATGAAGTCAGTGTTGTTTGTAAGGTTGAGGTTCATGATGGGAAACATTTCACTGTGCCACCCCCCGTATACACAGTGATTCATGCTACCTCAAATACTCCTCATGCAGAGGATGAGATGCATAATCCTTAAGCACACGTGCAGCACAACTCCTTACGGATTTATCAGCTGTAAGTTTAACTCTATTTCCATATTTTGGATTAGTTTGTTCATGCTTCATAAAGTGAATTCAAGTTTTTTTTAAGTGTAGCCGTAACATGTTTAGGACAGTAAAAAAGGGAAGAAAACAACTTTGAGTAAGGTTTTTGTAAAGGCTCATATCACTGTGCTGTTATATCACAATGATCTGGACCATGACAAATACACAACATCTTTATCTCCCATGATCAGATAGACTACATGTTGTTAAAAAACACTTTTTATATTTCTAGATTTAGATATACTTACTTTATTGCCATAGTTTTACCAGAAATATCATGGTTAAACTATACTGTAGTGTGATGAATTATATGTTTCTGTGGTTTTACTATACAAAAGCAGTTAAAGTACTTTAGGTTGCGTTAGTAACCTGGACAGGGTTTAAGCCTAGTCCCAGATTAATATATATGTCATATGTTTATATGCTAGAGGTGTCTAACATATAAAAAACAACTTGCGCTGAAATATCTTAAAATCTAACAGTTTTTCTGATTTGACTCAAGATGCAGAAAGTGATGTTTTTTATAAAGCATGTTTTTAAAACAACTTTAATATCCTAATTTTAGGCCCAGTACTGGCTTAAGAAATCCCTGTTCAGGCAACTGCCCCATAGTGTTTTTGGAGTACTTTTGGAAAGTAAGCAGCTATATGTCTTACTTCGAAGGGCTCGACCACATGAAGTGGGAGGATTTAAGGGTTCAGGACATAACTCATATGTTTACATTTTGGACACCCTTTGTAAATCACACATCACTATTTTATATTAACTTGATGATGCAGCAAGCTGTTTCACTAAATGAAAATATGACATGGAGATTAGGAGAGTCATAAAATTACCATTAGGTGTATGAGTGGGGAGTGTCTAGGAGTGCTCTGGAATTAGCCATCCATCCAGGGTTTTTTCTACTTATGGCTCAAGATGCTGGAATGCGATCCAGTCCTTCCATGACATTGCAGGCCATTAGCATCTATTGAAAATGAATGGATGGATTATTGTTGCAAACAGGTAGGCCTAATTAAAAATAACTACATTTTTGTCAAATATACTGTATAAAAGATGTTTGAATCAATGTGTTACAGCTAACCCGGGCTTCTTCAATTAGAGACTGGTGACACCCAGGGGTTTATTTGCAGAAGTGCAGGTTTTTTTGTCAAAGAGCCAAATAATAAATGCATACCCAGCCAGCCAGTTATGGTATTATTTGTTTTTTAAGGTTGAGGAACAGTCAGACATATTTATAAGCATTTATTTAATAGGAGAGTGTCCAGAATATAGTGGTCTTTAACATTAAGGACAACTGAATCACCTTGCAACGCGCAGCATTGTTTGAGGTGTTGACGTAAAAGGGAGTCTCGGAGATGACGTCCCAGCAAGCAATTTTCGGTTTAAAAGACATCTATTAGCCGTCTAAACCCAGCCCAGACGTCTAGGCTAAAACAAGGCTGAATTTGGGCTGTCAGTGAAAATCTAGTAGACGTCTTAACATAGCCTAAGAATAGACAATTACACAGTCAGACAGTCAATATGGGTCTAGGCTAAAACAAGGCTGAATTTGGGCTGTCAGTGAAAATCTAATAGACATCTAACCACAGCCAAATAATAGACTAATCATCAAATACACAGCTATTGAAGGACTACATATACATGTAATAGACAACACAATGAGGCTAAAGGATTCTTTTCACTCAAATAAAACAGGTTCTCATAAATGACAATCATCCAAACAAATTAAATATAAAGGATTTATTTAGAAAAATAATATTAACAACTAAGACAACATACAAACATAAAAATGTGCAAATAAAATATTCGACAATATGGGAAAACAACTCAAGATAATAGAAATATAAAGAATTTAATTTTATAAAATAAATCAATTGTTGCCTTTACTCCCATACCCACCACCCCCTGCTCTCCCTGGTGCCTGTTTAATATGGCCAGAAATTGCATTTTTTATTTCTAATTCTCTTGCCGATGGAAAATTGGTCATCACTGCGTCTGCCAAACGAGAAAAAGAAAAAAAATGCACAAGAAAAGCATTGTTGACAATCATTTTTTAACTAATTACAGTAATTGTGACAGTCATTCACTTTTGCTTGGATGCACCCTAGCTGGCCAATATAGAGACAAGATACATGTATATGATTACAAATTGATATAATTTATATCAATATTATTACTACATTTGTATTAATAATTGAACATCTTTGCCAGAATAATGGTGATGCACTAATTCTATATATACACACACATACACATATATTAGGGGTGTAACGATACATGTGTTGAACTTTTCGGTACGAGGCTTTCGGTCTGGTTTTCAGTACGGATTTTCAAACCATTTTACCTGCTGACCAAAATTTAAAAAAAATTCAAATGTAAGCGCACTCATAATGTTACAGATGCTGGCGCGACCACAACATCGACTGGCAAACGCAACGTAAGCGGAACGAAACTGAGCTACTTGTTATTCTGTTTGTGTGGACCGTTTATCAGTTTGGACCAATGCATTGCGAGGCTGATCAAGCAACACTGTTACTACACAGCGAGATCCAGTAAAGAAAGCATTTTATTTTCTACTGAAGTAATAACATCGCTGCGAGATCTAGTGAGACATATTCACATTACTCTGTTATAAACAGATCAAACAATGCTGAAAAAAATTTGTTTAATGGCACACAGTTGCAGTAACGTTACACGTGCATGTAAAGTTAACTTGTTGGAGAAAGAAAAATTTGGCGCCCGGGGCGCCAAATTTTCACGACACGTGAGGGGGGGCAAAAGCACTTGAAAACAAAAATAATCCGCGCCGCTAAACGGGTTTCTATTATCTATAATATAACTGTCCGAGTGGGGAAGTGGCAAATTGCCGCCCCTGCGTGCTGCTGAGAAGCGCAGAAGCTGTGTAAAAAGTGTAAAGGGGAGGGTATAATTTGCATGTTTTTTTCCTGAATTGTGTGTGTAAAATGGCTAATAAAAAAAAGTAATCCAAACCGAATATGTGGAGGTGAAGTGGTTTAGTCTTGACTTCTGGTCGTGAGTGACAGTGTTGGGGGGATGTGAAATATGTTGATTGTCGAGTGCCAGATAAACACAGCGACAGTGATTGAGAGAAAAAGGTTTAAGCCGTCAGGTGCCCAATATAGGAAAAAATAAAAGTAGAACAGGAGAAAGGAGCAAAAGATACAACTCCGTTCTCTCTGTATGATTACGGTAACGTTATCCATATCATCAATGAAGGGCTAATGTTAATGGGTGGTAACTTTAACTCTGACGTTTGTTAGCCTTCTAGCTATGATGCTTACTATGCTTATACAACAATAATTCGGTCTTAACTCAACAAACACGAGATCTAATTTCACCGTAAGTTTGTGCTTTGCAACAAAACTGTTTCAAGTAAAGTTATTATTTATTTCTATCATTGGGGTTAATATTGGGCCCTGTAATTAGCCAACGGAATTAACATATGTGTAGGAAGTTTCAAAGACGAACATTTGCTATTTGCTATAACTCTGTTGCGTGACAAAGAATATAATTCGGGGCAGTAACCAAGGAGCTAATTGTTCCTCCCTTAGATTAGATTAATATAGCGTCTAACAGTCATGACAGACATTTGCCATGTAAGGGCATGTTTATTTAAATTTGCAATTCATAAGAGTTATACTGTAGCCCAGGGGCGTCAATAGGCCCTTTTTAGGGGGGCTTTAGTCCGTGACATACATTCCATACATTCCAGCCTACCTAATTTCACTATTAAAATGACTTTTTTCCATAATTTATTTTTCCAAACATTTCCAGAATATTTGCGCATTGGTGTGAATACTAAATTTAATGAAAACATTTAAAATAATTTGAGTTTGAGTTGAGACTCAAACTGACACAGTATAGGCTTGTTTTGCACCTATCAGGTCTATCTTATGCTTTGCTAACGTTATGTTTTGCGTCCCCAACGTCATATACGTACATATACGTACATACCAGTGTTGCCAGGGTCGAAAAATTATGGAGCCGCGGGTTGCGAGTTTTTGGCCTACTTTCATAATGTACTGCGGCCGCCAAAATGTTTATTTATATTCTAAGGATAAATGATAATTGATGAGTTTCTTATTGTGTATTCAAACTCCGAATGAATACATGGCAACTCCTGGACCAGCCCGTTCTCAAAAGTGTGGAGAACGAGTCTGACAGACAGGCTACAGTACAGGGAAAATGCAGTAGCTCAGCTCAACCAAAGAGGAGAAATTAGCGGTGGTATTAGACACAGTGAATCCGAATGACCAATGTTTCATCAGGTGAATGTCACGTTGCACAATGAAAGAAATCACTCATGAGTGTACAACCCTTGATTCTCCCGGCTGCCAAATATCACGTTTGAGCAGCGCTATACGCAGTGTAGAACAACTAAAACATTGACTTGCTTGTACACATTATACATTGTGTATTATGCAATAAATGTAACCATCCTTATTTCTTAAGCAAGTTTCTGAATGTCTTACGAAGAGAAAACATGTTTCTCGTCCATATGTGTGTGGCAGATGTGGGATATTTTTAAAGGGAAACTCCACCCAAAAATTAAAATTCTGTTATGAATTACTCTAGTTTTTCCAAACCTGTATACAATTATTTGTCCGGTTGAACACAAAGATATTTGGTAGAATGTTAGCTGCTGAAAATTCTTTGGCATCATTGACTACCATAGCAGAAAAAAATAATGGTAGTTAAACATGACCCAGAACTGTTTGCTCCTAAATATCCCAAAACCTTTTTTGTGTTCAACAGAACAAAACGATATATACAATACCCAGGAAACCATTCAGATAAAAAAAATATGGCAGTAGAAACGTCTTTAGGGAGTTGTTAACTTTGATTCGACACAGGGAAAAATTTGGGCTAGTTTTCATTCCTTTTGGGCGGGTTTTGAGGGGTTATTTCTTGGACCTGGCAACCCTGGTACATACACACACACACACACACACACACACACAATAGTGGGCCGCCGATTACTTGTTAGTCAGAATGATGTCCCTGGCACAGAACCAGTTGAAAACCCCTGCATTAGAGTAAGAGTAGAGTAAAGGGATTTGTGTTTTAGTAATTGATTTAAAGAAGTGGCAAATTGATAATTCATGTTGTTACTTTAAATGAAACGTGTGTACTTGTGTTTGTACAGTGAATAATGTATCAGGAAGTCTTCATTGCAAAAAAATCTAAATTCCCAACTCAAATTTTCTAGTGACTGGTCACATCTAAATGTTTCACATTTTTTTACAGTGTTGTATATGGCTCAGTCAGTACTCCTACTCCCATATATGAAATACAGGGAATACAATGAAATAGTAGATAGCAATAAGGTTAGTAGTATTCAACCCCTTTTTTTTGTAATCATGCCCTTATTGGGGGCTCAGCCCCCCTAAAATGAAAATCCTAGAATCGCCCCTGCTGTAGCCTACGGTCTTTTTATGTCAATTTCAATTGCAATTCAATTGGAATTTCAGGGGCACTTCTAAAATATTTTGTAGTATCCTCTGCCACTGGTCAGCCATCAGCCTCCTTGAATTTATCACTTTTATGCATTATAAGGATCTATCGGAGATCTACCCCAACTTTTGGACTGCTCTCACGATTGCACTTACTCTGCCAGTCACTGTGGCTCAAGCAGAGAGAAGCTTATCAAAACTAAAGTTGGTCAAGTCATACCTGAGCTCAACCATGTCTCAGGAACGGAATATAGAGTATATTTAAATTCTGATAACTTATACTGTTTTGTGCAGAATTGTGTTTTTAAAATGTTCTGTTGAAGGATTTGTGCAATTGAGAAATATAAGCTTGTCTTACAATATTATTGTTATGGTAAAACATGGCTGTTTGTGCAAAATTTTGTTTTTGTTTTTTTCTCGGATAGTGGGATAGGTGGGGGGGCACCCAGAGGGGATCTCGCCCGGAGAGTGATTCAATGTAGAACCGCCACTGTTGACATGATAGGATAACATCTATCTCATGCGCTAGCTAAAACTAAAATGATTTTTTGACTCAAAATGGGCTAAATTAGTTGGTCTGACTAGGAGCTAAATCGTGACTACGCACAGCCTAGAACGTGAAATAAATGAAACTAAAGCTTGCAATCACTGTTGACTTTGCTTACATTGAATATCATACATGTCCTTATCTTTTTTTCGGTCAAAACGACTTGTATCCAAATTCAAAGTTATTTTGGCTTGTGGGCTGCGGGCTATATCGGGTATAACCGAGACGGTGAAATGACGGCTATTGCTTGTGGGGAAATAGCCCGTCTTACTACGAACTACATCGTGTCTACGCACAGCCTACACATAAAACATGTCAAATAAAGCAAACCAAACACCTCGTCATCACAGTTGACTTTGCTTACATGATGGAATATCATACATCTCGCAAGTTATTTTGGATAAAATTACATTCAACCAGATTAAATTATATTTTAGCTAAAAGTGGGTTACACATAGTCGGACTAAATCGCGTCTATATTTAACCTAGACGTTGAAATGACGGCTTTTGCTTGCTGGGGTATTTTTGTATAAGAAACTTGGAAGCTAGTTAGCATTTTAGGACAACGGTGTTCTGCAAATTTATGCTACCCATAAAACTCTGCTACCCTCTTGTTGTGATCGGGTTGGGGGTTAGTCCTGTTTGGTATAGACGTAGCAAAATTTGATGGGGTTGCATAAATTGGCAGAACACCGGTTCCATCTGAGTTTTTTTAATGGCTTTTTGGTACATCGCCCGAAATATGGTCTGTTGTAAACAAAACCTCTAAATATTATCAAGTTTCATTCCATGACATTAAAAACACAAATATTAAACCACGCTTGTGATTGTTTAAAAGCCTCATTATGTCTTAAAAACGGCAGTTGCTAACAAGTTGGTAAAAGTGACTACTTCCTTTGGTGGGGAAGTTAGACGTCACCCATTTTTTTTCATTGAGTACAAAATTTTAATACAACAAAATGGCATCAATAACTATCTATACAAAGCAAAATATTCTGGCTCGAAACAGTAGAACCATTTTGTTTCCAAACAAAACAAATATTCCAATAAACCACAAAGCAAAACATAATATATAAATAAACACAATAAGAAAGTAAATCGTAAATTGTAAATTGTATTGTAAAATTTTACAAAACAAACAAATGAAAAATAATTGTAATGCCTTTTGATTTTTCATTTTAATAAGGGCACATGAGAAGTATTTTAGATCCTTTCTAAATACAGTAAACAAAGGAAGAGATTTAAAATATCTGCAATTATGCATAAAGTGTTTCGCTAATAATATAATAATATTAATCAAATCGTTCAAAACAGAGCCCTCAGTAATTCCATACAATTTAACTTGTGAATTAAGTGTGAAACCATCAGCAACTATACCACTCTCTACGATCTAGTCCTGCCAAACTTTCCAGAAAGAATGAGACAAATAACAAGTAAAAAAGATGTATGTGAAGTATATATATCATTTTACATTTTAAATTGAATTACTTTTACCTCGGGGAGAATAGAAAATTTGTTCTGAAATTTCAAATTTTTTATTATCAAAAATATGATATAATTTATTTTGTAATAGTTTACATGAGTAACATGACTGGCTGATCATTTGTCTTATATATCTGTTAGTGCAAAATTCGTCAAAATCACAAATAATAAGGGAAGAATTGGATTAATTTTGGAGTAGGAAGGGGAACATCTGAATAACATTTGAGGGTACTGCATTAACAAAAGTACAGAATTGCTTTGGATTACAGGCAAATCTGTGTTTTAAGTGAAGGAATTATAATAAAGCATATTACCATTCTCATCCATTATTGTTTTTCAAATTGCTATGATAATTTTGCAATACTTTTAACAACTTTTCTAAACTCTTAACACAGCAACACAAATAAAACACACAATGGGCAAAACTGTAAATTTCATGTTCTAAATCACACATTGTAAACTCCAACACTAATTTTCAAATTACAATAATACATTAAAGGTTCTGTGTGTAAGTTTCAGAGGCCACTATTGGCGATGTAGGAAATTGCAACCTACAGCTATGCCACCCCCCTCCCCCTCCCAATAGAGAAGCTACGGTTGCCGTCACAGGACAAAAGGGTTCCGTAAATGATAGCGGCCATTATCGGTGGTGTTGATAAATGCAATCTACGTCTCACAGGCGAACAACAGACTGAAGTTACGGACACAGGACAGAGATGTCGTCGTCTGAGACAGCAGAGAGTAACCTTTGCAAGTCAAGTGACGAGGCTTCTTTACAAAGAAAAATAAATAAATAAAATTTACTTAATTCATCATTTCCTCTTATCTTTATAGTGAATATTATTGTTACTTGTTTAACATTGTGTCATTGATTTATTCGCTTATTATGCATACCATTTTTTGGCACAGTTACTTGGTAAGTAATTTACAGCCTATTGAAACCGCTTGCTAATTCTAAAGGCGTGCAATCTAACCGCGATAGTCTTAGCAGACTTTTTACTCATCATCACAGAGTCAATCAGAGGATTTAACACAGGTAGAAAGAGGGAGAGGACGAGGGGGAGGAAGAGGGCGGAGAGGTAGGTGTGTTGGAGATGCAGGCAGGGCGAGGAGAGGCTTAACGTTACCCGTTAGCTCCTCTGTACCCCACAAGAGAGGAAGCAGTATTATAATATAACTTACACCCGATTTATGCAAATTATGATTGTAAACATGATTTCTAACTTGATTTGCACACGGCCATGCAACAAGGACTTATAGTACAATTAAAAAGTGCTAACATTTTACAAGGAAAAACACAACTTCTCTTGATGTTCTGCTCATCTATTAGCTAAAGCTATCAAACAAACGGTCCCCTTATATAGCAGAAATTAGACAAACTTACCGGTTCAGCAGAAAGCTTGCAACTTCGGCGTCTCTTAGCAAACCCTTTCCTGCTTCAGTGCCCTCCGTGGAAAAGCCACGCTGATGTTTCTTCGGGTTTTCTGCCGTTTTTTGTCTGGACTTCGCCTTGCTGCATCGTATTTTCTGTTTTTTGACGACACAGATTGACGCTCAGTCGGCTCTTGTGCAGAGTATCTGTGGTCCGCCATTACCGCAAATTTCACTTCTTAATGCAACAAAGAACCGTTTCTATTTCTAATAAAAAAACACGACAAGTATATTTTGTTATTGTTCTTCCTCTTCTTCTGCTAATATGTAGTGGGTTTGCAAGCTGCCTCCTAAACACAGTCGTAGAAGAAGAACATAGTCCCGTGCATCCTTCGTTTTACGAGACGCGCTCAGTTTGTCCGTGTAGTGCTACTATAGAAACATGGCTGTGCAATTTGATATTTTACATGGAAGGGTGTGCCCGCGGTGTATATACATAAAATGGCTCATTGTAAGGTAATATAAACATTTCGGTTAATTGTGTAAGGTATTTATTAACCACTCACAACATAGTTTTGTATCATATATTACATTTGGGTGAATAAATCCTTCAAAATGCTACACACTGTACCTTTAAAACAATACACTGAATCAACCAAAACACTAACACCTGTTCTCTACACACATATACATTTTGTCAATCATAGCACAATGTCATAAAAAACAATAACATCAGATGCACAAACAGAAACTGCATTGTTTTATAAGTGTCATGTTCGCCCTGATTTACTAGTATACTTCATAAACATTATATTGTATTGATCATATTGTGTTTTGTGCTGCAGTTTCTTTTGAAGCCTATTTACATTTGTTTTGTTGGGTTAACAGTAGTAAATGCATGCATTGATTATTTTTTCAGCAGAAATACAAAAAAAGATTCTCAAGGTAGCGTCAGTATATACGGCATGGGATAGAATAAAGAGACAAAATGGCAGTGGTAAAGGATTTATTTGCAACAGAACATTCCTGCAAAACCACAAAAATATGCTATATAGCTGCCATGTATGTGAAAATACAAAATATTCAAACTAATGGAATATAAACTACAGGTGATATATTTGTGTTGTTATTGTTATTAAAACAGGTTTTCTCTATGACTTTGTAGCCTTTAAATTAGGTTTATAACCTGATGTTATCTGTTCTGACCTGTGAAAGCATTTCTAAATTTGGCAGTAAAAATGCATTGTTTTGGTCTTGGTTGAGCTTGTGTGTAAAAGAAGTTAATGCATTTTAAATCTGTGTAAAATGTATGCATTTTGTGTCAAAGCAACAAGAAATGTGTTAATTGTATAGCATACAAAGCCAGATGTTATGATAACAGTGTTTAGAGTTTAGAAAAGTTTTTAAAAGTATTGCTAAAATTGTATAGCAATTGGAAAAAACTGTAAATCCAACACTAACCAAATATTTCTTTAACTCACTCGTAAAATAGGATTGTTTTTTATGTAGAATACATTTGTTATTCCAAATAGGGGACTTGTGTAAAAGTGTGTGTGTGTACCAACTTCAAACATAATAAGACTTGTTGGTGGAATACTGATAACTTCACTGGGAGAATAAATTAAAGTCACACCTGAGAATGAAGCGAATACTGCAAAATTTATGAAATAAAGCTGAAGGCACTGCATACCAAAAGCTTTCGGTACTACCCAAAAACATTTGAAGCCACTTAATGTTTCACAAAATATTCATATTCTCAAATTACATTCAGACAGCTGATTTTCTAATATAATGATTTTTATGCCTCCAAATAAAGTCATACATTCTTTGACTACATATTTTTATAACAACTGAAGAGGGAGCTAAGGCCAGAGCGGGATAAAAAGGCCTAGATAAATATTCAACTTTGGATAAAATTATTATCCTGAAAATTTAAATATCTCTCAGCAACCAGCAATTCAGATACCGTTAGCTTTTTGCATTAATTTTACAATTTTGCTTCATAATAATCTTAACGGTGAGTTGAAAAATTCGATTCACATATGAATTGCAAATTCAGTCCTCTAGCCATTCTTATCGATTCACAGATTAAAAAAATAGATTTTCCAGTTAACTGAACAATTGTTGATGTTATCGGAACAAAAAGGTCGGATTTTTTTGCGAGAGAGGTGCTGCACCTGGACCGCCAAGAAACCGCACAGCTTCAACTCAGCAACAGCGATGGCGGGGGTAAAAGAAATACACCAAGGCTCGAGACTGCGAAAAAATACTTTTCAAGACAGCTCGAGAATTTTTCAACAAGTCATCTTTGATGACCTGTGAGCAGAATAGGGTTGGAGAGATGGAAAAGAAGAAAAAGATAAGAGCCTTAAAGGGCTTTGTTGTACTTTTTTCCATACTTGGACCACTTTGTTGGTGCCATTGTTATCTCAAATTTACATGTTTTATTTATGTCCATCTAAATGTCATCTCTTGGATTACAACGTCACGCGCCTGCAATTTAAATTAGATTTTTCTCCAATGAGGGGAGAGGGGGAGGAGGGGGCTTAATGTTTTGACGAAATACGTTACAGAATTGTTATTACTTCATTGATTGGCAATTAGCTGTAATCTGAAAGTGTCAATCAATGCATGCGAGTAAAACGGTGACCATGAATTTAAAGAAACGAAGTTGCTTGTCAAATTTTCCTAACAAGCAACAAATATTTTTTTAAATAAGCCCAAAAAACGCAACCAGCGATTTATGATTTTTTACTTGATAAAAAAACAAGCCCAAAGTCGCGGATTATAAGCGGACTAGGGAACTATGGACGTATGCCTGTCGATGGATGCCTGCGACTCCCGGAATCCATGAGAAATGGCTCATATGGTCACCCCACTTAACTGGAAACATAAAAAGAAAAATACAAAATGTAAGAAAAAGTGCTATTACTTTTATGAAAAACCCCACCAAAACACAAGGTTGTACAACCACGAACCTATAACATACAGCCTAGTGTATCTCCAAAACAAGTCTCATACCATTCTACACGTCATCAGTTCAAGTAAAGAGTTATATTGAATCCATGCGTTTTCCTTCGATGTAACCGAAAGGAGCGCGGTAGTAGATGCCTGACATTATTTCGGGAATCCTTCGGGATTTGAAACAAAAACGGTGTGTTCTACTTGAAGCAGTGCATGCCATGCCGGTTAGAAATTTTGTCCGAGAATCTCAGGAGCGGCTGCACCATTATGTGATGACGACACAGCTCTCCATGATTTGGTTTTGTGCATATCTTTATTTTTGTGATTTTTCATAAAGACCCTTTACAATACTACATAAATAATTCTAAGCTGCATTTCATCACGTCTCCGCAAGATGGCACTACGAGACGGCACATTAACGCTTCAACATTCCTATTAGATGCAGGAAGAGCTCAAGAAACAGTGGATAAACAAGGTGGCATGAAAGAGATGCATGCAAAACCATCCAAGTCATGTGAAGCACACGCAGGAAACAAGAAAACACTGTACAAAGACAAGCAGATAAGTTAAAACAAAAACCAAGTTTGAAAACACGACATGTAACAACTGCGGAGTACAACTGAACCATTTAAAAAGATGCTGCAGGTCGACACATCATAGAGCTAACAACTCAAATTCAGCAAAGCTCAAATTTCAGAAGATGGGGAAAATGGTTAATGTTGTACTCACAGAGGATGCAGCATATGAAACCAATCCTGATGTGTCAACAAATTCGATTAAGATTACGTCTATGTCATACACAGAGTTCAACATTCCTAACAACCTCAGTAGAGATTGCAATGGTGCCCACAAAGGTCATCATTGATTCAGGTGCAAGCTTAACATTGTTGATGACACTACGCATCACAAACTTAAGTGCATCACACTACAACCATCTGATGCCAAGATTTTTGCATATTTTGAGTAAATTACAACTTTACTTTTACAAACTTAAATGAAAACAACTGCATGGCGGTACTGTAACATGCAATCTATTATGTTTATCTACTCCTTTATCTATAAAATTATATATAATTGTTCTCAATGACAGAATCTCCATATGACATGTTTTGTCCATGTTTTTTAAACTACTCCACCACTGAGACTTATCAAAATGAAGTCCAATTTTCTTAGTGTGTTCAGCAAGTCTCAAGAAACTTCTTATTTAATAAACAAAAATGTAATTTAATTAAATTTAATAAATTTAAAATAAAAGGTCAGTCGATGAAGCAGTGAAAAAATGTTATGTTCTTATAACAAAAATTTTAGTCCAGATGTTAGTCTAGATGTTCAGTCTAGAATAGATGTTGTTACAAATTAGGTCTCTATGATGGTATGCATCAAAGTTGTGGGAGGTGCGGCTCATCATAAAAATTATTATCTACCTCAACATCTTATTCACAGGTCTCTAAACAAACATTATGCAGAATGCAGCATGCTTAGACTGCAGAACTGATCTTTGAAAAGCTTGGCAAACCTGCATTAACAGCCTGATAGCCACAGTGACCGTGGTGTAAATCTATTGAAAGAATAGATCAGATAAGAACTGTGATGTGATTATGATGGGGGACTTTGTGGGTTATAGAAAAATCAGTAACACTTTACATTAAGGAACCCTTTATGAAGCATTTATAGATGTATTCATTTATGATTAAAAAGTCATTTATAAATGCATTTTAAAGTAGTTAATAAGTAGTAATAAAAAGGGAAATTCTTACAAAATACCTGCCAAATAATAAAATGTAAGATATTTTACTTTCACACCCACCATTATATTCTTATAAGACAGTGTGAAAACTGGGACATTTTTACAAATAAAACAAATAGCATTCATACTGTGTTCTAGCTCAGGCCCTTAATTGTCTGGGTCTCCCTGCCAAAATCCATGTATTAGTAGTTTCCCAAGCTTCAGCATAATGCACAGCTACATGCCTACTCCATCCAGGCCTGATATTATTTATGTTATTCTCGTGCTGATGACATAAATTGCTACAATTATAAAGGGCATTCACAATATCATTATACATTGAGCAAATGTCTATGAGATGCTGTACATCCTTACAACTAACATCACTACACATTAATGCATCTTTGGGTATATTAATATTACTAAGAAGATTATCTGTTCCATCATGATAAGCTACAAGATCTTCCATTGTGACTGCTGACCAATCCATTTTTACAGAATTTAGTGACACTTTTGTCTTCTCCTTTACTCACCAAGGTTGTGATGTCTGATCTCTTCCATAGAGCCTCAACATTCAATATTCTATGTAGACTTGGAACGGGTTAGATGCATTTTCTGACAGGATTTTCGCATTTGATCGCACAAATGATCACCCTTGTGCTATCGTGTCTCTTAAAGGGATATTTCACAGGCAAAACAAATTTCCCAATTTCCCACATCGATAAAATTGATTAAAAATGTGAGTGTATATAAAAAATTAGATATAGAAGTGCAGTTGATGTAAACCAGCTCCAGTAAGAGTGTCCTGGCCAAGATTTTACAACATAAATCAGGTGGATTTTCAAGTAAGATTCATCCATCCATACATAATCAATATTTTAAACACAACACAAATTAAATCGATTTTTAAAACAAAATCAAGCACAGCACTTAGAAGCAGTATCAGCTTCCATTTAATCTGACATCCTTTTAAAAACATCTAACGAGACCAGCTCTCTTAAGTTTCAATTTGCTTTGCAAGTTGTTCCAGGCAATGGGAGCAGCAAATTTAAAATACTGTTTCGTATTTCAGTCCGCACTCTTGGAACAGAAAATAAAATAATTCTTCCAATCGAAGATCGTATCCTACTTGCTTTTTACAGATATAGTTCTGTGAATAAGAAGGGAGCTGACCAAGGATGTATTTATATATTCAAAATCAGATCAATTTGAGTGTCATCAGCATAACAGGGAAATGAAATACCACATTTCCTTAAAATATTTCCTAAGAGGAGTATAGAATAGTCTCTAAAATAGAGCCCGGGGGGACCGCACACGTGAGAGAGGCAGTGGATGAGAAATCAGACAAATAGGATCTAAACCATCCTAACGCAATACCCTCAATACCAACGTATTGTTCTAAGCGTGTAATCGAAATCTTATGGTCTACAGTATCAAATGCAGCAGAAAGATCTAATACAATTTTAAATCGCATAATACCCTGAATCAGTAGCAAGTAACGAGTCATTATTAACTGTAGCAATGCAGTTCATGTACTATGAGAAGATTTGAACCTGGAATGAAACATTTCGGGAATACCATGTAGATCTAAAAAGGATTGCAGTTGTCCAACCTCAACCTTCCCCAATAGTTTGGAAAGAAATGGAAGTTCCACCACTGCATGTTTAAAAGACTTTGGTACAACTACAGAAGCCAGGCTGCAAATACTAATTTCAAGAGGATGATCTCATTTTAGGCATAATCTCTCTCAACAAGATCAGAGACACCGGCTCAAATGAATTTAAATTTGATTGTTCAATGGCAGGATTTATCTGGGTATTCTTAGATGAATCAAACAGAAAACCAGAAGCTATGAAATGTTCATTAAAATAATTACAGTAACAAAGAACACCCAACGGGTACAGAAATAACATAGTTAACATCCCACGAAAAAGTAACCAGAGTAAAGAGGATATGTAAAAATGTACAATTAGACCTGATCATGGACTGAACAAAACACAAGGAATATAAAGGGTCCAGGGAAAGCAGATCAGGTGTGGGAGCAATAATGAGTCTCAGGTGTGGGTGTAATCAAAGATGGTGACAAACTGGTTCAAAGGATTATGGGGACAGTAGTCGTGACAGTTAAAGGTGCCGTGAAAAAGAGTCCATGGAGTGAAAACACAGGGAAAGCTGGCAGGGGAACACAAAGGGGCAGACAGGACCGTTACACAATGAGCACTTTTCCACCACTGCGCAGAACCGTTCTCGTTGCTTAATCGTTCCATTCCGTGCCGATCCATGCCAGGCTGCACGTATATAAATGGTTTCATTTTCCACCGTCACGGGCTGCCTCTGTAACACAAGAGACTGAGCTATTACGGCTCTGCGCAAATTGATTAGCACGATTCATCACGGTTATAGAACCGAGCCGAGAACAGTTTGTAATCATTTCGTGTCAAACCAGGCCCACGTGGAAACATATAGTTGTGTTCAAAAGTCCCATTTATCTGCTTTTTCCAGAATCTGCAAGGGAAAACTTTTGAGCACAACTGTAACTGTAACCGTTTCAGACTGCAACGGTTGTTTATGCTAATGTATGCTAAATGTGACTGTGTTTGCAATTATATTGTTTACCACCACTGGCACAACATCAGGCCAGTGGTCATGGTGGCCCCGCTGTGGCAGGCCTCCCTTATTTTTCTGTTTAGGTGGCAACCCCAATTTCGAAATAATGAATCATTATTATTCCACTCTTGTATTTACCACTTGGGGGCGCCAGTGAAAAACTTTCTGAACTAGCATGCAGGCTTCTTGTTTTTTTTAAAGTTGCCACACTTTCGTCTTTAGCTTTCTTCTTTTAATGTTTTATAATAGTGTTAGTGAAGAAGGCGGATATTCAGATGTTACATTTTTGTGACAACATCTAATTATAAACCGAACAATAATGCTTTGTCAACCACTTGCCAGCTGGTCTTTACTTTATTTCACTTCAGTTAGGTAAAATAATCGTATAAGGTTAGAAAAGCAAAAAAGGTTACATCTATTCTTTATTTGATCAATTTCATTTTGATTTTAAAAAACGTATATTGTTAGGCTTTCTAACAATACTTATACAATACTAATAATAAAAAAATATTTTTAGAAATCCTTAGTTTTGCTTACACACACTGTATATAGTTAATGTTACACTTTTGCAATACTAAATCTTTGACAAAACCGAATCTTTTCTGTTTAAAAGTATTAATCTCAAATAGGTAGTCTGGTATTTTATAATTTTAGTGTTTGCTTGGTTTATGTAACAGGGAGTTTTGTTAATCCACGTGTGTTGGGACAACATGACGGATTTTCATTGATCAACTGCAATATGCTGAAAGTTAAGTATATCTACATGCTTTGTTTTCATGACTTTACAGAACTTGTAATGTTTTTGAGCATGGTAAAACATAAGGAGATGTGTTAGTGTTTTTTATTCAGTTTCACTCATGTCGAGAAGAAATACATTGTCTACCTTCTTGAATGTATGCTTTACTTAATGAGACACTGTAAAAATGCAGTCAACGTTCAAAGCTTTCTAAGAAGTTTAACCATCAGTCTGAACAGTTTCAATTCTGCAGGTGTGAGAACAAAGAGGAAGAAAGAGGGCCTAAATACTAAGAAAGATCTATCGCTGATCTAATTTTGACTCTTGGAAACAACTCTGGTATACCATTGGGAGGTTTTAGTCAAATAAATACCTCTTTCTACCAGACCGCATTTTTCAAAGACCATGTCAGGTGGATGATTATTTAGAGTTAGATATTTTTTTAGAGTAGCTATATTCTAAAAAATGCACAGGCTTACCTGAAACTTGATTTTAGACAAGTACAGACACATAAACACATAAGGGTCATGCTCTTTTTCTTATTTCATATTAGGCCTATTTAAAACCAAGCCTAATTTGCCATTTTAATAGTGAGTATGTGACTTAATGATCATCCACCCAGAACATTAAAATGATTATATTATTGACATACTCTTGTAATCTTGTGTCAAATGAGCTTGTTTCTTTTCTTTATTTATAAAGCACAATTTAATACAAATGTTGTTGTGCAATGTGCTGTACAAGGATAAAAATATCACAAAAATACACTTCCAACAAATGTGCTTGTTTACTGATTATGATTATTTATCCTTAAGTATTTTTTATCTGGAACTAGTTAAATATCAAGCTTTATATTGTCATACATTGTTCATTCCTGATACCAGTTTTTAGGTAATCTAAATCATATTTTTCAATGTGTGCTGTGTTATTAGATATATCAAGTTCCTGGAGGTTCAACAGTTTGCAGATGCTTTGTGTGATGTGCATCAGTGCATAATGAATGCTATACATTGGTGGTCACACTGTTCCCCTGAGACAAAATATTTAAATTTTTAAGAGACAATAGAGGAGAGAAAAACCCTTCATTGTAACAACAGCAATACTCCAACTCCAGCAGTCTAGAAAGTATGTCATTTGTGCTCATTTTCGGTCCTAATTGAAGGGAACTAAAATTTTCACTCGTAAAATTGCAGTTATTTTATAGTACACAACAACTACTAATTTTTTCACATGACAAAATACGATGAATTAAAAGTTAACAGTCTAAGACCAGTATAAAAGAGATGAGTCTGACACTGACTGCATGTTTGTCAATATCTTCAAAGATCTACAAACGTAATCTCACGGATCTTGTACATGTACAAGTATGTTTAATTAAAAACTGAACAACAAACAGAAAGAGAGAGAGAGAGAGAGAGAGAGAGAGAAAATATGCATATAAAACAGTGTATTAACAAAAGTGATTATATTTCAAATAAATGTACACATAAATATCCTCTTAGTCGTCATATTCTGTTTTAACTTTACAGTTTTATCTGAAAAATTAGACGGTAATAATTGTTTGATATGTATAAAACCATTCAGTTACATTATACAAGGAATAAGGTTGGTACAGTGTACAACAGTAGTAGTAACCCAGGATTTGAAATGCTCTGTACTCTATTTTTTGATAAGTCAATGATTATTTAAAATGACATACTGTAAAGGAGTATTACACTGTATGTACAACAGCTATCCAGAATATATTTATTTTAAAACTCTTCTCTCTGTTGATATGTGGATTACCTTATAGACTCAGTGGAGCGCTGTAGGTCAGAGAAAAGAGGAAGATGAAGGATGTGGCAGTAGACCAGAGACTTCTGAACTCATCCTCCTCTAAAACATCTTCATTGCAGTCCAATGCAAAGCCTGTCTCAGGTTCAGGAGGCTCATCTGGAAAAAAATACATGTATGTGAACACAGCGTCCAGTACAGTGTCTTGTGTAGTCATCCTAGTTAAAGCCCAATAAATTTGACCAGAAGTCTAGTCTTTTTAAATATTGCACTAGTTTTTATGTGTTCATTGCTGCAACAGCATAAGCTGTTTTTACAAATGCATTATTTTAAAATATAAGCTATAGAAATTGTTAAAGTTACAAAGTTCATTTATGTACAAGTTACAATGCAATATCTTTAAAACACATTTTACCCTGTGTCTATGTTAAATGCCAAAATATAAATAAATTGTAGATTTTAGATTATATATCTAACCAATAAATGCTGGACTAAAACATGCACACACACACATATTTATTCCTTAATATTAGAAAGAAACACAAAAGAAAAAAACAAAAGCTAGGATGTTAAGTTTTTGTAAAATGACAGAGTGCATGAAAATAAAAAGACACAATAAACATAGGACAAAACTTAAATCAGCCTATTGATGACAAGAATCACACATTCACATATGTCATCCAAAATGTTCGTTATTTGGGTTTAAAATAGATTTTTGTCTTGTCTTACATAGATTGGAGCACTGATATAACCCTCTTTATATTCTCCATTATCTACTCTCCACATGATGCAGACATCTCCAAGTTTAGAACTGGTGACCTCACACAACAGAGAAATATGTTTAGTGTCTGTGCTATCAACGTCTTGTTCACAAAGGGAAACTTATGGGTTTTCTCCATCTGAATTGGAAAGATATGATAAAGAATTGTAAAACAATATGAAAAATAAAGATAAAACTAGTCACAAGGTAAATCTTTAAACTGCTTTATTAAAAAAGATCTCCTGCGTGATGCTTTTGTCACTGATGCTACAGATGACCATTTTACATTCAAACCACTTCTCTGTATCAACCGCTACATTGTGAATTTTCTTAAACCCTGAAATGTCCTTAGGTGATTCTACAACACCTTTTTGTAATTTTATGGCTTCATTCTCCATTTTGCATGACACTAAAGCACTTTCCATTGAATTGCGTTCATTTCCAGAAATAACAGCCTGCAAGATTACTCTATTGTTGACGAATAATTCTTTCTTTATTGGTGTCTTCAGAGTCAGTGCCAGTGAAGCTACAGCAAAGTACAGAAATATCATTTAATGTCATACTTCTGTGTAATATAAGCCTATGTGTATGCACATGCACTTGACTCATGTTAAAGAGAATCAAATCACTCTTTTGTAGATGATAACATTTGCGGAGGTGATGGATACATTGATGTGCACACATGTTATAGGGACTACAGTCTGCTGACATTACTAGACATCTAAGTTTCCTTGAGTTCACAACGGTTTGCAGCTGTTGTTGTAATGTGCACTGAAGCGTGGAGGTACTTCACCCTCTTCCCTAGAGACTAACTATTCAAATACAACAACAGAAAAACGTGTATCATGTATGATATGTGAAAAAAAGAAAGAGATGAGAGAAGTTTTATTTACCTTTTTTTTCCATACTTAAACACCATGATAATGTGATTTTAAGGATTGACCTGAACACATTTATTTTATTTTATGGATCGTAACAATTAGTGTTGCTTTCGTCAATTAACCTTTATCACGTGACGAAAACGAGACGAGACTCAAAGTAAATGCTGGTCATGTGAAGATGACTATAATTAAATGTATAATGCTATATTGTTGACGAATTAAATAAAAGACTAATTGTGGTTTACACTATAAAAACTATGCTAAAATGTTCCTTAGTTTTTCGTTGACAAAAACGAGATGAGACGAAATGTTATAACGTTATTTCATCTGCGGACTGGAACCCTATTATTTAAATGAGATCTGGCTGTTCTGTGTCTGAGTGAATTATGTACACAGTTTAACATACAACACGAATGATGGTGGAGGATTCATCAGCGTCTGGACTGTATGAGGAAATGAACTTCAACTCCAGAGTTGCTCTTAGAGTTTATTTTACGAGTGTTACTGTTTGACTGAAGCTATCGCCTAACAGAAAAACTCTAGCGTCTTCCCAAAGACCGGTCAAGATAAAAGGCCAGTGAAATTGAACACTCAGAAAAAAAATACTTTAGTGAACTATAGTATTTGCTATTGAAAATTGTAGTGCCCTTGTGGTAAATTGATAAACACTGTATACTATAGTAAAGTTAAAAAACACGAGTGTATCTAAGAATTTTGCTGCAGTTTTCTATAGTAACTGCATTTTAATTATATGGCTCTAATTTATCTATCTGTATGTAACATGAATGTCTTTTGTCAATTGTCATGATGACAACCAACAATTAATACTTGTGCTCATATTGTTCGGCCTCTGCTACCAAACTTTAAACCTTTCTAGCTCCCGTGCTATGTGCAAAAAAAAGGCCGCATTAATGTACTGCATTCAGTATGCTATACAGGGCACTGAGGGCAGTCACTCTTTGATGTTGTTTTTTTGCACTGCTGGCCAATGTTACCTTCCAGTTGAGTAGCAAAATCACTTCTGTTTGTTTTATTAAGAAAGGATATTGGAAGTAAAATCGGTCTGGGTTATGACAAATATATTATTTTAATAGACACACAGCAAGAAAAATAATTGTATATGTGACATAGCGTTGCCAGTTTGGGACACAATCCCAAGCCTAAATCATTAGAGAATCCAACTACGCCACCCCAGGACTTGCACCCAGGGAAAAGACAAACAAGGTCAGTCTCTTAGAAGAGAGGTAGGCATGAGACGTTGGTAAATATAAACATACACGTTTTATCAATACAGAAAAGGTTCTTAAATATGCCAAGCAGTAATTACTAAAAGACGCCAATGGCAGCACCACTCCCGAAGACAGCAGGGAACACATTAGAATTAATGTGAAAAAAGAAATAAAAAAAAAGCAAAAGTAAATAACCGCAGGGCTGGGGCACCCAAAGGGAGGAACTATGATGGAGTTGAGTTTGTTTGTGTCCTTCGTTATGTTTATGGATCATAACAATCTACTGCTATGTTACTTCTTAGCCCGTGTATTGCAGTGACAAGAGGTTAAATCAATCTTTGAGACAATAAACAACATGTAAGAAACTCATTGGGGTTATTGTATTATGTTCACTTATTGTGCGTCTGTGCAAAGTCAGGAAAGAGGAGTATCAAGTGCTACTATTTGCGCCGTACTGGCCCAACTGGACTTGGTTCTCAGAGCTAATGCTTCTGACGACAACTCCCCCATGGCCGATTCCCCTGGCGAATGTACCTGCTTTCTTACCCCCTTTGAGCCCATCAGAGACGCCCCTCTACCTCAATTAACAATGAAAACCATTCTCCTGATAGCGCTCGCTTCCATCAAGAAGGATGGGACCTACAAGCATTCTCCGTGTCCCCTGATTGCCTAGACTTCGGGCACGGCGATTCTCACGTGATCCTGAGACCACGGCCTGGCTACATGCCCAAAGTTCCCACCACACACTTTGGGGACCAGGTGGTGAACTTGAAGGTATCCCCAAGGAGGTGAAAGACCCAACCCCAATCGTGTTGTGTCCAGTGCGCGCACTGCGGCTCTTCTTGAACCGTGAGCAGAGCTTCAAGAGCTCTGATCAGCTCTTTTTTGTTTTGGAGGTCAGAAAAAGGGGAGGGCTGTGAGAATAGCGCACTGGATCCTCATGATTGCTTCCCACCTTGGTAACCCATAACCTTCCCCAGGTGGACCTCCACCTCACGGTTAACGACATCAGTCAGCATATTTTTCCCATGAGTTCTCCCCTGATGGTGAGACCATGCAAGTTTCTCCACAAGAATTCCTCCCGATGGTAGGAAGTGGTCTCTGTAGTGCGTTCCCAATTTGAGGAGTGCACTTACCAAGTGGTCTTACGGCACTGCCTGTGAGGACCAAAGGTAGAGGCTTCCCTCCTTTTCTAAAAGTTCTGGGACCCTCTGCCTACCTATCCACTGGAAGATTACATATCTCAAGGGTGAACCCCATCTGTCGGTTCCACACAACGTCTCGTTCCCTCCATCAGGGAACTCCGGTTACATCCGTAACCAAGACGTAATCCCTTATTTTCCTTCTTCAATAAAATCCATCACTGAACACTGGCTGTGGGCCTGCAGCTGCAGCTCGTAACTCTTGCTATAGGAAGTTAAATTGTGTTTGTTTGTTCCAGTATTTCAGGTACGGATGTTATATACATTTACATTTATCCATTTGGCAGACGATTTTATAGTTTTATTATGATGTTGTAACACCCGCAGGATCAACCCCGACCACGTCTCCTGCACCAGGTCTCTCCCTACATTTCCTCGCACTCCATCCATTGACTTTTTTTGGAGGTTTCTATGTGTCATTAAACCGGATCGAAGTTACTCAGGTGTTATCGTGTCTCTCCCCAGTGTGTGGCTTAACAGATGTATTGTGTGCTCGTGATTTCGTTTCTGAACACATCTCCTGCATGTGGAGTTAAACACAAAGGTACACCTTATAACAAATTTGAATATTACTGAAATTAAATTTTACACAGAATTTTACACAGAACTCCTCTTCAATTTGAAAAGTGGAAACATTTTCTTTAAAGTGAAGAGTTTCAATGAAGAAATTTAAAACTCCTTTTTATCACTACACGCGTGTCATGAATCTCAAGGTGAGACATGGCGTGAGAACCCAAATGCAGGCAGAGACGGGGAATGAAGGGGTTAACAGATTTATTTAAGCAAAAAACAAGACTAAACAAACAGGCAAAACAAAAACCCACGAGGGGAAAACAGGACAGGATGAAATATAAACTTTAACAACAAAACACCGACTAACTAAACTATAAAAACAAACACTGGAATCAAACACTAAACTAACACTTACTAGACAATGGAGACAGGAACAAGGCAAGACGAGGGCATGAAGCATACGTGAACAAGAACAGCATACAATGCAACGAGACAATGAAACATGAGGACTCTTTATAGGGGAACAAACAGAGGATCATAACGAGCAACAGGTGCTGGGGATTAGCACTCAGGGAAAGGATGACGAGAAGAGAGAGGGGCGGGGCCAAAGACGAGACATGAGAAAGAACTATGTCTTTCCCACATAAAACCATCAGGCAATGCCACGGCTCCACTTGAGACAGGAATAAAACATGACATGATAGTGGAACCATGACAACGCGTGAATAACATGGGCTGTAATTAATGCAGCAATAAACATTTTCAAAGTATTGTAAGGTTTTACAAAAAAAACGCATTTATTTTGTACACTGGGATTGAATTTATTTTAAACAGCGATTTACAGTTCATAGTTTAGTTCATAAATCCATACTAACATTATCAAAAGGTAATATTGACGAATTTTCATTTCTAGCTCAGCAATTCTAGATACCAATATACAAAATATTTAAATAATGTGTTAAAGCTTTGAGATTATACACAATTTCCTATATCATTAAGTTATTCCACAAGAAAAATAAAAACATCTGAGTTTTATGTGACCCATGCTGTCAAGACCCAGTTGAAGTCTTTTTTTCTGTTTTCTACATAATGTGAAGCACATTGTGTGAAAATATTACCTTGATATCTTTAATATTGACTAAGTAGGTCCATGTCAAGTATTGTGATTATAATGAAATAATAACTGCTGAAATCAAACTTTGATGTTTGGTATTTCTCACTGCTTCATCTGAAAAATGAAAGACGATAATTACCTAAAATTGAGTATTGTAAACAATTATTACACACTATGTACAGTGTACACAGTAACAGGAATCCAGAATATATTTATTTTAAAACTCTCCACATTGTTGATATGTGGACTACCTTAGATAGACTGAGTAGAGCGCTGTAGGTCAGAGAAAAGAGGAAGAGGAAGATGAAGGATGTGGCAGTAGACCAGAGACTTCTGAACTCATCCTCCTCTAAAACATCTTCATTGCAG
This sequence comes from Triplophysa tibetana, assembly GCA_008369825.1. NCBI lineage: Eukaryota > Metazoa > Chordata > Actinopteri > Cypriniformes > Nemacheilidae > Triplophysa > Triplophysa tibetana. Next base: position 12,361,586 of record CM017913.1, on the reverse strand, counting down.
TCCAATGCAAAGCCTGTCTCAGGTTCTGGAGGCTCATCTGGAAAAAATACATCTAAGTGAACAATATGTACCAGACACAAAGTCCAATATTTATATTAGATTTGATTTGTCCTAGGGTTAAATTTCAATTAATTTTACAGACATCTAGTTTGTCACATAAGAACAGAGATGCCAAGTGTAGCATATATGCGTACGAATGTTCACATGAACAAAAATACCAACACCATGAAGTGTCGTTAGTGTGTACACTCTGTTAACTTAAGCTTTTCTAGGTTTAAGTTTAAATTTAAGTTATACTAAGTTTTTAATACAGTAAAAAATATAAATAATTGTTAATTGATTAGGGTTAATTAATGTCACAATGCAATATTACATCTACATCAAAACATCAAAATGTGCCTTTATGCCTACATTAAATACTTATTAGGATTAGACTAGATTTAAGTGCTCTCATAGAGGTTGTCTCTCTAAAATAGACCCGTGACTTTTAGTACTGAATGAGGCGGGTTTTTAAGCCTCCAATAAATGCTGGACTTATTGATGCAAACACATAGATTTATTACCCAATGCAAGAAAGAAACGTAAAAGCAAACAGAAATAAACATTCAACACCAAAACAAAACTTTGCAAGAAAGTGCTTTGGTGTGAAATACATTTAAAATTTCATTCAGCGTAAAGACGACAACAGATAGCATGAAAAGAAGCAGTGACACAATAAACACATTTAACATGTTTTGACACAATTTAACATATTGAAGACAAGTATCACACATTGACTTGCAGTAGGTCATCAGAAATATTTGCTGTTGTGTTTTAAATAGATTTTTGTCTTGCTCTCAATGCTGTTCCACCTGGTATTTAATAACAGTTTCAATTAATAGTTTGGATTGTAATTTAGCATTGGTGTTTGACCCATGCAACACAGTGATACAAACATCTGGAGAAATGCACACAACGAGAGCAACGATAACAACACGACAAAAGCATGTCAGACCAAGTGAGAACATAACATGTAATCATATTGATAATATCATGAATAATCAGAAGGGCTGGCAGTGACTGCAGGACATTGTGATTTACTTTGTGATGTTGATTTTATTATTGGCATCTTGTTTTTGTCCATGTTGGCATGTTTGACTGCACAGGAGAGTGCTTTTTTTTCCCCGTCCACTTCTTTAGATACTTTATAAATGCTGACGACAGATGTTGAGTCCTCTCGAAGGATTGGAGCACTGGTATAACCCTCTTTATATTCTCCATTATCTACATTCCACATGATGTAGACATCACCAAGTTTAGAACTGGTGACCTCACACACCAGAGAAATATGTGTAGGATCTGTGCTGTCAATTTCATGTACATAAAGGGAAACTTTTGGTGTCCTTGAATCTGAATTGGGAAGACATTGTAAAGAATTGTAAAAAAATATGAAAAGTAAAGATAAAACTGTAAGTCACAAGGTAAATCTTTAAACTGGTGACTTACCTCCTTTATTGAAATAGATCTCCTGCGTGATGCTTTTGTCACTGATGCTACAGGTGACCATTTTACCTTCAAACCACTTCTCTGTATCAACCGTTACATTGTAAATTATCTGAAAACCTGAAATGTCCTTAGGTGATTGTACAACACCTTTTTGTAATTTTATGCCTTCATTCTCCATTATGCATGACACTGAAGCACTTTCCACTGAGTTGCGTTCATTTCCAGAAATCACAGCCTGCAAGATTACTCTATTGTTGACGAATAATTCTTTCTGTATTGGTGTCTTCAGAGTCATTGCCAGTGTAGCTACAGCAAAGTACAGAAAGATTATTTAATGTCATACTTCTGTGTAATGTAGGCCTATATGTGTATGCATATGCACTTGACTCATGTTAAAGACACATGTGAGAAGTAAGTGAGCCATCTATTTACCTTTAAAGTTTTTCTTATCAAGTTTAACTTGGCCCATGTGTGTGACCTCACAGGTATAGTCAATATGTTTGTTCCATGTCTCACTGTTGACTTTATAAAGACTCAGTGCTGTGTAAAGACCTGTGTCTTCATTTTTTTTGTACTCCATTTCTGTCTGTTGCTGCATTATGCCATTATTTAGTTTCCATTGTACAGTGACGGTTTTTGGGTAGAAGTCCTCAATAACACACATGACAGATGTACTTTTTTGAGTTGTGACAGGAATCACGCTCACAGTTGGTGCTTGTGCTGAAACTAAAACAATATATTTTTGAGACAGTGTAACAATGCGGAGGACATTCAAAAATTTCAGTACACAAAACAGTTGTAAGCTTACACTTTGCTATATACCACACACTCAATAGCTTTATCTATTCAAAATGTTTATTGAAACATTATGTCTTTGTCTATAATTACCTTTTCTGAATGTCTTTTTTTCTGTTTTCAAAGGGTGAACTGCTTCACATGTTATACTTCCTTTCAGTGTCTCATTGTTAACAGTGATGTGACTGAGTTTTAGCCATTTTTCATTCCTTTTTACTGTAGGATAATGGACAAAGTCAGTCAGAGCCTTTCCACTCTGATCTGTCCATTTGAAACTGACTGATTCTTCAGGGGAAAACTCAGAGGCCAGACAGCCAAGCAATAGAGGATTAGAGGAACAATCAGACATCATAAAGACTGATGGTGCTTCGTTAGGGTTACCTAAAAAAGACACACGCACACATTACGCAAGCCAACCAGTAGAAAGTCTTTACATAAACCATTAGAAATTATAAGCATATAAAAATTCACAAGATGCTGTGTAAGCGATGTGATTCTTAAATATTTTAAAAACAGTTTAGAGAATGTTCTTTTTTAATTAACATTACTCGATTAAGCTAGCATGACCTAACATATTTTTCAAGCATTTTTAGACCTTGTTAGTTTCTTTGTTTGTTAATACAATTTTTGTTCGTTCAAGATAGAAAAATGTTAATGAATGTTAACAGATCGCATGTTTTATTTCAAATGATAGTAAATTTTTAAATGAACTATGACCAAGATTGAAAGTGTTGTCCAAGTATTGTTAGTTATTTGTTCATGTGAACTATTGTAGTTATCTAATGTTAATAAAAAGAACCACATTATTCACCTGTAGAATGACTATTTTTTATTTTTTTTATTTTTAGTTATCAGGCTGACAAAAAAAAACATGTGATCAATGATCATTTCAAGACACTTCAAGTCAAAAGAAGTTAGCATGACTGAATATTTTTATGTAGCGAATTGTTCTTCATCATTTGAGTGCATTCAACATTACATTCATATACATTATTAGCATGTAGTCAACTAATAATTTATAAATAAACATAAACATTCAGACTAGGGCTGTTAAACGATTAATAGTATTCAGAATAAAAGATTGTGTTTACATAATAAACGTCTGTGTACTGTATATATTAACTTGGTATTTATAAAAACATACAGATGCATATATTTAAGAATATAATAATCAATGTTTTAATATAACTTTAATTATTGATAAATTTAAATAGGTAAACATTTCCTTAATATATACACAGTACAAGTGTGTGTATGTGTTCAGAAATATAAAATTAATATGCACAGTACACAGACATATTTTTCAGACATCAAATGGTATTAAAATTCACCATTAAAATGGTATCCAAAAAGTCTTGGGATGACTGTTGAGAATTTTTCAATATATTTAGACTCTTAAAAAGAAGGGTGCTTCACGACGCCACAGAAAAAACTTTTTCTGTCTTTGACTTCCGAACAAAAGTTTCTTTTTCGGCAAAAATGGTTCTTCAGGTTATAAAACGGTAAGAAAGAAATGTTAATTAAAAGAATCTTTGACAAAATAGTTATTTGTGGTTATTCTATGGCATCATTGTGAAGAACCTTTCAGGCACCTTTATTTTAAATGTATCTTGTGATATGTTCCAAACAGCAAATCACGAAAGACTGCTATCATTTATATTGCTTTATATTATTTTAATGTAGTTATTTATGCCATACACAGAAACAGAAATCTAATTAAAAGCCAAATCTAATAATTAAGTAGACAATTATATTGTGCAGAAAAGGACTTACTTGTGACGGTCACTTGTGTGCCTTTGCCCCAGTAGTCAAAGTAACGATCACAGTGAAACATTAGCTGACACTGAATGCGCAAAAATCTAGTTCTTCATTTTTTTAATTGAAAGCCTAAGAATTATTGAGAACTAATACAAGCAATTTTTATGACTGAACTAAACCAACTTATAAGTTCTGTATTTTAGTTTTATAAAGTAGATCCTAATATCGAAGGACAAATTAAAGTCCCTCTGTGTCAAAAGGAAAATGCTTTAAAAGACAGCAATAATGAAAACTTCATAACTCAAGTTTTCTAGTGATTTGTTACATCTAAAATGTTATTAACTTTTGACAATATTCAAATTTTTTAAGTTCTGGAAGTGACTTTTAACTTGTTTTTAACATTTGAAAATTCTGAGTTTGAAAATTCTGAAGGTGTATAAAATCTGCATATAATGAATAATGCACTAAAGATGGTAACAATAAACCTCGAAACTACTAGTTGTAGCGAAAATAGTATAAATTTAAATAACCCTGCTTTAGTAAACAATATTTACATTGTTTGGCAATTTTACCAGAGTGAATGAAAATGAAAACCTGGTGAATCAGGAATAAGATAGCAAGTGGAAGGAATACAGCCTAATGTTTATATACATGCTTACATTTAATATCTAGACAAGCAGACAAGGAGACATACGTTTTTTTAAATAAAAAGTATACAGAACGCCAACTAAAGGTAAAAGAGGTATAAAGTACTTACTTGTGACGGTAACTTGAGTGCCTTTCCCCCAGTAGTCAAAAGCATCACTGTGTGACATCAGATGTTAACTGATGTGCAAAAACCTTTGTCCTCAAATATTACATATTTTTGTGAATATAGTTTTGTATTCTAAACAAATAGGTCAAATTTCAGAACAAAAACATAACATGTTACAAAGCTTGTAATTGTAATAAAATTCATTTTACATTTTTAACCCTTAGGTCAGTGATTTCAAACAATTATAACTAAAAAGTAAATATTTCTTAACTTACATACTTAGTAATTACTTTTCATTTATTTAATTTATATTGATAACTATATAACATTTTATTTATTAATGCTAAAGCCCCCCTCTCATGTGTGCATGTGTTGGTTCATGGCATGTTAGTGTTGAATAGCAAAAGAAACATCAGTGTACTGAATTATTCACACAGTTATCATGACTTCTCTGCATAAAAAGAGTGATGTATTGGTGATAAAGAAATCAATTACTGAGAATAAATTGAGGAAGAATAGGAAGAGATGTGTCAACCATGGGATCCATATGGAGATGGTGGTTTAGTGGGTTAAACCACTGAACTGGTAAATCAAAAGGTTGCTGGTTCGATCCCAGCAGCCACCACCAGTGTGTCCTTGAGCAAGACACGTTGCTCCAGGGGGATTTTCCCTGTAATAAGTGCACTGTAAGTTGCTTTGGATAAAAGCGTCTGCTAAATGTAAATGTATATTCCTGGCTCTTGTGGTTGACATTAAACAAGTTGGTAACTCTTCAGTATAGGGGGCATTTTCCACTATTAACTAGTTCTGTCGGGACTACTGTCTTCAATTATTTAACGATAGCATATATATAGTTTTACGGAATGAAACTGTTCTAGGCAAACTCTCTGCCCTTCCATGCAGCATTGCATGGACATAGCAGGAGTGCAGCAATACATGTCTCCCCACCGGGGGAATCAGAACAGTTCCTGATGCTTAACAGGATTAAATTAAATAGCATATTTATAAGCAACAAATTAAGAGTTTATTGGGGTGAAGGTCGTAGTTCATGGTTTGTTAATTGCTAGAATTGCCCTCCATACAGAAGTGTGACCAAAAGTATTTGTTCCAAGAATCAAATCGCTCTTTTGTAGATGATAACGGTTTAAGAGGTGATAGACACACAGATGTGCACACATGTTAAAGGGACTACAGTCTGCCCATATTACTAGACATTTAAGTTTCCTTGAGCCTACAACGGTTTGCAGCTGTTGTATTGTAATGTGGACTGAAGCATTGAGGTACTTCACCCTCTTCCCTAGAGACAAGCTATTCAAATACAACAACAGAAAAAAAGACCATCAAGCAGAAAAAAGTGTAGTATGATATGTGAAAAAAGAAAGAAACGAGAGAAGTTTTATTGACCTTTTATTTCCACATTTAAACAGCATGATAATGTGATATTAAGGATTGACCATGAACATTGTTAATTCTTAGCCCGGCCATTGCAGTGAAAAGATTTTAAATAATTATTGGAGACAATAAATGACATGTAAGATACTCACTGGGGTTATTGTATTATGTTCAGTCAGTGTGCGTCCCACCCCACTGTGATACACCCCTGTATAAATATTCATTGATTACACAATTTACTAATATTTTTTAAATTAGTGTTCGTTTATGGCTATTTTGTTTATTTAGCAATATAAACAAAAAAATTGCCCATCAATACACAAAAGGTTACAAAAAAAGGTGTTACAAATGAATTCCTTAATGGGCAACTCTTCATGAAAAGAACGCCCTCGGCAAGGTGAAAGAAATAGCTCACCCACGCATCAACCGACGAGCGTTTGGAAGACCCGCTTACCAAGAAGATTGGCTGTGCTGCGTCAAGATTGGCTTTGCTGTGACCAGTGTTCGGCAGGTTACTCTGAAAAAGTAATTAATTTCTAGTAACATATTCAACAGTGTAATTAGATATCTGTACTAATTACTCTCTCCAAAAGGTATTTTAATACTTTTTATATCCTATATTATCCTTGATTAGTTAAGTGATCCAAGGATGTGAAACGGCTCTTATAATTCATTCAAAAAAAAATATAAAACTACATAAAGTAGTATTATTAACTGACTAATAACCTAATTATTAAGTATTGCAAATCTGAGAATTATGCATTTAAGCACTGATTTTAAAGTTAGACTTTGATTTTTGATGTCAATTCCACTATTGCACATACATATATTACACAAAGCATTTAGTTTAATTACTTCAGAAGTATTATCATTAATTATCATTGGTCATTAAATGACAGAAACAAATAATAGTAATCCCATACTTTAGTATTTCAACTAATGATGGAGGGAACGAGACGTTGTGTCGAGAACGACAGATGCGGTTCGCCCTTGAGAACCAATCAACTCTGACTACTATAGAAAAGGCCAATGAAAATTGGCGAATGAAATTTGCATGCCGGGCTCCGCCCCCGGATATCCGGTATAATATGAAGCCGGCGTGCAGCATTCATTTACCTCTTGTTCTTAAGAGCCTGAGAGCCTCTCACGACTGCAGCAGAATACGATACGTGTTTGTGGCATAAGGGACACAATGTCTCGTTCCCTCCATCAGGGAACCGAGGTTACATACGTAACCAAGACGTTCCCTTTCTGTCGGTCTCTCGACGTTGTGTCGAGAACGACAGATGGGGTTGCCTATGGAAAACGGCACAACGCTGTATCGCGTCACAATCTCTAGCGAAGCCACGGTAACAGGCCTGGGCGTTCCAGCTCGATGCTTTCGCGAAACTGTAACCTTCCAGTGTGGTGGTCGGGGGGTTCCAGAGCTTTCTTGGAGAAAGATGGGTACAGCCCTGAACGGTAACCTTTCAGGGACGGGGTCTTAGCTCTCTACTGGCGAGAGGCCGTCCGGCTCGGGTTTACACCGGGTAAGCGCCACTTCCTTAATCAGGAATGCGCTGCAGAGGCCACCTCCTACCCATGGGGAGGAATATGGTGGATATAGGTATGGTCTCGTCCTTGGAGGAGTACGCATGGAACGTGCGGACTGAGTAGTTAAGCGCGAGGTGGAGGCCCACCTGGGGAAGCTCATGGGTTACCAGGAGTGGGAGACGGAACAGCCCGTGGAGGGGGAGCTACAGACGTCCGGTAGCACTAGGTCCGGTTAAAGCTATCTGTGATAGCTCACATGGTATCCCGGCCTAAGGGCGAAGGCTGCTCTGCCCAGGCAGCCCCCAGGGGGTGCTTGTTTGGTGATGGATGGAATGCATAATCTTAACCGGTGTCCGGGTAAGAAGGGAGGTTGGTGAGGTACCAGTTTCTTAGCCATGTGTTTGGGTAAGAAGAAAAGGTAGATAGCACACTGACCCAACCTGTTAAAGGGTGGAAAGGTGTTTTCGCAGGCATACGCCCCCCCCGGATGCCAGTCCTACATGTCGCCACGCAGGACGTGGGCTGACACCGGGTTTACGCGAAGGTTGTTAACCCTTGCGAAGGTGTTTGGGCGTAGCCCAATCCGCAGCTCTACAGATGTCTGCTAGAGAGGTGCTTCTGCCAGTGCCCAGGAGGTGGCTAAACTCCGTGTGGAGTGAGCCCTCACTGCCAGTGGGCATGGGAGATTCTGAGATCGGAATGCCGTCGTAACCGTGTCCACGACCCAGTGCGCCAGCCTCTGTTTGGAGACAGCCTTCCCCTTCTGCCATCCTCCAACAGACACGGAGCTGGTCAGAGTTTCAGAGATCTGCGTGCGGTCCAGCATGTACTGGACACAACACTGATCGGGCTAGGTCTTCCTCCCCTATGGGGAGCGCCTGCAAGTTCACCACTTGGCCCCGGAGGGAGTAGTGGGAACTTCTTGGGCACGCATCCGGGCCTGGGTCTCAAGCTAACGTGAGAGTTTACAGGGCCGAATTTAAGGCAATCCGGGGACACGGAGGATGCTCGGTGGTCCCCTACCCTCTTGAAGGAAGTGAGCGCCGTCAGGAGGGCCGTCTTCCTCTGTGAGGAAGATCGGAACCTCCGAGGGGCTCTTGTGGGGCCCAGAGGCTCCCCAGCACCACTTAGGGTCCCAAGAGGGTATGGAGCGGAGATGAGGCGGATACCGCCCTCTCGCGCCCCTTAGGAACCTGGTGACCAGGTCGTGTTGCCCTAGAAACTTTCCACCGACTGAGTCGTGATGAGTGGCAAGAGCGACTACATACACATTCAGTGTGTAGGGGAGATGTTAGTCTCCAGTCTCGTAAGAAGGAAAACACAATCCTGATCGAGCACCTCAGTGGGTCTTTCTCATTGAGAGAGACACCAGGACGAGAAGAGGCGCCGTCTAGAGGCGTGTAACCGCCTAGTAGATGGGGCCCTAGCCTGGGTGATGGTCTCTGCCATAGAGGGGGAGTAGCCATCTCAGGATCTTCTCGTCCCGTCTAGAGACCAGACATGGGTGTTCCAGAGGTCTGATCTCTGTCAGGAGAATGGTTCAGGGGGAGTCGCTGTCCAGAGCATTAGCTCTGAAGCCATTTGCGGTTAGACCGGTGTGGTGTTACCAATAACACTTGGTGCTCCTGCTCCCTGACCTTGCACAGCGTCTATTCAAGGAGGCTCCTGGGGGGGGGGGAAGGTGTGCTTCTGCCCATCCCGCGGTCAGCTGTGCGCAAGGATATCCGTGCCGAGGGCAGGAATATCAAGGGTGCAAATGGTGGTGTTACGGGAGGCGAACAGGTGTTCCCTGAGCCTACCCGAACAGCCTCCAAATGAGCTCGACTGCGCGGGGGTGAAGTCGGCTGTCTAGTTCAGTTTGCCCGGGGTGTGTGTGGCTCGCAGGGAACGGGTCACATGTTGACTCCACCGGAGGAGGCGTCGAGCAAGTTGTGTTAGCTGCTGTGAGCGAATGCCACCCTGACAATCTGTGCTCGCTACAGCTATAGTGCTGTCCTCGGACCAGCACGTACATTTCTTGCACGAGAGGCCGTAGCCTGCTCAGTGCATGTAGCACAGCCCACAACTCTTGGCAATTGATATGCCAGCGCAGGTGGGGGTTCGTCCAACACCCCACCTGCGTGCTCGATGCGCACTCTACCGCACCCCTGCAGGGAGACGTCAGCCGTCACCACGACCTGTCTCATAACCTGACCAGAGGGACCTGAGTCCGTCGAAAAAGTTATAAAGACTAGAGGTTATGGTGCGTTGGCAGCAGGGTGGCATCACCATCGCCTGCTGCCGGTGTG